>CAJJDO010000039.1:193015-216818 GCA_905183005.1 Paramecium pentaurelia | reverse complement strand
TTATGATTTATTATGAAAATGAAATGTATATAGATAATATAAAATCATGAACATGCTTTATAAGGTGTATGTCCAACAACTTTTCCACAATAACTACATTGATGATAAACATCTTTACAATCACCAGATAATAAAGGTATTAAACATAAACAACCAAAGAAAATACATAATAATACAGCAATCCAATATGTATCATTACCTGGTTTATAAGTAATAGTTGTAACTGAATGTTAATTACAAAAAGGACATTAAACTAATGCTGGAGTTCTAAATCCAGAAGCATTTTATACTACTTATGGAGTCTAAAATATAAATTATAAATATACATAAGGAATATAAGGATTTTGTAATACAATACCAGTTATCTATTATTAATAAGGTTATATTAATTATTATTATTATTATTATTATTATTATTATTATTATTATTATTATTATTATTATTATTAGTTTGAATATTATTATTAGTCTGTTTATAGATTCAATACTTAATAAGGATTTTATAAATATGGTTATTATAATTATAATTATTATTATTATTATGGTTATTAAATTTAAGGAGCATAAGGTACATAATATTAATTAATTGGTTATTATTAAGCTTATAATAATGGTACATTTTAAGTTGAAAAGTCTTAAGGTGCTTTTGCATTTTCTTTATCCATTTTCCGTATTGTTTATTTAATATATTAATTATTTGAAATAAATAAACTATTTATCAATACAATTCTATATATTCTATGTTGTTTATATATAATACATAAATATAATTATATATGTATATATATATCAAATTATTTTATTAATTAAAACTCCATATCTATCTTATCTAACATAACCATCTTAATATATTCTTTACATCATTTCATCCATTATTTATTCAATCTCTTTTTATTTATATATATATTCTTATATATCAACATTTACATTACATTCAATCCATTTTATTCTTTCTTCAACTAATTATTCAAGTCTTGATATTTCTTCAGCTGTGAATTTGCATTTAATTTATTCATCTTTGATAGTGTTTTTAATTTAATATTCAGTTAATTCAATGTTGTTCTTGGCTTCAATCTTTGATTTAATTATATCATCTTCAGCTCTAAATTTTTCAGCTTCCTAAGCTAATAATTCAATTTCATCTTTTGATAATCTACTTTTTTAAGGCATAATAGTAATCTTTTATGAATTTTTTGTAGCCTAATCCTCAGCACTAAAGTAAATTGTACCATTTATATCAATCTCAAATGATACTTCAATTTTTGGAACTCCTCTAGGAGCTGGAGCAATACCATCTAAATTAAATTGTCCAATTTTTTTGCAATCTTTTGTCATTTTTCTTTCTCCTTCATAAATTTCAATTGTGACATTTGTTTAATTATCTGTATAGGTAGTAAATATTTGTGACTTTTTATATGGAATAGATGTATTTCTCCCAATAAAAACATTCATGATACCACCAGCAGTTTNATTATTATTATTATTATTATTATTATTATTATTATTATTATTATTATTATTATTATTATTAGTTTGAATATTATTATTAGTCTGTTTATAGATTCAATACTTAATAAGGATTTTATAAATATGGTTATTATAATTATAATTATTATTATTATTATGGTTATTAAATTTAAGGAGCATAAGGTACATAATATTAATTAATTGGTTATTATTAAGCTTATAATAATGGTACATTTTAAGTTGAAAAGTCTTAAGGTGCTTTTGCATTTTCTTTATCCATTTTCCGTATTGTTTATTTAATATATTAATTATTTGAAATAAATAAACTATTTATCAATACAATTCTATATATTCTATGTTGTTTATATATAATACATAAATATAATTATATATGTATATATATATCAAATTATTTTATTAATTAAAACTCCATATCTATCTTATCTAACATAACCATCTTAATATATTCTTTACATCATTTCATCCATTATTTATTCAATCTCTTTTTATTTATATATATATTCTTATATATCTACATTTACATTACATTCAATCCATTTTATTCTTTCTTCAACTAATTATTCAAGTCTTGATGATCATCAAATACCTACTAATTTATGAATTTAATTCTTAATTATATTCATTTAGCGAGCATTAAATTAAAAATAGCTCATTTAGAAAATGCAATTTAATAACCACTTTTAACATTTCTAATTTGCTTATTATAAACTAATTTTTGTTTTTTTAATCTTGTAAATTAAAAAATATTTATTTGTTAAAAAAAACTTGGTAATCCTCTTTTTAGTTGTTAATCAAAAAATCTAATGAATATACTCCTGTTGTCATTATATTTTGCTAAGTATCATTAAAAATGACTTTAATAACTAAAAATATCTAAATATTAATTTTTAATATTGTCTGTTTTAAATTTTTGATTATATATTTTGATTAATTACTGTGTTTACCTAATATTTTATCAAATAATCTCTGAAACCACAATATTTTTATTCAAATTCTTTTTATTTTTAATTATTAATGAGATATTCCAATAGATATGAGTTAGAATTCATCAAGTTCAATTATAGAAATTTTTTAACTTTAAAAACTTTGTTTATTAATCATTCTTAATGTAAAATAGAAATTATAAAAAATTTTAGGTTATAATTCTTCTTTATATCTCAAATCTTCAATATATTATTCTAATTATTTATCATTCTACACAAAATAATAATATATTAATAAGAATAAATTGAGCTGGTATTCATATAATATTTTTTAATTAATTTTTGCAATAATAAATAACCAATCAAATTTTGCATAAATAACTATATTACTTATGTTTTATCTTTATTCAGTTCTTATAGTATTAGACTTTTATCTTAATTTTAATTATGGTGAATAAGGTTTATAAAATTTGATTAGATAAGTTTACTTTTTATTTGATTTATATTTTTTACGTAATTTAAATTAATAAATTAAACTTTTATCATTTCAAATATTAAAAAAATCTTCTATCCATTAAATTAGCTATTCATTTTTTTTAATTTACAATGAATTTTCACTCATACAGTAAAAGATTATAATTATTTATGATATAAATTATCGGATAGTTTGGTTTCTTTTGGTTATCTAATTTAATACCTAAATTTTACATAATATAAGGACATATTATAAATTTTCCACATCTATCTTTTAATGAATTAAGGTTCAATATTTCAAAGTATGGGTTTTTGTTAGTTTATTCCTTTTATTATCAAGTACTTAAATAGCTCCTTCGTTCTTTTTCATAATTCCATATTTTTTTGATGAGGATACATCATTTTCAGAATAATAAATATTGTTATTATATGATATTTTTATTAATTTATTAAATTCTTTATAATTTTGATATTCTTAAATAGTTTTAAAATGTATGCATAGAGTAATAGCTGTTATTACTGTAAGTGATTTTTAATTTTTTGAATATGGTTTTATAATTTTTTATAAACAGATTCATTTTTAATTTGTATAATTCTATAAATGTAAAACCTATTTTTGTTTTAAGCCTAAATAATGTAATTAATTGTCATATTATTTCTAATTATAATAGAATGAATACAGAAACTCAATCTGAAAAGTAGGACTAAAGAAGATCAAAGAGAGAGAGATATGTTGGGGAAGCTTTGAATGCAGTCTAAAAATGGAGGGACTTGTTTGAAAATGGCTATTATGATGAGGTTGGTAATTACTTGAAGCCAACTTTGAAAGAAGCAGCTGATCTTGTAGGACTTCCTAAAAGATCACTAGAATAATATTATAGTGTATTTAGGTAATACTTTCATTTTGAATCTAGGAAAATTCCATAATCCATCGATATAATGAGGTTTCTCGATAAAAAGATGGGTAATCTGAATTAGTTCATAAAAGAATTGAAAAATGAATCTGCCATAACTTAAGTAAAAGAAAAAGAAGAAGAATAAGAATAGAATTCTTGGGATAATATGATAATAGAAGCAGATGACTAATTAGCAGTTCAAAGGGAAATAGATGATGAACCTGAACTTTAATAAATTCTCCAATAGTAATAGTACTATGAAAATGAAGATGATTATATTAAATATTTGTAATTAGAAGAAGATTAAAAATATTGTTCAGAATACTATTTTTATGATGAAAATGACGATTATTTTATGAGAGATGACTTTAACAATCCTGCTTTACCAGATTGATTTGCTAAAATATTTATTTAATCTACAGAACTTATATATATTTATAATAAATAGTAATCATATATAAATCATGAAAATTATCTGTAGAAATTCAATAATTTAGTAATTTAAAGAGATCTAATTCTTCTATTTTTTGATTTATTATGAATATTCTTTAAAGTGTTTAAAATTTACTATTGATTATTTTTTTCTTATATTGAAAGTTTATTAGTAATCATAATTTAAGAAATAAAGATTTCTTTTTATACATGATCATTTGTCATCATATTTATTTCATAATTCTCATCTAGAAAATTTTTATCTTATAATTTTAAAGCAGCTTCTTCTTATGTAAATAGTAATTCTACTTCTTCTTTCCTAGAATATACTGAAATGAATGATCTATTTAGATTGTTTGTAGAAGATGGTGAAGTGTTTTCTATGATATGAGATTTTTATTAATCCCACTATTCAGAATCCATAGTCATTTTCCTTTAATATGCTTATGAATCTTTATCACAAATTTATTCACTCAAATAACGACATCTTTTATATAATGGTGATTCTGTTCTATTCATTCTCTTTAATAATACTTAATCTAATGATCCTTATTAAGCTATTGTCAATTATAGATTTTATTAGTTAAGAAATTTTGTTGTAATCTTTTTAACTTATAATTTTGAGTCATCTATCCAATCACTTCTTTTTTTAGTATTCTTATTATAAAATAATAAACTATGTGAAACTTTATATTATTTCGTTATGAATTCTTCTTTAAATATAGTTGTCATAGTCATCATAGCAATTGCAGATCTTAACCAAATTGTTAATTGTTTTAGTAAGGTATTATTCTTTTTATTACTGGTTAACTGATTAGGAATAGTACTTTGTTATTAAATTAGACACCATTCTTCAACTAAAAAAGAGTTTCCATCATTTTCAATAAAAAATTACACAATCATTTCATTTGATTAAGATGTTCTCCAATTGTTTTAGAGTAACTGTCTAACATTTAGATTCATTTCTTTAGTCCAAATTACACCCATTTCTTTTGTCTAATTTTAGATGGATGGTTGACATTACAAGAACGGAAAGGTTCTGGATGATAATAAAATATCAGCAAATTTTGTGAATAATAGTTGGAACATATTCATGACTTTTTAAATTAACAATAATAAGAATAAATAATCAAATAAACATATGCTTAAAAATATAATCGAATTATAAAATGCGTAATAATTATAAAAATATCTAACAACATTATTAATGTATATAAATAATTCATATTGTATATTAAAATTCAAATAATCTCTATAATTAAATATAAATAAATGAGAAATATTACATTTGTAAATATAATTTTGATTAATAATTATAAAATGAGAGATGTTTGAAATAAGAATATAAAATACTATCAATATTAATTCATTCAGCTAAACTTAAAGCAAGTAAATAACTGGGTATATACTCTTTAGATTTTAAAATATCATTAAAAGTATTAGTTGTTGTGTTTGCTGTATTAATTGTATTTGTTGTATTCAATGTAATACTCTTTTAAACATCTATTCTTTTTTATATACTATTATTAAAATTATTATTTGTATTTTATAGATGAGTTATTTATTTTTTAAGTAATTAATTTTCAATTCTTTATTAATTTAAAGCTTCTTATAATTACAATACTATAGATTCTCTATTACTTGATTATTTTATTTATGTATTTTCTTTCTTTAATTTTGATACCATTTCAGTTAATTTTGATGATTCTTTTTCTAATGCTGCAATTCTCATTAAATATTTAATCTCCCTCTATTTATTCTCTTCTAATTTATTTTTATTATTAATTTCTTGCATCTATATTCTTTATAAATTTTCTTTTTTCTCTTAGAATGCATTTGCTAAATAACTTTATAGTATATTTGTATTTTCATTCTAAGATATATTTCGATTATCATAAAATGAATTATTTGTTTTTCTTTTACTACGATTTACTTATGATAAAGCATATAATCTTACAATCTCCAATTGATGTATTCTGTTTTACTTTGACTTTATCTTTACTCAATATTCTAGCACTTTTAATTGCTTCAGCTTGTATTATTTCTCTAACAGTTTTGATCTCTCTTGATGTATTACGATAATATGGCATAGTTGTATTTAGAGACATTAATGGTTTAACTGCTATAAAACTAAAATTATTAATTAAAGTAAGAATAAACCAATAATAATAAAAGAAAAATTTATCAATTTTCAAGTCTTTCAATAAATATAGTTCTACATATTGGACAAGAACCCTGATCTTATATCCAAATTCTTATACATTCATCATGAAAAATGTGATTTATTTTCTTATTACCACCATCAACATTACAAGGTAATTTAATACAATCATCATCAATTTGATAAGTCTATAAACATATTGAACACTCTTCATGTATATTTATATCCTAATTCTTTAAATCTTAGAATTTTTGTGAATTTAAATTTGATAAAAATCCTTGTCTTTATTATTCAATTCTATGTTATTTATACTCATCATAAAGATCAGTACACAAACTGCATGATTACCATATAGCTACTCCTATTATTATAGGAATTATAGCACATATTATTAATAATATACAGATTATCATAGCTATTATCATATAACCTATGAGCATTGAAAATAAGGTCATTACTATTAATATAGATTATAAATAGTCAGTGCTATTTATCCTATCATTCCAATTTAGAAATTCCCATTACAATATAGTTATATTTCCCCAAGCAAACAATATTATCTTCACCAATATAAATACCCTATTCAGTGCAAACATTTAGGAATTTTAACTTTCAAGCAAATAAGAAATCCATTTTGTTGTTGTAATTTTCTAAGATATACTAATGGCCACTTATTATGCTTATGAATTCTATTCTTCATCTTCAATTATGTCTTCAAATGGACTGTTTAATTTTATTGTATATTTTAAGTATTCAATAATTGGATGAGTAATATCTCCATGATTTATTTGTTCAGCTTCATTTATAATATATCTTAATTAGCAATTAATGTATATCATCAAACAATCAGATATTAAATTGAATCCAAAATAAACACTAAATAACTCTTTTATTTCATCTTTTGTAATTAATGAAAAATACAAAGCTACAACTTCATTAATTATGAAAATTAAGTTGAGAATAGTAAATATATTTATTATTATACAACTTCTTAAAATTACTGTTTTTAGTACATTGTTCAGCTAAGGACATTAATTATTAAAAATAAGTTGAATGATATCCTAAAAACTAATATTTAAGTATTGTTCTGTCTCATTTTATGATGTATCAAGTATTTCACCTTAAGGCTATTCTTAAAAATGAATAATGCTTTATTAATATGATTGTAATTATTCAGCTGATTAAAATTATATTGATGAATTAGGCTAAAGTTACTAAGATTTATTTTAAAAGGATAATGATTCTGGATTATTAATTTCTTTCTCTTATTATTAAAATTGGGCTGTGAATTCATTGAATTCCGATTAAATCGATTAATCTAAATTATTCATTAACAAACAAAAAATTTATTATTAATTTTTTCATTTTTTTATAATTAATTCATTAAAATATATTATATCATAAGAAAATATAATAAATTTCTAAGATTTCCTCCATTATTTGTAATATTTACATAATAAAATAATGATATATTTATATATACAATAAAAAATATAAAAATTT
This sequence comes from Paramecium pentaurelia, assembly GCA_905183005.1. NCBI lineage: Eukaryota > Ciliophora > Oligohymenophorea > Peniculida > Parameciidae > Paramecium > Paramecium pentaurelia. The sequence continues at coordinate 208,941 of CAJJDO010000039.1, read as the reverse complement.
AATCGAAATGTTATACATAATACAAAAGAAAGTATGTTAAATCAAAACAATTTATTATTTCATGAAAATGCTTGACTTTTTGCATAAATATTATTGCTAAAATCAAAGTAATTTCATATTTGCTTTATTTTATATGTATCTTAAGTCAATAATTTAATATCTAAAATTCATTATATTTAATTTATTCAATAATTAAATGATTTTCCATGTTTCTAACATTCAGTTTTTAGTTTTAGAAATAATAAATCTTATTATTCAATGTTAGCTAAATAAAACCTTTTTATTTATTTTGTAGTAAAAATGAATCGAAATGTAGGTTTATCTTCATTTTTCTTAATTAATATTTAAAATAAATTATTTAAAGAATTTGCTGAGCTTACACTAAATTTATCTTTACTAATTAACTAAAAAAAGTAAATCCATCCTCCATCCAAAGCTAAATACCTTTCAGTTTCAGATGTTAAATAATCCATTAATGATTTATGAGTTTTTATTGGTTTTATAACTCTAAATGTACTACCAGGAGGAAAATTGATGATTTATTTTTTTTAATACCCTGAATCTAATGGCTTACCAATTTATTTAAAATTATAAAGGATTAATATTCTGTATTCTTTTTGCATTTCACTCATTGTTTATTATTCAGAATCTTCTTCTTCATCATTGTAAATTTAATTGGCTTCATCTTCGTTACCAATCTTAAAAACATTAGGATCACTAGATCTTTCTTTAGTACTTTACTATGAACTTTATTTTGTTTGTTTAGTTTCTATTGGTATTGTGGAATTAGCTTCATTATAGATAATATCATCAATTGGAGCATCATTAAAAAATTATTTGATAGAATCTAAAAATGAACTCTTTTTCTTTGATTACATTATATAATTATTTATATTTATTTGACAATGCATTCAAAATGATAATTTCCTTTTATGAATTAAACAACATGCTCGCTTGATAAGATTTCTTTTGTTAAATTAAATAATTATCTTCTTGATCTTCAATGTCACTAAATTGATCTTCACTTGAATCCAAACTTTATTATTAATAATTAATCTTTTGTTTATCAAACCTTTATATTTAATTTTATTTTTACATCTTCATTCATCCATCATGTTGCCTTTTTCATCAAATTAAATAATGATTATATTATATTCTTCTTAATTGATTTAATAGATAAAATAATTTATAAACTTATTTTAGAATAGAAAATTTAATATTCTATTTTTATTGGAAACACTATAATATTTACTTAAAGTGTTTTATAAAAATAATATAGGATCTAATAATTTTATAGATGTCTTATTTATAAAGCAAAATATATAACTTTTGTAAACTTTCAAAAATTGATATCAATTTATTGGGGATCGGTCTGTCCATCCACTTAGAGATAAATTACTCGAATCAGGTATTGGCAATCTTTTTTCTGTATGTTTTTATTACATTGTTTATAATTATGAGATGATTCCTGCTGTTTTTTTTTCAGTTTCAGATGAATTTGGTTATTTACTTATTAAAGTACTAGTTTATAGTAAATTTGACACATTATTAAAGTTATTGACTTTTATAATAGGTTTAGTATCTTATTATTAATTTGATGAATTATTTATATTACTAATTTAATTGATGCTATTATTAGTTGCTGTTTAATAGCTAATAATCACATTTTTTTAGATAGGTGCAATATTTTTAATGCTTCTTGAGAACCCTTTTTAAGATTTAATTTAAGGAAGCTTTTATTATACAATTTTGTATTCAATATTATCTTCTGTTTTTTTATCTTTTTATTCAGGGCTTCTTCTTAATAGTTCTACATTATATGATTCATGATGTTATTAACACTAACTTTAGTTCTATTATTTTCCTTTGGTTCTTTGAGTAATAGTAATTTATTTCACAATATGTTCCTATTAAAGAAGCAATTTTGTATTTTTTGGAATTGATGTTTTACGAGATAAAACAGTTGCTTCTATCATTTTATGTGGTAATTCTCTATGTTATAATTTCTTGACTAATTAAGCAACTTTAGAAAGTATATCTGTTTTGTTAGATTTTTATGAATTCATAGGAGGATCATTTTTGAGCTCAAATTTAACGAAATCTCACTTACATAATTTTGCTGTTTGCACCTTATTTAAGGAATCTAGCATTTCAAGTTTGCTCATAATTCTTACTCTTGCTACATTCGATACATTTGGTATATATTGAGATTTACTCTTTTAAACACAAAATTGAGATTAAGATCTTAATGGTGAATGATAAGCAAATCGTAATTATCGATCTTAAAATATTGTTTCAGAATAATTATTAGCCTAAAATTTGTAAAGAATATAGTTTTACGAATGTGATCTCGTCTGCATTCATTAAATAAGTTATTTTATAAAAATTAAGTAAAATATAATCAATTATGAGACTAGTTAGGAATATCATTCCAATATTTTTTCATTTTTTAAAAGGCAAATAAAGCTTTTTGATGTTTATTTTTATCAGGATGTATGTTCATAGCATAAAATTTATATTCTTATCTTAATATACCTTTATCTTCAACTTTAACAAACTTACTTAAAACTTCTTCTGGTAGAAGTAGAATTTTGTATAATAAAATAATTTGATTTATATCAATTATTTCATATTTTTGACAATATCTTTAAGCATACTTAAAGGCTGAATCAGTTACTAAGGGTTCTATATCTCGGTATGCTTTAATAATTTTTTATTTAATAGATATATCTCCTTCTTCTAACTTTAATAAAGCTTTCCTATATAATTCATTCTATAATTATTCATAGTAAATATTAGTTTCTCTAATGTTTTATTATTTGATTTGTTTCTAAAGCTCTTTTAAATTTTTTTTTTCCTTCTTAAAATTTCCCTTTTTATTTTTGCAAATANTATACAATTTTGTATTCAATATTATCTTCTGTTTTTTTATCTTTTTATTCAGGGCTTCTTCTTAATAGTTCTACATTATATGATTCATGATGTTATTAACACTAACTTTAGTTCTATTATTTTCCTTTGGTTCTTTGAGTAATAGTAATTTATTTCACAATATGTTCCTATTAAAGAAGCAATTTTGTATTTTTTGGAATTGATGTTTTACGAGATAAAACAGTTGCTTCTATCATTTTATGTGGTAATTCTCTATGTTATAATTTCTTGACTAATTAAGCAACTTTAGAAAGTATATCTGTTTTGTTAGATTTTTATGAATTCATAGGAGGATCATTTTTGAGCTCAAATTTAACGAAATCTCACTTACATAATTTTGCTGTTTGCACCTTATTTAAGGAATCTAGCATTTCAAGTTTGCTCATAATTCTTACTCTTGCTACATTCGATACATTTGGTATATATTGAGATTTACTCTTTTAAACACAAAATTGAGATTAAGATCTTAATGGTGAATGATAAGCAAATCGTAATTATCGATCTTAAAATATTGTTTCAGAATAATTATTAGCCTAAAATTTGTAAAGAATATAGTTTTACGAATGTGATCTCGTCTGCATTCATTAAATAAGTTATTTTATAAAAATTAAGTAAAATATAATCAATTATGAGACTAGTTAGGAATATCATTCCAATATTTTTTCATTTTTTAAAAGGCAAATAAAGCTTTTTGATGTTTATTTTTATCAGGATGTATGTTCATAGCATAAAATTTATATTCTTATCTTAATATACCTTTATCTTCAACTTTAACAAACTTACTTAAAACTTCTTCTGGTAGAAGTAGAATTTTGTATAATAAAATAATTTGATTTATATCAATTATTTCATATTTTTGACAATATCTTTAAGCATACTTAAAGGCTGAATCAGTTACTAAGGGTTCTATATCTCGGTATGCTTTAATAATTTTTTATTTAATAGATATATCTCCTTCTTCTAACTTTAATAAAGCTTTCCTATATAATTCATTCTATAATTATTCATAGTAAATATTAGTTTCTCTAATGTTTTATTATTTGATTTGTTTCTAAAGCTCTTTTAAATTTTTTTTTTCCTTCTTAAAATTTCCCTTTTTATTTTTGCAAATATTATTATAAATATTAATTATTTCTTGGTAATTATTCTCAATTTATGATGATTGTTTATCAGTTCTGAAGTTAATTTTTTCTTATGCCTAGCTACTATCGGCGTTTGCTGAAGCAGAAGAAAAATAATCAATTTCAGTCTTAATTGGTAATTAATGCTAATTAGTTCCATTACAATTAACTATCAATACTTCTACTTTATTATTGAGCATCATTTTTATTTATTTTTTAAATTACTAATATTGTATAATTTTCTATAAATATATATTTATTAAAGAAAATTTAAGATCAATACTGATCATACTCTAAATAAATTAAATGTTCTTTTTGATTTTCTTAAATTCTTTGGATTTTATATTCAAATGTCATGATTTTTATAAAGGCTTATTCAAATTTATTTTATGACATACATTATTAAGCTAATTAGAATTAAAAATATAAAAAACTATTACTAGATTTGGTTTTTATGAGTTTAATGTCTTAAGCGCATTTTAATATATTCTTTTAAATATAATGATAAATGATTGTAATAACACTAAAGAAAAGGATTTATTGATTTAATAATAATATTAAGAACTTGTTCTAGAATCTACTAATAAACAAAATCTTTTTATTATTATCCTTTTCTCATTAATTAATTTTCAATCTTAATATATAAGTTTATAATCAATTTTATAATTATTTATTAAGTTCAAAATGTATTATTTATTATATAATATATTTATATTTTAATGATAATTAGAACAATTACTCAACAAAATAAAATTGACAATTTGATTAAAAAACATTTAGCGAAATACTTTATTGTCAAATAGTCATAGATAAAATATGTGCAAATAACAAAAATTTTAATTCTGTACTCAATATGCAAATAACATAATAAAATTAATTATATTTTCATTTTTAGGAATTTTAATTAGGGAAAGAAATTATAATTATATTAGTTTCACTCAAATTTATGTATACAAGTTTATCAGATTTCTATTCCTTTTACTAAATCTTTGCATACTAATTATCATACAAACTGAGTATACAAATCAAAGTTATTATCTTGTAAATACTCAGAATTTATGTTAACTATTTGAAACTTAAAGTTGAATATTGTCATTCTTATAATTTCTACTACTTTTAAGTACTAATTTTATATGATTCCTTAAATTACTGAATAATTGGGACACTATAAAAATTAATATGAATTATTTTAAACTTAAATAATCCTTCTTTGAGAGTTCATAATTATAAATAATATTATTACTCTGAAATTTGCATTAAATAAAACATATTCACTTAATTTCAAAGGAAATGAATTTAAGAATTTTAGATTTCAAAAATAAAATAATTTTAATTTTAAATTAAGATAGAAAATATAAATTAAATTTTATCTTATCTTTTAGAACATATTAACGAAAACTTGCATGATTTCTTATTTTAATAATTTTTAGGTTATTTCCTATAAATTAAATGAAAAAAAATTTAAATATATAAAATCAGATTAAAAACTTCATTTTCTAAAATGCATATTAGATCTGTAAATATTAAAAATTTAACTTAAAATAAAATAGGTTAATTTAAAAATATCATAACATTGAAAAGGCTTCAATGTTGTATAAATTAATTGAAATTTAGAAGCTTCTGGAAATTTAATTAAATTTAAATGAAAATTAAATAAGTTACTTAAATCAATTTAAAAGCAAAAATAATGTTTGGATGTTTTTTAATAAATAATAATAGAAAATAATAATAATGGATTAAACTTTTGCCATAGGAATTGATTTAGGAACTACCTATTCTTGTGTAAGTGTTTTTGCAAATGGTAAAGTTGAAATCATCCCTAATGATCAAGGTAATAAAACAATCCCATCTTATGTTGCCTTTAATGAAACTAAAATACTCATTGGTAATGATGCTCAAAACCAAGTAACTAAAAATCATTAAAATACAATTTTTGATATTAAAAGACTAATAGGAAGAAAATTCTCTGAAACTACAGTCCAAAATTATATTAAATTATGGTCATTCAAAGTTGAAGCTGGTGTCAATGATACACCCATGATTGTAGTAAATTATAAAGGAGAAAACAAGAAATTCCTCCCTGAAGAAATCTCTTCAATAATATTAAGCAAAATGAAGGAAACTGCTTAAGCTTATTTAAATTAATAAATTTCAAAGGCTGTGATAACTGTTCCAGCTTATTTTAATGATTCTTAAAGATAAGCCACAAAAGATGCTGGTGCTATTGCTGGTTTGAATGTTTTGAGAATTATCAATGAATCATATGCTGCTGCTATTGCTTATAATTTAGATAAGAAATGCAAAAATGAATACCATGCTCTTATAATTGATTTAGGAGGCGGTAATTTTAATGTCTCCTTATTGACTATTGAAGATGGTTTTTTTGAAATAACGGCTACATCTGGTTACAATCACTTAGGAGGTGAAGATTTTGATAACAAACTTGTAGAATATTGTTGTGATGAATTTTTTAAGAAGAAAGGAATCAACATTAGAGGAAATCCGATATCTTTAAGAAGACTTAGAACATAATGCGAAAGAGCTAAGAGAATTCTTTCATCAGCCAATTAAACTACAATTGAAGTTGATGCTTTAGATGGTAAGGAAGATTTTAATTGTACTATCAGCAGAACTAAATTTGAAGATTTATGTATGAGCTTGTTTAAGGAATGTATAACTTTGATTGAAAAGGTTCTTAAGGAATCAGGTATTTCAAAAATAGATGTTCATGAAATTGTAATGGTTGGAGGATCATCAAGAATTCCAAAAGTTTAAGAGCTAGTGTAAGATTATTTTAATGGAAAGACATTGAACAAATCGATCAATCCAGATGAAGTTGTTGCTTATGGAGCAGCCATCTAAGCTGACATCATAAAAAATTAAGACGATGAATGGAATAAGAATTTTCTATATTTTGATTACACTCTTTTATCTTTAGGTATTGAAACTGCTGGTGGTATCATGAATGTTTTTATTGGGAGAAATACATCTATTCCATATAAAAAGTCACAAATATTTACTACCTATACAGATAATTAAACAAATGTCACAATTGAAATTTATGAAGGAGAAAGAAAAATGACAAAAGATTGCAAAAAAATTGGACAATTTAATTTAGATGGTATTGCTCCAGCTCCTAGAGGAGTTCCAAAAATTGAAGTATCATTTGAGATTGATATAAATGGTACAATTTACTTTAGTGCTGAGGATTAGGCTACAAAAAATTCATAAAAGATTACTATTATGCCTTAAAAAAGTAGATTATCAAAAGATGAAATTGAATTATTAGCTTAGGAAGCTGAAAAATTTAGAGCTGAAGATGATATAATTAAATCAAAGATTGAAGCCAAGAACAACATTGAATTAACTGAATATTAAATTAAAAACACTATCAAAGATGAATAAATTAAATGCAAATTCACAGCTGAAGAAATATCAAGACTTGAATAATTAGTTGAAGAAAGAATAAAATGGATTGAATGTAATGTAAATGTTGATATATAAGAATATATATATAAATAAAAAGAGATTGAATAAATAATGGATGAAATGATGTAAAGAATATATTAAGATGGTTATGTTAGATAAGATAGATATGGAGTTTTAATTAATAAAATAATTTGATATATATATACATATATAATTATATTTATGTATTATATATAAACAACATAGAATATATAGAATTGTATTGATAAATAGTTTATTTATTTCAAATAATTAATATATTAAATAAACAATACGGAAAATGGATAAAGAAAATGCAAAAGCACCTTAAGACTTTTCAACTTAAAATGTACCATTATTATAAGCTTAATAATAACCAATTAATTAATATTATGTACCTTATGCTCCTTAAATTTAATAACCATAATAATAATAATAATTATAATTATAATAACCATATTTATAAAATCCTTATTAAGTATTGAATCTATAAACAGACTAATAATAATATTCAAACTAATAATAATAATAATAATAATAATAATAATAATAATAATAATAATAATAATAATAATAATAATAATAATAATAATAATAATAATAATAATAATAATAATAATAATAATAATAATAATAATAATAATAATAATAATAATAATAATAATAATAATAATAATAATAATAATAATAATAATAATAATAATAATAATAATAATAATAATAATAATAATAATAATAATAATAATAATAATAATAATAATAATAATAATAATAATAATAATAATAATAATAATAATAATAATAATAATAATAATAATAATAATAATAATAATAATAATAATAATAATAATAATAATAATAATAATAATAATAATAATAATAATAATAATTAATATAACCTTATTAATAATAGATAACTGGTATTGTATTACAAAATCCTTATATTCCTTATGTATATTTATAATTTATATTTTAGACTCCATAAGTAGTATAAAATGCTTCTGGATTTAGAACTCCAGCATTAGTTTAATGTCCTTTTTGTAATTAACATTCAGTTACAACTATTACTTATAAACCAGGTAATGATACATATTGGATTGCTGTATTATTATGTATTTTCTTTGGTTGTTTATGTTTAATACCTTTATTATCTGGTGATTGTAAAGATGTTTATCATCAATGTAGTTATTGTGGAAAAGTTGTTGGACATACACCTTATAAAGCATGTTCATGATTTTATATTATCTATATACATTTCATTTTCATAATAAATCATAAGAGATATAAAATATCAAAGTATACTTATAATTATAAAAATATAAATTAATCAAATGGAATATAATCAAAATAACTAATATGGATAAGCCTCTGCTTAATAAGGAGGATACCCCTATTTTTAACCTTAACCATAGCAGAACTAATATGTATAACCATAGCCATATCCTGCTTACCAATAACCAGCTCCATATTTAGATCCGAACATTCCAGTTGGATAACCAGTCGGTTAACCCTAATATGGAAACTATCCTTAACAACCTGTGTAGTAATAAGTTGTATTAATTTCTAAAAGTTAATCTGGCTTGGTACCGAATGGACCAGTTTATACTGCAGCACCTGTTTTGCGAAGTGCAGAAGGAATGAGATTTCCTGTTTAAATTTAATGCCCTTATTGTAATTAATAAGGAGTCACTAGAATTGAGAATAGAGTAGGTGATGGCACAATATGTGCTTCAATATTAGTTTTAATATTTTGCTGGCCCTTATTTTGGCTTCCTTGCTGTTTAGAAGATTGTAAGGATAGAGTGCATCTTTGTATTCATTGTCAGAAATGTGTTGGTAAAAAAAGGTATGAGGTTTGTTGAGAAGCTGATCATTATTATATATTAAAATATATTCTTATCATTTTTAATCTATTCAACAAGAATAGGATCAATATTTAAGAATAAGATGTTAGTTTAATTGTTATAAATTTATAAAGAAATCTTATCAATAAATAATTAATATAGTTTAATTCAAACCTTATGAAGAACAGTTCCGAGATTTGTAATCAAATGACTGTATGCTAAAGTCATAGTGAATATTAAAAACCAACACTAACTAACTTAGCCCAAAGTGTATTCATGAGTTCACCTTTATAACCAAATATTCTCTCTCGATCTTAACCTATAACTCCAAACAATGGAGATTAAGCTGATTTAATACTAGAAATAGGTTTACCTAAGGTTTTAACAAGAAGAATGACTAAGTATTTAAGTAGATAAAATTAATATAGAAATGATTATTTGACAACAGCCAATGGGCATAAATCATAGTAAGAAGTCTTTTGCAATAATTGCTAAAGAATAAATATGACTAGACTCGAAACTGAATACGGATTGGGTGCAATCTAAGTTACCTGCTTGCTAATTGTCCTATTTTGGCCATTATGCTGGTTACCTTGTATCTTAAAATAATGTAAAGACATAATTCATTACTGTCCATTTTGTAACTAAATTGTTGGAAGAACTCCCTACACGTTCTGTTGATTTTTATCGTTATTGTTACTTAATATTATAATACATCCTCATAAATCCTATTATGTTCTTTAGACCAGCTCCAATACAATAATTTTAACGAATAAAAAGGTAAGAAATGTTCTATAAATGCTATTTGTTTAATAAAATTTCAAGAATTTATCTCCTATAAAACAGAACTTAAAAGTGTAAAACCCATTAAAATTGATGTATCATATAATTCTTTAAAGAAATATACTATTCTTATTCTTATTAATAATATATATAAATTGAGGTCAATAATGTCTGGCTGTAATAACTAAAAAATATGAAAATTACAATTATTTTTAAATAAATAACTTTTGGTTAGTATTTGCAGAATTTATTTGTCATACATTTAATACACATTCTATAGACACTGTTATTTCATATATTATATATAACTTAAATAATATAGATTAGAAGAATGCTCAATATAAATTCTAGAAAATCTTTAAACATTGGAAATTCTTATAGGAAAAGGTAATTTTTTAGAAAACATATATATTTATCAAACTATTGCAAAATAATGTACAATTTTTATATTCATGAATTTTTTATTAAATTTTTGAGTATATAAACTTCTAATTAATTATAAGATTAGGTACCCTTTATTATTTATTTATATATAATTTATATTGAATTGATTCTTGAATTAATCAGAAAGATATATCAAATTCAAGCTTTCTTCTTTACTTTATAAATTAGTTTGAATTCTAGTAAGTAACTTATAAACCTTAGATTCTAGGCACCTTTGAATTTTTTGACACTTTTTATATTGTTTTTTAAGTTATGACTGTTATTTAATTTAGAATCAGCAAAATAATATATTAATGTAAATACACTTTAATTCAATTTTTATATTTCAATTAATATGAAATTAATTTTAATTAATCAATTTGTATAATGAATAAAAACAGTCCATAAAATTTTATGGAATCAATTATTTATAAGCTTCTAATACATTTAAGTTTGATCATTAATAACTTGAACAAATGGAATAAAATATTACTTGTTAAGCATATCCAGCCTTTGAAGAAAAATAAAACAAAGAATTACCATAATAATATCAATATCCAAAAGAATAAAACAATATTCCTGTTGGTTATCCAAACTAATAATACATACCAATCTAATAATAATAGCCTTTTATGAGTATTATTTAAATTTAATTTAGGTCCTCAATAAGTAGTCTTATAACCTATAGTTATCTAATAAGTGAGAAGAACAAATGCTGAAGGTTGTTCATATCCAACAGATATTTTGTGCCCTTATTGTCAAAAACCTGTTTAGACTCTTATTGAATATCAATCAGGATGTAGTACATGGCTAGCTTGTTTGTTGTTGTTTTTGTTTTTCTTGCCATTGTTCTTTTTGCCATTTTGTTTTGATGAATGCTAAGATAAAATCCATAAATGTCCAAATTGTGGAAAGAAAGTTGGAAAGAAAAAGTACAAATTATGTTGTTGATTGTATATAATCCTTAATTTTTTTTAATTATCATACATAAATACCTATTTAATGTAAATTCATAATAACTAACAACCTGGTGTTAATTAGGGTTATAACTAATACTAAAAACCCTCATAATAATAATATCAAGGAATTAATAACTATAATTATCCATCAGTTCAAACTTAGCCACAATATATCCCTCATTAACAATAGCCTTTATAAGGATAACCTATTAATAATTAGGATTAATAATATGTATATGGAGCACCAATAGGAATGGCTTAAGGTATGCCAATGAAACTTCCAAGAACTGCAGATGGAGTTAGATTTCCAGTTGAGATCGAATGTTAATTTTGTAGAAGAAATACAAAAACAAGGATTGAATATAAGTCAGGACAAAGTGTTTGTTGTTGTTCTTGTTTATTACTATTTACTATTCCAATATTGGCCTTTATACCTTGTATTATGAATTCTTAAAAAGATGTTGTACATTATTGTACTTAATGCAATCATTAAGTTGGTTTTGCTCAAAAAAAGTTATGTGATTGATATGAATTATGAAAATTTACTTGTAATTAGCAAATATCTTCTTATATAAAATATATCTTAATTCAATTAATAAAATTATGAGATAAAGATAAACATATTAACCAAATTATCTCCAGATCTCCCAATCAGAAAAACCCAGAAGAAATGTACATTCATATGGAAAAGAATTAAATACTCCAGATTCAATTAAACCTTTAAGTGCTTTAATGAATTTAAGACTATTCCTTTATAAAACCAAACAAAAATTAGAATATAAATAGGCTAGCCAATTTACTAGAAATGATCCTTTAGTAAAAGAATAACCTTCTTTTTTATATAATAAATAGTAAATAGAATAAGACAATTAAATAAAATTCCAGGCCTATTTAGATGGAGATTTATAAGCTGATGAATATTTGACATTACAAAACTACAAGAGATTATATAAAATAACTAAGAATGATAATGGATCTTTTGATAACACTAATGATGAGATGCCTTATTATACACAAAGAGAAAGTGCTTTAAAAAAATTGAAAGAGAGGATTATACATAGACATAATATGAATAAAAGAAAAAGAGGTTCTGAAATTAGCAATTAAGTTGATAATTCAAAATGTGATACTCCTAGTATATAATTGGCTAAATAACTAAAAAAAGTTATAATAAGAAAACATATGAATAAAATTAATGAAGAATTAACAGCGTATCAAATTCTTATTATTTAGAGAAAATACTTTAAAAAATTTAAAAATGGTTTAGAATGCAGATTTTGCTGTATAACAACTATAAGAAACACTTGAATATGATAAATCAATTTAGAGTAGTGTGAAAAATAAAGTTAATTCTACTAAGCATTTAAAAATAATAACTAGAAGAAATAAAACAGAAATAAATGAAGATAATCAAAATAGTAGAATCTAAATTAGTAATTAAATAACTCATTAAGCTAATTAAACAATCTATGAATCATAATTTAAAGATAAAATAAAATAATTAAAGTCAAAAACTCTCAAATTTTCTAATTCTAAAATGAACCAAATATTTATTCAAAAATCTTAATAATCATTCTAAGATCAAAGAAAATGTATAACTGATAGATCATAATAATCATATATTTAGAAAAATAATTCTAAATAAAAATTACATTATCAAGGTGAAGATCAATTAGAAGAGAGAGATGATTCAGCTGAATCAAGTCTCTGTTCATTATTTGAAAAAAAGATCAATCATTTATATAATTAAAGCATATTATTAAAGAAAAATATCTCAACTAAAGATAGTTTGATTAAACGTATAAAACATATGCAAAGTTTTAATTAAATTGTAGGAGAAGCTGTGCAAACAAATAATTAAAAATTATATAAAATTTGATTGTATAATTTATTATGCTTTCTATTCAGATAGTTGAATTAACTTTATTAGATTAAGCAATAAGTTATCCTAAAACTTATTCTAATTCCTATTCGTTTAAGTTGCCTATCAATGCTTTCTTTTCAACTCCATATTCTACCAATTTAATTTATAAATACTATATCTAATAAGAATATAAGGATCTATTGATTCACATTCTCTCACTACAAATGGGAATGTTGGATTTGCTTCTTTCCATTGCCAATAATTTTTAGTGACTAGATTTCTAGAATTTAATAATACATCATTACCTTATACCTTCAGATCTACCACATGTTTGGCAAAATACAAATCGCAATTCTTTAACAGAATTACCTAATTATTTTTACCAAGACATTATTAAATTAAATATATTTATAATAAAAAAAATGATTAGTGAAATCAAAATTGTTTTCTATATTAGACAATATATAATTAGATCCTATATTAATATGTAGGAATATTTAAATTCAAAATTTTATTAAAAATAAAAAATTGAGGAATCTTGCATCTAAATGATAATTATCAATCATAAAAATTTTTAATTATTCATTTTTTATGCTATTTCTTTGAGTTTTATGTACTATGAATCAATTATTTTGAATTAAATTTTTTTGAATATATATTTTATCTATAAAAACCTTAAGTTAAGCACATTCAATAGTTTATATTTTATAAAATTTGTTATCTTATTAATTTATGGGTCTAAGGTAATGAAGTATGAAGGAATGAGAATTAGAAGGGTTAGATAATATATTAAGTATTTATGTTCTGATTTGAAGATTTAATTTAAATAAATTAATTATGATACGAGGGTACACATCCGTATTGAGAAAATCACTTTGGTATTTACCATCAATGGGATTCTCAAAGAAGTTGGGTATTGGTGAAGCATCAAGCGTATTAGAAGATAAAATTAAAAATATTTCACAATTGGTAAAGAATTATAGTGATAAATTAGAATGACATCAAAGAATATGGTACAGTTATCTCTATTGGTGATGGTATTGCTAGAGTTTTTGGATTAACATAAGTTTAAGCAGGAGAAATGGTTGAATTCAGTTCAGGAGTAAGAGGTATGGCCTTGAATTTGGAAACAGATAATGTGGGTATTGTCGTGTTGGGTAATGACAGGTAATTCATTTTAATTCATTTATTCTAGAGATATCTAAGAAGGAGATATTGTCAAAAGAACAGGAGCTATTGTTGATGTCCCTATTGGAATGGAAATGTTGGGAAGAGTATTTGATGCACTTGGTAATCCAATTGATGGACATGGTCCAGTCAAAACAAATGCAAGAAGAAGAGTTGAATTAAAAGCACCAGGAATTATTCCAAGAAAGAGTGTCCATGAACCAATGTAAACAGGATTAAAGGCTGTTGATTGTTTAGTTCCTATTGGAAGAGGATAAAGAGAATTGATTATTGGTGATAGATAAACAGGAAAGACTGCTATTGCTATTGATACAATTATCAATTAAAAACCAAATTTTGATTCTGGTGACAAGAATAAATAATTATATTGCATTTACGTTGCTATTGGTTAAAAGAGATCAACTGTTGCTAACTTAGTCAAGATTCTTACATAAGCTGGTGCTATGAAATACACAATTGTGGTTGCAGCCACAGCCTCAGAAGCTGCTCCTCTTTAATATTTAGCACCATATTCTGGTTGTGCTATTGGAGAATATTTCAGAGATAATGGAATGCATGCTCTTATTATTTATGATGATCTTTCTAAATAAGCCGTTGCTTATAGATAAATGTCATTATTATTGAGAAGACCACCAGGCAGAGAAGCCTATCCAGGTGATGTCTTTTATTTGCATTCCAGATTATTAGAAAGAGCAGCTAAACTTAATGCTGAAAATGGAAATGGATCTTTAACTGCCTTACCAGTCATTGAAACATAAGCTGGTGATGTCTCAGCTTATATTCCAACAAATGTTATTTCTATTACAGATGGATAAATTTTCTTAGAAACAGAATTGTTCTTCAAGGTAAATTTTTAATATAATATAAATTTAGGGTATTAGACCAGCTATCAATGTCGGTTTGTCTGTGTCAAGAGTCGGTTCAGCTGCTTAAATTAAAGCAATGAAGACAGTTGCTGGTAGACTTAAGTTAGAATTGGCTTAATACAGAGAAGTAGCTGCATTTGCTTAATTTGGTTCAGATTTAGATGCAGCCACATAATAATTATTAAATAGAGGTGCCTAATTAACTGAATTACTTAAATAAAAATAATACGTAAATTTTAATATGAATAAAATTTTAGGTACCAATGTGTGCTGAAGAATAAGTTTGTGTTATTTATGCTGGTGTTAGAGGATTTTTGGATAAAGTATAAACTTCAGAAATTGCAAAATTCGAAGAGAAATTCCTCACTCATCTCAGAACAAATTTCCCAGCTATGTTAGAAAGAATTAGAAGGTATTTATTATAATAATATCTTTAGTACTGGTGAATTAAGCAAATAAGATGATGCTGAATTGAAGAGTATCTTAGAAGTCTTCATTCC
>CAJJDO010000039.1:5186-192856 GCA_905183005.1 Paramecium pentaurelia | reverse complement strand
TTTGATTCTGGTGACAAGAATAAATAATTATATTGCATTTACGTTGCTATTGGTTAAAAGAGATCAACTGTTGCTAACTTAGTCAAAATTCTTACATAAGCTGGTGCTATGAAATATACAATTGTGGTTGCAGCCACAGCCTCAGAAGCTGCTCCACTTTAATATTTAGCACCATATTCTGGTTGTGCTATTGGAGAATATTTCAGAGATAATGGAATGCATGCTCTTATTATTTATGATGATCTTTCTAAATAAGCCGTTGCTTATAGATAAATGTCATTATTATTGAGAAGACCACCAGGCAGAGAAGCCTATCCAGGTGATGTCTTTTATTTGCATTCCAGATTATTAGAAAGAGCAGCTAAACTTAATGCTGAAAATGGAAATGGATCCTTGACTGCCTTACCAGTCATTGAAACATAAGCTGGTGATGTCTCAGCCTATATTCCAACCAACGTTATTTCTATTACTGATGGATAAATTTTCTTGGAAACTGAATTGTTCTTTAAGGTATATAATGAATTCTAATTTAATTTAAGGGTATTAGACCAGCTATCAATGTCGGTTTGTCAGTGTCAAGAGTCGGATCAGCTGCTTAAATCAAAGCCATGAAAACAGTTGCTGGTAGACTTAAGTTAGAATTGGCTTAATACAGAGAAGTTGCTGCATTTGCCCAATTTGGTTCAGATTTGGATGCAGCTACCTAATAATTATTAAATAGAGGTGCTTAATTGACTGAATTACTCAAATAAAAATAATACGTAATTATTTATAGGAATCATATTATAGGTCCCAATGTGTGCTGAAGAATAAGTTTGTGTCATTTATGCTGGTGTCAGAGGATTTTTGGATAAAGTATAAACTTCAGAAATTGCAAAATTCGAAGAGAAATTCCTCACTCATCTCAGAACTAATTTCCCAGCTATGTTAGAAAGAATTAGAAGGTATTTATTAGAATAATTCCTTAAGTACTGGTGAATTAAGCAAATAAGATGATGCTGAATTGAAGAGTATCTTAGAAGTCTTCATCCCAGAAGCCGGTCTTGCTATGAAATAATGATCAATTACAAATAATAATACAATATATAAAATAATAATTTATAAGTACAAAAATTTTAATTTCACAAGTTTATTACACTTTAAATTCATTATTTGTGATTGTGAGATTTTTTCAATCATAGATATCTGATTTTTGAGAAAGTTTATAAATATAAGATATTTGGCTTATTCATTGAAAAAAAGTATTTAAAAATTAATAAGATGAATTAATCAAGAAATATTTTTTAATTAACAAACATATTTGATATAAAAAATTTAATTAATTTACAATTCTTTATATAGAAGGAGATAGAATATTTTTGATATAATGAAGAATCCCTTATTTTTATGATAAGATTATATATAATTTAATTTAATCTGTAATATTTTTAATTATCAGGTCTCCAAAGTTGATTTGATTATAACTTTATTGTTCTAGTGTTACTCTAACTTGTTCATACGTTAGTTTATTTTATTTTACATTATTGGATTATCTTAAGAACATGGGCATGATTTTCTAGATTGATAATATTGATGTGTCATCTTTATATAATCCTTTCCCAATTTTTACTATTTATGAATGAGATTTATATATAATTAGTATTTTCTAGAAAATAATAAATGATAGTGCGCAATAACAAGATATTAAGTAGAAATAATTAGTATATAAAAATTTCATACAAAAGGTAATGGATACACGTCTCATGAATTAAATAAATAAATGAGCAAATATATTTATACATTTGGTGATGGCAAAGCTGAAGGCAGTGCAGCTATGAAGAATCTTTTGGGAGGCAAAGGATCAGGATTAGCAGAAATGAATCTGATTGGTATTCCTGTACCCCCAGGCTTCACAATTACAACAGAAGCTTGCAATTTATACACTAAAAATGGTGCAGAAAACACTTTCGCTCTCATCAAGGCTGATGTTGAAAAAGCACTTCATCAAGTTGAAGAATTGACCAAGATGGAATTTGGCTCAGCTGAAAATCCTTTACTTGTTTCTGTTAGATCTGGTGCTAGAGTTTCTATGCCTGGTATGATGGATACCATTCTTAATTTGGGATTAAATGATGTCTCAGTAGAAGGATTGAGCAAGAGAACAAATAACCCAAGATTTGCATGGGATTCTTACAGAAGATTCATTCAAATGTTTAGTGACATTGTTTTGGATATGAAGCCAACAACTAAAGAAGACATCGATCCATTTGAAGAAATCATCGAAGGTGTCAAACATGCTAAAGGAGTTAAATAAGATACCGAACTTGATGTTGATGATCTTAAGACACTCGTTGCCAAGTACAAGGAAGCTGTAAAAGCAAAAACAGGAAAAGATTTCCCATAAGAACCATAATAATAATTATGGAGAGCTATTTAAGCAGTATTTGATAGTTGGAACAATGACAGAGCTAAATATTATAGAATTCTTAACAAGATTCCTGAAGATTGGGGAACTGCAGTTAATGTCTAAGCTATGGTTTTCGGTAATATGGGAAATACATCAGCAACAGGAGTTGGATTCACTAGAGATGCATCTACAGGAGAAAATATTTTCAATGGAGAATATTTGATTAATGCTTAAGGAGAAGATGTCGTTGCAGGTATCAGAACACCATAATAAATCACTTTGATTGGATCAAAAAGATGGGCTGAATTATAAGGAGTTGCTGAAGAAGTCAGAAAAGCCTAATTCCCATCATTAGAAGAATCATTACCAGAAACTTACTAAGAATTGAAGAATGTCTAAGAGAAATTAGAATAACACTTCAAAGATATGTAAGATATTGAATTCACTATTCAAAATGGAAAATTATGGTTATTATAATGCAGAAATGGTAAAAGAACAGGTGCTGCCATGGTTTAAATTGCTTGTGATTTATTTAGAGAAGGAAAGATTGATGAAAAGACAGCTCTTAAGAGAATTGAACCAAATAAATTAGATGAATTATTACATCCAATTTTCACTCCAGAAGCTTTGAAAACAGCTAAATTTGTTGCTAAAGGATTACCCGCATCTCCAGGTGCAGCTTCAGGATAAATTGTTTTCTTTGCTGATGAAGCTAAGAAATTTGCTCAAAGTATTTTAGTAAGAATTGAAACATCTCCAGAAGATTTGGAAGGTATGAACATTGCTAGAGGTATTTTGACAGCTAGAGGAGGTATGACTTCTCATGCTGCTGTCGTTGCAAGAGGAATGGGTAAATGTTGTGTTTGTGGTGCTGGATCATTAAATATCAATTATAAATAAAGAACACTTGAAGTTAATGGAAAAATTTATGCTGAAGGTGATTGGATTTCATTGAATGGATCAACAGGAGATGTCTTTGAAGGAAAATTATAAACATAAGAAGCATAACTCAGTGGAGATTTTGGTTTGATTATGGATTGGGCTGAAAAATATACAAGAATGTATGTTAGAACTAATGCAGATACACCAAAAGATGCTTAAATTGCTAGAAAATTCGGTGCTAAAGGTATTGGATTGACAAGAACTGAACATATGTTCTTTGAAGGTGAAAGAATTAAAGCAATGAGAGAAATGATTTTAGCATCTGATTTAGCTGGTAGATAAACTGCATTGGCTAAATTATTACCATTCTAAAGAACAGACTTTGAAGGTATTTTTGAAGCTATGAATGGATATGGAGTAACTATCAGATTATTAGACCCACCCCTTCATGAATTTGTTCCACATGAAACTGCTTAATAATAAGAATTAGCATAAGAAATGGGATTAACTTTGGATTAAGTTAAATAAAAAGTACATGAATTAGCAGAATTCAACCCAATGTTGGGACACAGAGGATGCAGATTAGGAATTACTTATCCAGAAATTACAGAAATGTAAACAAGAGCTATTATTGAAGCAGCTCTTAACATCAAAGCCAAAGGATTAGATGTTAAACCAGAAATTATGGTTCCATTAGTTGGTAATTTTAATGAATTAGAACATTAATTGAAAGTTGTTAGAAAAACAGCTGATGCTGTATTCAAAGAGAGAAATGACACTATTCATTATTTAGTAGGAACTATGATTGAAGTACCAAGAGCTTGTTTAGTTGCTGATTAAATTGGTCAAATTGCTGAATTCTTTTCATTTGGTACAAATGATTTGACTTAGATGACACTTGGATTTTCAAGAGATGATGCTGGTAAATTCTTACCATATTACATTACCAATGGAATCTTGAAAGTTGATCCATTCTAAGTTTTGGATAGATAAGGAGTAGGAAAGATGGTTGAATTAGCTGTTAAGAATGGAAAATCAACAAATCCAAATTTGAAAGTTGGTATTTGTGGTGAACATGGAGGAGAACCATCATCAGTTGAATTCTTCCATATTGTTGGATTAGACTATGTCAGTTGCTCACCATTCAGAGTTCCAATTGCAAGAGTTGCAGCAGCCATTGCCAATTTAACCAATCCATGAGTATTTCATTAAAAATATATATAAATATTTATTAATTCAAAATGTCTGATGTTGACATAGAAGACACAATAAACAGAATAAAAAATCACAAATCAGTCTAAGGAATTGTGATTGTAAATAGTGAAGGTGCTATCACGAGAACTACTTACTTAAATGAGAAAAAAGATGAGGGTAACTTCCATAATCATCTCAGGTGATACAATTGCTAAGTCTATTCCTATTTTGGCTTAAAAAGCAAGATCCTTGGTTAGAGACTTAGACCCCACTAATGATTTGGCATTCTTAAGAATTAAAACAAAATTAAATGAAATTCTAATTGCTCCTGATAAAGATCTTTTATTAATTGTTATTCAAGGACCTAAAAAATAAGGAGAAGATGATTAATGATTAATTAGATATTCATAAAATTGTGGAAATATAAATAATAAAGGATGGAGGGCAATAATAATATAAATATTATAATTATATAGCTCCAATATATCCATCAATTTCAATTTGTCATATCTAAATTCTTTCACTTCAAATTATCAATATTAATGATGTAACATAATCCTTACTTATTATATAGATTACATATAATCTAATTGTATAATGATTATGTCAATATTTATATAATTCATAAAATAATAATTGATTTAGTATTATTAACTTATTCAATTTTTGTTATCCTCATATGAACTTATTATAGAAACGATATATATAGATTAAGTATTTTACACATTAGTTAAGAATTAGTCTAAATATGAAGTTTATTTTTAAATTTATCTTCAGACCTTTGTGAACAGTATTATTTTAGATTTGTTGAAGATTGATTATAAGAAAGTGTTGATAATATTGATTATTCATTTATTGAATGGGAAATGTAAATGATTAAAAATGATATTAAATATAAAAAATGTCTGTTATTAGGGAATTGAGTCATCAAAAGAGAAACGTTGTGTTAGAATTGTTTGGTACATCAAAAAGAAGAATTGAATAAAAAGAAAATGTATAATCACCTATCAATCGACCTTCTAAACGATTTAATTATCCATAATCTAGCAATGCGAGTAAATTATTTCAGATCCTCAAACAGACTCCTTCAATTAAATAATCTGTGTTTAAGTCTTCAAAGAAAAACAATGAAAGCATTGGATTAAATGAAAGCCTTTGCCGAAAAGTATCTAATTTCATTAATATAGAAAATATTGCATATTGATATTTAAGAACCTAGGACTTATCTTAGACAAGTTATTTCTCCTTATAGAGATTTTCGATCATAAGTCTCATTTGATAATGCCCCTTAAACTTGTGTGGCAGCTCCTCGAAAAATTAGTTAGCCTTAATAATTCAATTAACAAAAGAATTCTGTTCGAAGATCCAATAGTTTCAGAGATCTTTTCAAAAGCTAAATTACATTTGGTTGATACATTAACATAATTTGAATACTTAAAATCCTATATATCAATTTAATTTCTTAAAATAAAAATTAAACCTCTCTTTCATTCAGAACAAATCAAATCATCAAACTATTCTAAAAAATTATATTTTTCTTATTGAGATCATTAAAATTAAAGATTGGCATTAGATTTATCGAAAAATTATAAACATAAGATGATATCTAACCAGATAGAATAAGTATTGGGAAAATTCAATATATTGTTTTTTGTCTATTTTAGGAAAAATTATTATTTCTTTTGTATCTATAAAATGTCATAAACTCCGAATTTAAAAATCGATGATGTAATTGAAAATTTTTAAGTAAAAGCCTTTTTAGGAAGTGGGTCATTTGGAGCAGTAAAATTTCGATATCAAACTAGGTTTATAAAGTTATTGATCCTAATGGAAACGTATATGCTCTTAAATGTATATTTAAAAGCCGTTTTAGTGAAGCGAAAGGATGGGTGGGAAGTTTAATTATGAATGAAGTAGAAGCATTATAAAAACTGGATAATTAATATATTGTTAATTTAATAACAACTTTTAATTTTGATTATGAAGGCTAAACTCTTTTTTGTATATTATTAGAATTTTGTGATGGTAAATATACAATTCTTTTCTTTAGGTGGAAATCTTATGGATTATTAGAATAAAATGTAAAATACATTTGATTAATAAAATGCAATCATATTTTTCAAATAAATTCTATAAGGAATGAAAGAAATTCATTAAAAAAGGATCATTCATAGAGATCTTAAATTACCTAATATTTTGATACACAATAATTAAATAAAAATTGCAGATTTCGGTTTCTGTCATTTCTTAAATTTAGATGTAAACTATCTATGATTTAAAGTTAAGACAAGCAGCATTAATTTAAATTTAGGTTCTCTTGGTACTTAAGCACCAGAAATTATCGATAATCAACCCTATGGTTTAAAATCAGATATGTTTTCGATTGGAGTCATTCTATACTAATTATTATTTTTTGATTATCCATTTAGTGAGAAGAATGAGAAGGATTTTATAATAGATGTTACAAATAACAGTATTTATTTATAGAATTCTTTAGATCCACCTTCTTTTTAGAAAAATGGAAGAGTAGTAGAAAAATATTTGGAAGATTTATTAACAAAAATGTTGAAAAAAGATCCAGCTCAAAGATTAGATTGGCCTGATCTTTTTAAATCTAAGTTATTTACAAATAGTTATTCAAGTATTCTAAAAATCATATTAAGAAATTTTTGGTTTATCAACTATTGATGATGAAAATATAATAGATCCAGTCTAAAGCATTATTTTTTATGAATAACAGATATGTAATAATTATATATAGTCTAATATTTAAAAAATTGATTAAGAACCTACTTATATTAATCTAGTATCTCAAATATCATTTTTAACATACACTTAAGAATTTAGTTATAGTGTTTATCATAGATAAGTTTTAATGGTAAAGTAAAAATAAATATTTAGTGTCTATTTCCATGTTTCCTAATTCACAAATTACTATATTAAAAATAATAGGAATACGAGGATTAAAATAAAAATAAGATTTATGATATCACTACTACCCATTAAATTCTAACATATCAACATTAAGTTGTAATGTAATTGACTATTTTATTCTTTAGGGCAAATTATGCTAAACTTAAAAAATTAAATATTATTTAAGAAAATTGGGAACCTGAATTAATAAATCTATAATAAACTCAATAATTTCTAAATATATTATCTGAAGCGATTTAGAAATATTTAACAAACTTAAGATAAGAAATCATAAAAGATACAGAATAATATGGTATTGATTGGTAATAAATTTTAATTTTTGATAATGATTAAAATAAGTAAGAAAGACAAAATGTGCTTTAAAAAATCAAATTTTTTATCTTAATACATAAAGTTCTCTTTTTAAAAGAATTAGAACAGGAACTATTTGATTTATTAGTCAACAACCCTCAAACAAATACAAAATAATTAATATTTATTTATTTTTAAATTAAATTAACATGAATGTAACATTTATTATATTATAAGTAATATTTAAAATTAATAATAAATATATAATAGTAGTTTTAAATCATTTTCCTGCCTTTTACTTTAAGTTAAACATAAATTCTAACTTTGCTAATTTAACATGAATATCAATTCTGAAAAACAATTTTCTTAAAATAACATCTTATTATCTTCTTTTCATATTTGATATTTTATCATTATTTTATGGTCTAACTGGAATCTTTAATTATTTTATAGGAGATGTCTCTGTCTTTTTAATATTTGGTTCAATACTAGTTGATCTTAAGGATTATGGAATTTAAGATGTTGCTTAAACTTTTACTAATGTAGGTTCTTTGCTCTTTTAATTAGACATTTAGTTTAAGTTAATAATATCTAATACTTAAGCAACTGGAGTACGTTTAGTTGGATCTTCCAAAATAGATTAATCAATATGATAAATAGCATTACTGTTATCAAGATTCTGATAAGGGATCTCAGAAGGTTAAATTTAAGTTTCAATTTATAATTGTTTAAATCTATTTGTATCAATACTTGAACCTCTTGCACTACTATCTCTTCTACTTCTTAAAGGAGTAAAATTCTTTTCTGGTCTTAAAGCATTGCAATTAATTGGTTATATTTTGATACGAGAAACAGCTTATTTTTATTCAGAAAAATTTATTGACGACTTGTTATCAAATGCTGGTTATTTAACTTCAGTCAATTAATTCACCTTTTTTAAAACTCTTGAATCATTCATTTATATTGGTTATAATTAAGTTAATTATTCTTCATTATCTTTTTAAGGTGATTTTATGATTTTAGATTATTATGGTATCTCTATTATCTTCACTTAAACAATTCTATCTTCATCAGAATGATTATCTTATATAGTAAATACAGGTTTTTATTCTTTTACAATTAACTTTTAAGGTGAATCTTCTTTTTTAACTATTTTATTTTCATTTTATTATTCGGTTAAGATATTGTTCAAGTCTACTTTTTCATTCTTTTCAGGAATAATATCAATTTTTAATATGTTTTCTTATTCTTACTTTTTAAATAGATTATGTCTAATAGGACTTTTCTTCTTTGGTTAAACTGATATTTAATCAAATATCTACATTATATTTTATATTTTATTGTTATCCTATTTTTTTTCACTCTACAAAATTTACATAAAGCTATCTTATTATTAATCAATAAAATCACTGTTATTTTAATAATCAATAACTGATTGTTATTCCATAACTTCAACAGTTTTCTTTTATTTTGAATTTTAAATTTAATCTATCTTCAAAAATGATTTAATTTATTTTTATTATTAATCAGGAATTATAGTTTAAGATTCAAAAGGTACAAGTGATGATACTGATTCTTAATCATCTTTTTGTGTTTAAGATTCCAATACTTAATCTAATGATTTTTCTGGTTTTACATAAAGTTAATTAATAAAATTATTTAGTTTAGATTGAACAGGTGGTAAATCAATATCTAATACTACAATTTTTTATAATTAAATATTATTATCTTAAGGCAAAGAATTAGATACAATATCCTTTTATAATTATAATTTGGTTTTCAATTAATCTAATTTTTTAGAATTAGTTTTGATTTCTGTTTTAGTTTCAAAAATATCATTAATTAAAAATACTTATCGTTTTAACTAAAACCTACCTTTTTCATCATCATCTTGACAAACACTCTATTCAAATGAACTCTCTTCATCCAATGTATATAAACTATTATTCTAAGTTTTAAATCTTGGTTAATCATAAGTTTCTCTAATAGATTACAACTTTTAACTTATTATATGTTAAGATTAAATTGGTAAATCTTAAGTTTACTTATCAAAATTATCTTATACTTTTTCAACTTAACAATAATTATCAGATATTTCTTATTTATATTCTTCATTATTTGGTTTTGTTTATAATTCAAATTTATTTTTATATTATTCTAACAATTTTGATGGTTTAATTTAGATATCTTCCAATTCTAAGTTTGTATAATTATCATTTATATTTGTTTATTCTTATTCTTAAATTGTAACTTATTTCTCAATTTATGGTAATTTTGTTATTTCAAGTGGAACTATAATATCAGAATTAGATTATGTATTTCTTTTAAAATTAAAAGTTGTATCTATAAAAAATTAATTAGTTTCTTATTTCTTTTCTGATCTATATTCAATTTCTGAGTTTTCTTATTTATTTGATCTATCAAAAAAAGTATCAAGAATATTATTATTTGTAGATTAACGAAATCTTGATTCTGAAGATAAATCATCTTTTCTATCATATCTATCAGTTAATCTATTACTAGTATCAGATCTTTCAGTTTTATCTCCTTTTAATTATTTACTTTGTCTAATATCTTAATTTCTTTTTTTATTTGGAGGATCCCAAGAATCAAATAATTATTATTTTAATGTGGAAACATTACTTCTACAAAATGTTCTTTCTAAAACTGATATTGATTAATCATTTTAATTAACTTTCTATATTGTTTTTAATGTTGCACAACAAAATTATGAATAGATATCTGAAAATATAAACTTAATTTCTTAAAATTCTTTTTTTTTACAATTAATTGTAATTTCATTACCATAATTCATCTTTTTGAATAATGTCTAATTCACATAAAATTAATGAGATTAAAAATCTTCTAAATTCCATTATAATAAATATTTCCCTTAAATAGCAAATATAAATTTATTATTAGCACTTATATCTTCCAAATTATTAATCTTTAATTTTATCATTTTATTAGTATAACAATAAGCATCACCATTTTCTGTAATTGCTATACCACCAAATTAAAATAATAAGGATTTCTTAAAATATCCATTAATTCCTAATCCATTAAGTTATTGAATTGGTATTTAAATATCATTTTCAATATTAAATATTTTTCCACCAACTAATAAATATACATATTATTTATGTACTTGTTATTAAAGTTAATTTTTCTTTGTAAGTACTTATATGTTTACAATGACTATAAATTGTCTTATTACTTTTCCACCAAAACCCTCTTCCAGAATGATCTATTGCAGTTGTTGGAGTAATACTCATATAATTTTTGCCTTAAACTAATTGCTTTGGTTATTAATCAATCTAAAAAAGATCTCCATTACCTTTAAATAATATAATAATTTGTACTCATTAAACAAAATATTACTTTTCCATCAGAACAAATTTGCTGAACTCCTTATAGAACATTTATTGCTTCCTATTCAGTAAATTATGTGATCTAATTATCACTAACTACAAGTCTTTTTAAGTTGTGATTATCAATAAAATAAAGCTAAACACCCAACTTTATGGCCTAAGTAAATTTAAATCTAAGTGTTTAGATATTCTAGAGTTATAATAAATTGCATACATCCAACTAATCAAAAATAACAGACATATTTTATATACGTTAATATTATAAATTATCAATAATTCAAGCAATTCTTATTAACTAATAAAATAATTCATTTTTATCATTAAAAATAATATATAAAACCTTTGAATATTTGTATTAGTATTAATATTCTAAAATATTTTATATTTTCATTTTTTCTATTCTAAATGAATTATACATTTTTATATAATAAAACTATTATTATAATTAACAAAAATATAATATAATCTTAATTCAAGTTCTTAATATTCTTTATAAATANATTAATTGTAATTTCATTACCATAATTCATCTTTTTGAATAATGTCTAATTCACATAAAATTAATGAGATTAAAAATCTTCTAAATTCCATTATAATAAATATTTCCCTTAAATAGCAAATATAAATTTATTATTAGCACTTATATCTTCCAAATTATTAATCTTTAATTTTATCATTTTATTAGTATAACAATAAGCATCACCATTTTCTGTAATTGCTATACCACCAAATTAAAATAATAAGGATTTCTTAAAATATCCATTAATTCCTAATCCATTAAGTTATTGAATTGGTATTTAAATATCATTTTCAATATTAAATATTTTTCCACCAACTAATAAATATACATATTATTTATGTACTTGTTATTAAAGTTAATTTTTCTTTGTAAGTACTTATATGTTTACAATGACTATAAATTGTCTTATTACTTTTCCACCAAAACCCTCTTCCAGAATGATCTATTGCAGTTGTTGGAGTAATACTCATATAATTTTTGCCTTAAACTAATTGCTTTGGTTATTAATCAATCTAAAAAAGATCTCCATTACCTTTAAATAATATAATAATTTGTACTCATTAAACAAAATATTACTTTTCCATCAGAACAAATTTGCTGAACTCCTTATAGAACATTTATTGCTTCCTATTCAGTAAATTATGTGATCTAATTATCACTAACTACAAGTCTTTTTAAGTTGTGATTATCAATAAAATAAAGCTAAACACCCAACTTTATGGCCTAAGTAAATTTAAATCTAAGTGTTTAGATATTCTAGAGTTATAATAAATTGCATACATCCAACTAATCAAAAATAACAGACATATTTTATATACGTTAATATTATAAATTATCAATAATTCAAGCAATTCTTATTAACTAATAAAATAATTCATTTTTATCATTAAAAATAATATATAAAACCTTTGAATATTTGTATTAGTATTAATATTCTAAAATATTTTATATTTTCATTTTTTCTATTCTAAATGAATTATACATTTTTATATAATAAAACTATTATTATAATTAACAAAAATATAATATAATCTTAATTCAAGTTCTTAATATTCTTTATAAATATAATTATTCTCAATATTTTTACAATACATCTAATTAACTTAATAACTTAATAATTGTTGAAAAAAATATTAAGTATACTAGTTACTTATATATAATATTCTGATCAATCATTTATCTTGAAATTATCAATATATTTTTTATCAAAATCTAAATAAATGAAAAAACAAAACTTTATTTAAAATGGTTATCATTTTTTATTTTAAATTAATGCTACTTTCTTCTTCTTTGTTTAAATTGTTATATAAACTTCTTATTATGAATTCTATAAAATATTATTAAGTAATTATAAAAGTATCAAAATGAATTCATTATTCGAACTTTTAGATAATTATGATGAAAAAGAAAAGGAGATCTTTGAATTGTAAATATCGCATGCTATTCAAGCCTCAATTCAAATAAAAATAATATGTTGGATTTTTTGAAATTAGTTATTGAAACACCTAGTGACTTACATCCAAAGTATGTTTAAATCCCTTAATTAGATATCCTTTCATTGTTAGTGAATTAATGTTTGGAAGCTATGAACAACTACTGTCAATGATGTTTGAATGGGATAGAGAACCAATTTAATATTTGCTGACATTCTTCAATTATCCATAAAATGACACTTCATGTGGCTACTTTGAAAAAATGATTAGACCTCTAATTTTATTAAAATCAAATGAAATCAAACCCTTTTTAGAGATTTCTTCATGGATTAAATATATTGATTAAGAGTCCATTCAAAATATATTCTCTACAATATTGGCATCCAATAATTTAGATGAAAATTTTAAACAAAATCTGTTAGGAATGCTTTTAAATTAAACCAATATTAATGAGAATGTATTTAGAATAATAATTAAATACTAAGACTTATTTTAATAATATGTGAATCAACACTAAGAAATTTTTGGAGTTATTTGTAATCAATCTCCTCCTACATTTCATTAATTATGTACAATTGAATTATTAATGGGATGGAATATGCTAAATTTAGAATGGCTTCATAACTAAATTATTTATTTGGAATCATTACTCTATAGAAATTTTGACTTTTGTAAATCTACCATGAATTTCTTACATAAACCATAAGGATTAACAGAAATTGATTTAAAAATCATACATATACTAACATAGACTATAAATAGACCAGAGACAATTAAATTTTAGAATATATTACTTGAATTGTTAATAAAATATGAATGGAATAATAATTTATAAAATATAGCTATAAAAATGTATGAATAAATGTCTTAAGTGGAAACACCTCATAAATAATATGTATTATTTTTCAAATAAAATTTTAGTTTCAATCAATAATAACTGATTTCATAAAAAATAATGTAAATTTTGAAAAATTTTAATTTGGTTTAAAAACTTAATTGCCAAGAGGATATAGATGGGTATTTACTAGAATTGTCAAATATTTTTAATTAAACTTTGATTAAGCTTAAGATATAAATATATTAGAAGCAAAATATTTATTGAATGAAGATCCTTATAATACTAGAGAAAGATAATCTATAAATATTTTAGAAAAGGTATCAGAAAGAAGAACATAGTGGGCAAAAAGAATTTAGGAAGAAGAAATGTAAAAATAAGAGGATAAAGAACAAATTCAAACAGAAGAAGAAGATAATAATGAGACCGATTAAATCTTTTAACCTAGAAATAGTTTTGGAATAAAACCAATTATAAATGATGAGGAAGTGGAAGATGAAATTCCAGTAAGAGCAAATTAACATAGAAACAGTTTTGGAATAAAACCAATAATATATGAAGAAGAAGAAGTTGAAGATGAAATTCCAATAAGAGGAAGATCCAGTTGTCAATTCAAATAAGATGATAAAGATTGATTTTCTAAATTTTGTTTATTTTAATATGATTGTAACTAAAAATTTAATGAAATTTACAAAATATAATAATTATAGTTTAAATGTAGCCATAAATAATTCAGTATAATTATAGTTCAATATATTGTATTGATGAATAAATTCTTATTTCAATATTTATAAACTTTTTTTAAGTATGGAACAACAATTGATGGTTTTTTCTCTAAATTTTTTTGATAAAATTTTATTATCATATGCAATTATATGACAATTTTTAATTAATTATGTTGCTAATATTGGGTTACATATGTTCATTATCGTTTACATTCCTTCTAATGATATAAAAGATCAAAAAATTACAATTATTTAATTAAGCTAAATTGAAAAAAATTATAGAATAACTTATAATATAACTATTTTAGTCAAATAAAATATATTATTTGTAATATTCATTAAATTAAGAAAAAATCATGAGTTTATTGAATAAACATTAATCTTTCTTTAGTTATCTATAATAGGTTTATAAGAAAATGTTTTGCTATTTTAATCATTTTAGGGATTTCAAAAACTTATCATTAATTTAAAAACAAAAAAGAGAGACTATAAAAAATTCATTTAAAAATTTAATCACATTCTTGAAAATGATTCTGTTATTACACAATACTAAAATACTTTTTAATAAATTTAATTAATAGTTTATTTTGATATATTTATGTTGATTCTCATATTTTGACAAGTTTATCACTTCTTTATATTATTTTACCTATTGTTATGGCTGCACTTTAATTAATCGTGAATTTACTTTTTTATTCTTAACTTCTTCTTTAATTTCTTTTCATTCTTTTATTTAATATTATATATATATATACCTAAAAAGTACCATACTAATATTAAATTCTGGATAATAGGTATCAAAATCTTACATTCTATCTAAATTAACTTTATAGATATCCTCCATACAAGGATTCTTTGATATTTTCAAAGATAAAATACCTCGCTAACTAAATTTAAGAATTCTGTAACAGTAGGTAAACTAGGAGTTTATAATTTCACAATTGGACTTGGGTTGCCTTAGAGTGAAGGTAATAGTTTAAAAGAATGAACTCTATTCAATATATTCGAAATTTTCAAATCAAAAATATTTTTAGATTAGAGTTTTTATTATTGTTTTTAAGATGAGCTTTGTGAAAAACATTCTTATTACTACTAATCCCTTTAATCACTCTGTTTCATTATTTCATTATTAAGATCATTTAATAAATTATTTTATGATTCTCCTGGATATTTTTACTCATTTTTTTCTTGATTTGATTCTAAAATACTGGATTATAACTAATTAAATTCAGATGAAATTTCTTCATTTGAAACTTGATTTGAATGTATTTCATTTAATTATTTAAAATGATTTCCAAAATTAACTTGATTTCTTTTTCTTCTTTTATTATCTATGGAAATATTACTTATATTTTACATGAACTTCTAGTTTAATTTGCAGAATAAAGATATTTATCATAAAAATCAATATTGTTTTTTATTAAATGTATTTTTGGACAATTAACAATTAAATGTGTCTTCTCTTAACAATATAAACAAACTGAATCTATCATTTAATAGTTGTTATTAAATAGAATTTAATCTTTAATGAATGTGGCAATTTCCTATGATTAATAAAAATTATACCAAATCTTAAACATTTGAAGATATAATTTTTAGAAATTTTTCTCTACTTAATTTATATAGAAGACAATAATCTAAACCAGTTATTAAATTTTTGTTCTCTTAGCCAGTAAAAAACGAATATTAACCAAAACATTGGCCACTAAAAATTTTTGTATATTCTGGTATTGATTCTGTTAAACCATATGCTACTTTACCTTAATTTAGAAGATAAATATTATATTAATCACCATATTGATTACATATTAATTTATCATTTACATTAAGAATAATTGGTGTAAGATTTTAAGCTATCTATTATAAAGATGCTTTTGAAAATTTTGAAAATATTGAAAATTATTTTACAAAATTTATTAATTGTTGTTCTTTAAATTCTTAATATATTTATTCTTTTTCTAAACATTATTCAAAATAATTTTCAATATTTTATATTTTTTTATCCTTTAAACATATTTCATCTAACTTTTAAGAAATTTATAACTTCAAAGTTGAAGAAATATTTTATTTGTACAAGAATCTTTAAAGCAATTTCAAATCTTTTATTTTTTTAAATTCTTAATAAAAATCAAGAGAATCTAAAATAATTAACTTTAAAATTAAAATCTTATAAAAGAGAAGGATAAATGTAGTACAAATATTGAAAATCCGATTTTATATTAAATCAATTTCAACATTAAATTTTAAATTTCCAAATTAAAGAATATAATTTATATATATTACTAAGTACTCTTCAAACATTTCTTAATCTTCTTTAACTTCTTAATTTATTATATATTCTTATCTTAAATTTATACAAGTAAAATAATGGCAGGTCAATAAAATTTAAATAATCTAAATAGTTAAATCACTTAAGTCATAAAATAATCTCTTATTAAAAGCTAGAATTATCTTTTTATAAATTATAAGTTCAATTAATAGTAAACAAATAGTTTTTATGAGTTCATTATCTGAAAGAATTAGTACTGTAAGTAAAACAATGGTAGATGTATCCATCAAAATTTTTGATGACTTAAAAATATATTCGAGAAATTATTTACTCTATTATAAATATTCCTCCTAACATATTTATGTTATATATTTATAAATCTAATCTAAAATGGTTAGAATAATCAATGTAGCATATAAATAATTTCCATAACCATTAGCTTAAAATATGTATTCTATAGGAGAAACGATCAACAGTAAAATGCAAAAAAAAAAAATAATTGAATCCCATATAATATTTAATAAAGGTTATAGAGAATTTTTATATACTCTTTTTCCAATATTGAGAGGTGAAAAAAGCATAGAATTAATAATTTTGTATTGTTTATTTCTAAGTGCAAGGTGTTATTTTAATTTATTAATAAATGCAAGTACCTTTTTTTAATTTTATTGAAATGTATTCACTTCTGTATTATTGATTTTTGCACTAATTTATTCTCTTTGATTTCTAAACTACCATGTAATTCCTTTAGTTTGCTTATTGGCTTTCAAATCAAACATCTCAAAAGCAGGTGTTTTATCTTCTTCTACTTCATAAGAAGGTTGTCTGGGATGAGACATATTTATCCTTTTACCAACTTAAAAAGAATTCTCTTTTTAATTGTTGTTTAGTCTAAGCTTTTAGAAATTTGTTTACATTATACTTCCATCATAACTTTGAGAAGGACTAAGAATTAAAAATTCATTTTTCATTTCATCTTATATCATCATATTTATAAAATAATTAATAATGAAGTTCAATTAATTGTTCATAATTATTTTTAAACTGATATTGAAATGTTTTTTTATTTTAGAGCTTTTTTTTTGAATAATAAGCAAAGTTAGTTAAAGTTTTTTTATAAAAGTTCATATAATTAAATTATTGCTGTATGATTTATAATCCTTAATGAATCTAAGAGGATTTAGTAATATTAAAAAATGATTTAAAAAAAACAACGTTCTTTTATAATAAAACAAAAAAATGTTGGTAATTAATTTAATATAAAATAGTTATTTTTAATAAAATGCTAAAATTTGCTCATAAAAAAATTTAATGAAACCAATATTTATAAGATTATAAGTATTATTTAAAATTAAAATTCATTTCAATAAAAATACTAATTATAAGATACTTTATAGAAATACATTATCAAAGATTCTAAGAAATAAGAGTTATTTTTAAATTAAAAATAAATGATTTACATTTAAGATATCCACAACAAAAATTAAAAGATCTAATATTTTAAGAAGTATCTAGTAATAGAGTATAATTAAAGTTTTATTTGCTTTTGATACAAATTATATAATGTTATATAATTATTACATCTTCAAAAATTTTAGTCAACATTAACAAAAGGTTGAATTATATAATAAATGCAAAATTATAAAAAAATAAAAAAATAAAATACAATAAGTATGACATTCCTAAATAGAACTATTTTTATAAATCATATTTTATTTTCCTAATAATATCAAATGAGTTTAATAGTATTGCTTCCTTTTAAATATCTAAATCTAATTTAATTTATATTAATATCAAAAATTAGAGCATATATCACTTTTAAAAATAATTAATGTATATCTATTTAAGAAAAATACAGAAAATTATGATTTATTTTATTAGAAGCATTTATTGAATTTACTCATATATTTAATTTAGTATTTAAATCTAAAAATTAATTACCTTATCATTAAATATAATGGAAGTTTTATAAATAATTTGATTGCTCCATCTATTATTAATTATTTCTGTAAATTAATAAAGAATGATAAGAATTGAGTATACATATTTATATTTAAAATAATCCATTATTCATTACAATTGTATTTATTAATGCATTTCTTCTTTAGTTCTTTTTTTTCTCTTTTATTTAATTTACACTGTTTCTTTTTTTGCTATTTCTTTCTTTATTTTTATAACATTATCTTATTTATTGAGTAAAACATTCCAATTAGTAAGAGGATCCTAATCTTAAATAACCAAGGAATCAAAATAGGATTCATTATATTTGACACCTAAATTTTAAGATAAACTCAATTAATAAAATATTTACTTTTAAATTACACTCTTGAACATATTCTTCTCTCTTGTCATCTTTTATTTTAATTTTGCATAAGAAGCCTCTAATTTTACAATGTATGTAATCAAATTTGTTTAATCACTCATTTTTTATTATTTAATAAAAATTAAAAAAATCAAAGTCCAAAATTTTTAAGGTTATTTTTTCTTTATAATAATTTTCAATTATAAATTCTAATTAATTCCTCTGGCACTTTAATTTAATAATAATTTCATTAATTAGCTTATTTGTTCTAGATTATATTATCTGTCTAACTTCGAATTAAAATAGCCTTGTTAAGTAAACATCAATTAAATACAAAATTAAATTTATAAGATAATTGCATTAGAAATTCAAAATTCTATTTAAAATACCTCATTTTTTCAATTTCTGCATGGTTTATTCATGGAGAATTCAAATCATTATTTTAATTACTTACTTTTCTAACATAAGTTCTATGATATTTTAACCTTCCACTATAAAATCCAGTGGCTTTAAATAATTTATGATGATTTTATAAATAAAATGCTACAAAAATTAAGGTTTATATGATTATCTAGAATTTTTTAAATTGTTTAAATCAACAATCAATACTAATTCGATATAAAGATTATTTAAATCTCTTATCATATTAAAATATTGAGATTTATTTAATTTATACAATAAATTCAGTCCATATGAATAAATATTAAATAATTGTTAGATTAAGTATAATTAATTAAAGTAAAAAGAATCACAATGATGTTTAAAAATTTGGCAAGTAATTCCTTAAATTAGTTTGTGATAAGCATTTTTAATATTTTTGTTAGTTTATAAAAAACTATGAAATAAAGTAATACTAGTTAAATTATAAAAATAATTTCCAATATTAAGTTGAAAATATCTAATATCAATTACTTTGATTTTCAGAAATAAATTAGATTCTATAATTTATATTCAGCCTTTTAATTCAGGCAAAGAACTAATTGAATTTTTTCAAACTTCAAAGGGAGTCTAAACTTTCTATTGTTATTATTATTAAATTTAGTTTGCTTATTATAATTAGTTATAAAATTAATTATATCCTCCTAATCTACTAAATTCTACATTTGATTTATAACAACTATTAGAATACTCACATGATAAATTAAAATATTTAATAAATGTTGGTAATTCTTCTTCTTTTTAAATTTGCTTAATAATTATTCAATAATTTACTTTTAATTATATTTTCTGCATTCCATATTTACTCATAATGGCTAGGATATGATTCTGAAATATTGTGATTTTTTCATTTTTTTTAACAATTATTCAGCTTTATTTAATTCACTAAATAATGATAAGATTTTATTACTTATTTAAAAAATCTGAACTTCTTGATATTATAAAGAATTTATGAATGAGTTGATATTTATCTTATCCGAACCATTTAATTCTTTTGATAAATTATGATATTTCTTTTTGATTTAGATATTCATATTAAATAAATTTCCATTTTTTAATTTAATTTATTTAAGCATTACTACAAATTGAGTTTTTGTACTTATTTTTTATTTATTTAATTTTTTTTTCCCAAAAATTCTTTTTAAATTGCCTCCAATTTCTTACTTTCATGCTTTTATAAACCTTAATATAATAAATCTTCATCCACAAATCAGAATTTACACATAACCTTATTAATTTGGTATTATTATGAGAGATAACTACTTGAAATAATAGGAATGTATTTCTTAAGAATAAGTATTTTATCATCGAAATTCTTATTAATATTTTCTAAGATGGTTTTAAACTATTTTAAAAGAGATAATTAAAAAGAACTTTATAATGGAGAGACTTCTATTGTGAAAGGATTTTCATTAAATTGTGAAAAGTCAATACTATATAATTATGCATGATCTTGCTTTTCAAGTTATTCTAACATCTATATTGTTTTTTATCTAAAAGTTTCAGACTTACAAAACAAAGCATTTTAAATCAGCAATTATACTAAGATTTCATATTAAGTAAAAATTTATATAATTTGATGATTTTGCACATCTAGTTTAATAAAGAAATATACCAACTTTACATCCTGATTAGGTAGAATTGTCTAATACTTTTATTAACAATATTCTAAAGTTTTTAAATACTCTGGCTACATCCAATTATTTTATATAATTATATAATTTATAAATAAAATTTCTATGATGGAAAGTTTTATTTTTTTTAATGAACTTATTATTGTAAATTTAATTTTATACAACTAAATTCTTTTAAAATTATCCTACTTCAAAAAACTAATAACAATTATGAAATATATAATACTTAGAACTTACAATTTCATATGTAATCTATCAACTTTTGTACATAAATTATTAATAATTAGTAAGCAATTAAAAATACTATTAATTAAAATGAATTTATTTAATTACATTTCTTTTTATTTTTTATTATTTTTAAGATCTTAAGATAAAAATGGAATTCAATTGCATTATTGAAAGAGAATCCTTTTATTTAAATGTTAAGGATAAATCCTTATCAATTAGTAATTAATCTACCTCATACACATTTGATCTATCTTTGAAGATTATTATAACTTGGTTATTTCGAGAAAATGAAATGAATGGTTTCATATTAGAAAATCTAATTGTAGAAGGAGATAGTTTAAATATGAAATAGCTTAGATCATATCTTGGAGGTGAAATTACATACACAGGGATTTAAATATTCTATTCCTTTAATGGTGAGATAAATGTAGGCAAAAATAAAGCAACTAAAGTATTTTATATGTATAATAAAAAGGTTTGTTCTCTCATCAATAGGTAAACTAAATTAAAGTTCTCTTGTAAATGCTTTAAGAAAAGTGTAATAGGAATAGAAAAGATTCATAAGGAGATCGAAATTATAAAGAAGGCTTCTTAATATGGATTGGCTCCTAAAATTTATGAATGTTTTTCATCAAATAATTGTGTATATCTAATAATGGAAAATTTAGAAAGAATATAGGATTAGGCATTTATGGAAGATGATATTATGTTATTTCTCTATGTAATTACTTTTTTAAATGTAGAATTTGATATAAAGTATATCACTACTTCATAAGGAGAATATTGTTCATAAAAGCATAAAGAAATCACATATTATGTTTACTGAAGACAATAAATTAAAATTGGTTGGATTTGGAAAAGCTAACAATGCTAATATTCAAAACAATGAGTTTAGACTGGACATTTTTAAAATCGGAATTATAATGCATAAATTGTAAGGATTATAAATAATATAATAGCTACTAAAAATAGAATTTTCAAGATGATTAATTCTCTCTTATACCAGATGAAGGAAATTCACTATTAGAATCTTTGTTGAATTGGAAAAGCAACTCACATTTTCAATTAAAAGAATTATTATGTCACCCATATTTTAAATTGCTAAAAACTGAAGGAATATCATTATGTTAATTTTTATATCTATTTTAGAAATCTAATGTATGAATCCTAAATTCAAGACTCATATTTTTTAAGACGAAGAACAAGAATCATTTTGATTATAACTACAATTAAAACTTTATATATTTTTCATAAACTCGAGTTAATAAAATTTAAAACTAATTATTCTGTGTTTTTTATATTATATCAAGATAATATCTGATTCATATAATGAGTTTATTATTTTTGAATGAATAATGTCTTGATTTTTATAGAATTTGTATATTGAAATTTCTAAATGGATATATTAAGTATTATATTAATAAAAAAATGTATTAAATTGAAATTGAATAATCAATATATTTATCCATATGATTATATGAAAAAGTAAGAACTTTCGAAAATAATTTCAATATAAATTTATTTCGTTTGGTTTAATGCTTTGGTTGACATATAAATCATAATGATTGATAAAACTCAATTAATTATTTTAGATTGCCAAATAATCTAATTGTAAATGTTCTTTTAGTTTTTTGTTTAATTCTTTCTAAAATAGGACCATAATCCATTATAGTTGTTTCTGGTCTTCTTTTTTTGAGAGCCATCCATTCATTAAAAAGATCTGAAAGTAATAATTAATGTAATTTTTTCCAAAAATTATCTTCCCTAACAAGAAATCTGCAAAAATTTTTAAGTGCTATTCTATCTGCAATTTCCTATAAAATTAATATTAATTATACCTTAATATCTCTTTCATCAAGTTGCTCTTACAAATGAAAATATCTCTTAATAAAGAAAGTGATATTTATTGAAGATGCTGCAAAATAAAAATCATTTTATGGTTTACACATTTCTTTAACCATATTGTCTTTATAATCACTCACAAAATTAATAATATCATCTAATGATTATATACCACCTCCTCTAAAATCTGTTGTTGGATCAGCCTATTAAAAACCAAACTCAGTCCATTTTTAATTTCTAATTTCTTCCAAATCACTTTCTGTTAATAGATACCATAAACCTTTAATTCTTTTCACACAATTTTCATCTTTATGAGAATATAAAGGATATAATTCAACTCTTAACATCCACCATTCTTTAATTTCTTAATTTGTTAGATTATAAGTTTCATCAAAACAAGATGATAAGTACTTCTCTTTAAATTCCTTATTTTTCTAATGTGTTATAGGCTCATGAGCCATTTAAATTTCAGACCATGGATGATTCTTTTGTTAATTTATCAAAACTATGATTTGATCTTATGGTTATTATAATTCTTAATTCATTTTTTAAAATATGCTTTTATTACATTGTTAAAATTAAAATGAAAAATATGAATAGAGACTTAATTAAACATTTTCCTAATGGGATTTATTAGGAATATAATTTTAAATTATTTAAAAGTTTAAATTTTTTTATTTAGAAATGAAGCTACCTTCCCTTCTAAATGAATAGAATATTAATATAAGAAACTATTTATCTAATAAATATATAAATAATAATTATTTCTATAATGTATTTTAGATTTTATAATTTGATAATAGAATCACTTTAATTGATTCAACACCTAATCGAATGTAGGTAATCTATTGGCTAATCCTCCTTCAGCAACTAAAGTAGGTCTATTCTTCAATAAATCAGCAACTGCTTTATTAATTTAATCTGATGTAACTGAGTCAATATAAGTGGCATAATCATTTATTTTAATTGCATTGAATACTTTCAACTATAATATATTATTTATTAATTATACGCTTTTAGCTGCTTCTTCTAATCTATCTGATGTTCTTTCAAGTGCCAAATACAATTAAGTCTTTAAAATATTCTTAGCTCTTGTTAATTCAGTATTTGAAATAGGTCCTGTAAGATTTTTCAATTCATTTACAACACTACTAAGTAATTCAGATCCTTTGTCTGCTGATCCAATGATTTTAACTCCAAATAATCCAGCATCAGAAAAAGTGAAGTTCAAACTTTCAACAACATCAGCATAAGAATTCTTGTTTAAGACTATATATAATAGTTAAAAGTATAAATACTGTTTCTTTATAATCTTGATTAAGCACTTCCTTATAATCCCAAAAGAGCATTGAGTACTTAAAATACTGCAGCTTATGAATTGGTCCAGTTAGCTGATGGGAATAATAAAGCAATAGCAATTTCATTATCATCAGTTAAATTTCTAACTTCACCTCCAACATATTATGTTTATGTTCTAACTTTAGAAGTTTAACCAGCAGGGATGAATCCAAGAGAATCTTAAACCAAACTAACAAATTCAGTATGATTGTAGATTCCAGCACCAGCAACAATAATTTTAGATGGATTGATATTTTCCAATTAAAATTTCTAAATTGTATAAGCACTCAAATTTCCAATATTAGTTTTAAATCCTCTTAATGGCATTCCCAAACCAGTCAAACCAAAAGCAGTCTTAAATATTGTTTCATTAAATCCTTCTCCACCTATAAATTAAATCTTTAATTAAATTACTTTTAATGATATTTTCCAAATTATGTGTTCCATAATTTTTTTCAACAGCAGAATTTGCAGCTACTACTGATCTTGGCTCTAATGCACAATCAGATACGACTTTGAATACATCTACTACATCATGAGCCAAACAATGAGCTTTGAAGTATGCACTTTCTTAATCATAATCCATTTCAAATTCACCTCCTGATTATTGAATAACACCACTAAATAATATTAGATTTTTATTTACTAATTGATTGTCTCATTTGTATTTAAAACAGTCTTATAATAAGTATTCTTGATAGACAATAAGGATCCTGATGTTTCATTTGTTTCATCTCTTGTTCCAACATCCAAAAGAATTCCAACATCTACTCTAGAAGGAGATGAAGCACTCTCTGTCAATACAGTGATCCCATTTGAAAGTTTTGTAACCTCATATCTTCTTTCCTATTCTCTAATCTCACTACCTGGTTGTCCTACTGCAGATTTGGGACAAGCTGCACCAAGTTTGTAAAGATCAGAAGACTTATCGTCTCTGTAAATTAAATCATGTAATTAGGCTCTCAAAGTTGAGAATTTGAATTGGGACTAGTCAAATTATATAAATTCATACCTTTGATGCAATTCTTCCTGAAACTCTAAAAAGCATGATATTTTATTTTAAAATAAATTTTGTTAACTTTATATCAATAACATAATCAAATAATAGGTATTAAATAAATATAATATTATTCTCTAATTAATAAGAAAACTAACATTAAACATATCAAGAAAAGCACTAAGCATATATAAATATCCAAATCTATTCTTATTAAGAAGTAGTTCTTCTAAACCATAATCACTATTTTCTATAATTTTTAAATAGAACACAGAAAATACTTTAAATATTTACAATTAACTCTTAATGTATGATATTATTGTCAATATCTATCATATTAATTATCTATTAGACCATTTATAAAATTATCAATAATAATTATAGTCAAATAATATTATTTATTTGGCTATTTTATATAAAAATTACTTATACAGATAATTATTCTTATATAATACATTTAAATGTTAATATCTTTAATTTTTATCAAAGAATTAAATGATAGTTGCTAATTTATTTATCTTATATTTATATAATAATTCAATTCAAATGCAATTTCTTCAAATAAAATTTACATTAAATTAACATAATGTTACATTATAACTTAATTAATATATGAATAATCTTTTCTAAATATTTAGAGAAACTTATCATATCAATTTATGTATTGCCTAATTAAATCATTACCTATCTTTTAAAACTATCATTTTTAATTAATGTTTTAAAAAGAGATTAATCAAGATCTAAAGAATTTTTCTATGTTTTTAATTATTATTCTATTTAAATTTTTTAAAGATAATATTATTATTTAGAACTATTTTTAAATCAAGATTATTAATTCAACTAACTAGAAGTTTTGATTTAGAAAATAAATAGTTTTTCATTTTTTATATTTAATTTTATTTAGCACATTCCAATAAATCCGTTATTAAGAAGTGTAAATAACACTATCAGATCTAAGGAATTTCATAAATATATTTTATTTAATAAATTTTACACAAGATCTTGCTTTTCTAAATAGAGTCTAACACTATGCTTATGATGATACTAATATCTCATATTTTATTCAAAAGCACATACATATAATTTAATTTTTAACATGATTAACAATATTAGGAACCTATATGAAACCAGACATGAACTTATTTGAACAACTACTATGCCTTATAATCTCATATATTAATTAACAATATAATAAAGATTTTTTTTTATAATTAATACTCCTCTTTAATTTGAAAATATTATAGATTTAAACATTGATAATCTCTCTTGATTCATGATATATATTCTTACTTATAAGTATTAGAAAAGTATATATAATATAATAATATCATTAAATTATAAGAGTGAATAATTCATAATACTAGAAGATGATGAGATAAGTTTGATAAT
Organism: Paramecium pentaurelia; assembly: GCA_905183005.1. Lineage (NCBI taxonomy): Eukaryota > Ciliophora > Oligohymenophorea > Peniculida > Parameciidae > Paramecium > Paramecium pentaurelia. The sequence goes on along the minus strand of CAJJDO010000039.1, from coordinate 165,848 downwards.
GATTGATTTAAATTAATTATTAGATTTACTGCAATTTTATTTTCTTAAATGTTAATTTAGGATAGAGTAAAACATAAAATATATCTTAAAAAGTTAAGAGACATAAAGTGAATAAGTAGAAAAGCAATAGTTCAATTTATTGTTTGAAAAATTAAATATTGTGTCATCAATTATTTATATATAAATGCATTTTAATGACGTTTAATATTTTATAATACGTATATATGTGATGATGAATATCATATTTTTCATCATTAATTTAATTCCTGTATGCATATTTAAAAGATTTCTAGATCGATCATCAATAGAAGTTGCTTTTCAACATCAGCAGTAAATGAAGGCACTTTCTTAGATTAAGTGATGGCTTATTTCAATAAAGCATCTGGACATACAAATATAACTCAAGATAAATTGGAGTAAGCATATTTTTAATGATTTTAGCTTCTATAAGAGTACAGATATAGTGATAAAATTCAATTTGCCATTAGTAAGAGATGATGGAACATATATTTGTGTAATTTATTGAAATCAATTATTAGGTACCTGCATACAGAGCATAACATAAGACTTATAGATTGCCTACAAAAGGAGGAACAAGATTGAGTCCACACATCAATATTGAAGAAGTAGAAGCATTGTCATTTTTAATGACTTTAAAAAACTCTATTTTGGATTTACCATATGGTGGTGCTAAGGGTGGTATTGGTATCAACCCTCGTAAATTTTCTAAGAGAGAAATTGAGACTTTGATGAGGAGATACACTTTGGAATTAGCAAAAAAGAATTTCATTGGTGCTGCTATTGATGTACCAGGACCAGATCTTGGAGTAATTATTTTTAGTAATATCAGACTGGTGAATAAGAAATGAGTTGGATGAAGGATGCATATACTAAATTTAAAGGACATTAAGACATCAATGCTTTGGGATGTGTGACTGGTAAAGCAATCAATTAAGGAGGAATATCAGGAAGACAAGAATCAACAGGAATGGGAGTAATTTATTGAAATCTAAATTAGATATTCTTTGCTACTAGAGAAATTTTGAATGATGTGAAATTTTGCTAATCTGTAGGTATTGAACCAAGTTTGAAAGGAAAATCAGTAATAATATAAGGATATGGAAATGTATAATACTAAATATAATAATATAGGTTGGTTCATTCTGTGCTAAATACATGTACGATTATGGAGCCAGAATAATAGGAGTAGCTGAACATGATGGATCAATTTATAATCCAAATGGAATAAATCCATATGAGTTGGCTGCTCATAAGACTAAAACAGGAGGAGTTAAGGGATTTGTTAATGCATCAAAGTATTGGGAAGATGAATAGGCAATATATTAATAATGCGACATTTTCATTCCAGCAGCATTTGAGAAAACAGTTAATGCTGGCAATGCTGATAAATTTAATTGTAAGATTATAGCTGAAGGTGCCAATGGACCAACAACAATGGCAGCAGAAGAAAAATTGATATCAAAAGGAGTGATATTTTTACCAGATATTTTGCTTAATGCTGGTGGTGTTACAGTTAGTTATTTAGAATGGTTAAAAAATTTAAAGCATATCAATCCAGGAAGAATGACAAGAAGATGGGAAGAATAAGCAAAACATAGAATTCTTGAAGTTATTAAGATGAGTACAGGTCTCAATATTAATGTTAAGGATAGTAAACTTGCAAAAAAGATGTTGGAAGGTCCATCTGAAGTATTTTTATTATTTAATTGACTAGACTGATTTAGTTCATACAGCTTTAGAGTAATCAATGATAGAGGCAGTCAATAATATTATGGCTACTTCTAAAGAATACAAAGTCAATTTGAGATTGGCAGCTTATATTAGTGCAATTAATAAGTTAAATGAACATTTTGAAATGGCAGGAATTGAAGCATGATTGTTTTATATACATAAATATATTCATTAAAATAAATCAGTATAAAATGATAAAATGGTTTTGCATTCTAATCATCATTGAAAATTTACTAGCATAAGATTTTCATGTAACAATAGAAGAAATAGAAGAAGAAATCAGTATTATCTAAATTTATTCAGATAGATAAAAAGAAGATTTACTATGGATCTACAGTGAGAATAGAACATTAAACTTCAGAATATTTTCTTCACTCTCATTTGGTGTCTTATGGAAGTGGATCAGGATAGCAATCAGTCACAGGAATGTAGGCTGATCATGATTATAACAGTTTATGGACTATCAAAGAGTGTTACAATCAACCATTAAAAAAATATGGTATTAAATTACGTGTATTATTTATAGATGATCAAATAAAATGTGGAGATTGTATTAGATTAGAGCATATGTTAACAAATAGAAATTTACATTCTCATCCTCATTAAGCACCTTTTTCTGGTAATTAAGAGGTTTCTGCTTATGGAGATAATGGTAATGGAGATTCAAGTAATAAAATTATTATATATTAAATAGGTGATGATTGGATACTAGAATGTGTAGATAATAAAAATGGAGATCATTTTTAAGCATCAATGTGGTTTTATTTGAAACATAAATTAACATCAAAATATTTGAGGAGTAATAAAAAAGATAATTTTAATCAAAGAAATTGTGGATATCATTGTCCAATAGAAGGTTAACTTGAAATTAGTGCTTAAACAACCAAAAATGCAGATGCAAAATGGAAAATATATTCAGGATTATTTTATCAATTACCATAATAAATAGAAGATGATTATGAATAAGATGGAAGACATTGCAACACTTATGGTTAATGTGATGATATAGATGATGATGATGATGAATTTGAGACTGTTATATAAAAAGACTTGTGATTTATATTATTATAAATATATCTATAATATAATCAATTCTCATATTATGAAATTAAATCATTAAAATAAATGAAAAATCAATTATTAATTAATAATTACAATTTATATACTTATATACTTAATTAGTAGATATAGACATAAAATATTTACAATTAAAATTGATTATTTATTTTTAAAGATAGAGAAAGTTTGATAATTATATTAAGATAGTTAAAATTTTAAAAGGTTAATTATTAAATTAGAATAAGTAGTAGATAATTAAGAAGATTATGTTTATGATGTTTGATATTTAATATTTTTGGATTTATGTTTTGATTTTATTTTTCTATCTTATAATATCAAATGTTCAACTCAACTTATAATGCAGTTAAGTATGTTAATGGGCACACTTTACCTATTGTCTTAAGTGGTACTGATATTCCTGAATGGATAGTCAATCTATTTAGTTTATTTTAAGATTTTACGAATCGTTATAATTGTATCTCACATATTATCTTACTTCCAATGATTTATTAATGAAAAATCTCCAATCACATTTTTTCACTTTTGCATGACAAATCAAATCAACATTCAATTTATTATCAACTAAGAATCCACAAGCTTTATCATTTCCTCTTCTTCTTAAATAACCCAATTTAATTTCTTAGTCTTTACAATTTAATTTTGTATCTAAACTATTAGAAGCTTTAATAAAGAATTCATTCAAATTTTAAGTGTAATTAAATAATCCATCAAAATTAAATTGATGATTGCTGGTATTCCATTTAATTCCCTCTCTAATATACCATTATGATTTTGTGATATTAAAGTTGTAATTAATAAACAATCCTGAATTGAAAGATACCCCTAAACATAAATAAATTGATTACAAACTGAATGCCATAATTACTTATTTACTTCTTTTTACAATCCAAATTAATATTAAAGTTTTTTATCAACTGAAAAGACTTTGGCAAAATAAGTGGCTTCAAATTTACCAAGTTTCCATTAGCCTAAATCAAAACCTAATTTCAAATCATTATGATCTCTAACTCTAAAATGAACCTTTGTAGTATTCCATGGAAAGCGGACATCAACTGTTTAACTCTTACAATATTTTCTATATCTAAATTTAGTGTCTGAGTTTTTCATCTGACCATTTATTTATAAAGAGTGATTTTCAGGATTGTCTATAAAAAAAGTATAGAATGCACTATCTTTTATTTAGCTCGTCATATTTTTATAATTTTAATAAAATAAATCATTTTTATTTATAATCTAAAAATCAAAAATAAAAGTATTTACTAAATTGTGGGAAATAGATATTTGAATTCATGTTTTAATTAAATATTTAATTTATATATCTAATTAGAATATATATATATATATTAATATAATTGATAATTGTATTTTGCTTTAATATTATATGAATACTCAAACTTGACCCTTCGAAGCAGGAAGAAACATTAGATTCATCTAATGAAAAAGTTTAGATAAATCTATTTCCTCCTTACTTGATCCTCTTATTAGGACTAATCTACTTGAGTCATTAAGTTTAAGCTATTTTTTTAAAGGTTAATAATTATATAAATTGGATCTCTAAGGTTCGATTGCCTTTTCTAATTAAGAAATCTTGGCAATTATTTTATTGGCTTCCTTAGAATTCCATTCAGAAGACACGGAATAATTATGTCCAAGATATTATTTAGAGTCTAAAATCATATTTTTAAACAATTTTACTTTAAATACTTGAACAAAGAATCGTTTTTTTGTAACGATGTTTCAAAGCAAATTCTGTTCTCTTCTTGCTTTCTGTTACAGCTGAAAGTCGAATAGCAATCTCTGCCCATCTACGCCCATGTTAAAGGAGTAATTATAAGAAATAAAGATCTTCTGCATCACTCCATTCTTCACTAAAAATATAAAAATATCAATTACCGATTAATAGATGGATCTAACTTATTGCCCCATCTTTCTCTACATTATTTAGGTGTTCTCATGAATTTATTCTAACATACATCATTTAGTTCTTTAGCTATTTTACTCCATTTATTGCCTTTCTTTTATTTTAAAAATGACCTAAATTATAGAAAAAACAAATTACAATATAATTTCAAGCAATTATTGATCTTCTTATTCAGTCCATGGATTGTTATAAGCTGATTAAGGTAGAAATTATAGGCTCATTTACTAAAATTCTTAAGGAGTCCTAAAGGTTGGCATCAATTCACTAACTAACTACCATTATTCATCAGACTGTTTATAGTTATAAAATATACAAGTTTTAAACTTAGAGGGGCTTGAACACTTATTAGAATACACTGAAGTAAAATTTCCTCATTTTTTTCTCTGTGATCCATAGTCTTAGCTTGTTGAAGCTAATAATACATCCCTTCTAAGGCTTTAAAATTAGGAATGGAGTTGAAGTGTAGCATCCATTTTTTTTTATATTCTCTGATGTCAACGTTTTGAATTTGAAGAAAGTTCAATTTATTAGAATGTTAGGACTCATCAGTTGATTAGTGATAAGATTATTAGTGAACATGAAGGAAGCTCATATTCTTATCTGTTTATAAATTAATAAAATTTGTCGCATTCATAAAATTTCTTTATGTACTATGCTGGGTGAATATCTTCCAAAAATATAAAAGTAGAAAAGTTTTAGAAAAGAAAATTTCAAAGTACAATTTCGCATTAGTACTTGATAAGTTATATATATGAATATAAATAATTACAATAAATAGAAAACTTAGAGAATTTTTTATTATCCGAATTCCTTCATTTTTAGAATAATCAATTTATATAGATATTTTATTAATAATTATTTTATTTTATGGAATGTAACAAAAAAATTTTAAACATAATATTTAAATTATGACATACATTGTTTACCTCATAAAAGAATGAATATTTATTATAAATAAATTTTACATAAAACATTCTTTTGATTCAAAAATTTATTTAACTTTTAATATTAATCGTGTTTTTTATGAAAATTTTCTTTTATCATTTATCTTCATTTTTAATTCAATTTATATCCAAATAACCTTGTATATTTTAACAATTCTTTTAAATAGTTCATATAAAGTTTGAAATTTAAATCTAACTTAATAATTATATTAAATCTGCTTACTATTATTAAAGTTATATCATTTTAAAGTTCTAATAATTCAACAAGTGATTAAAGTTTTTAATATTAAAAAATATTATCTCTTCAAAAAAGTCTCCATAATAAATGTTGAAGTCTTTGAGGTTTTCTATTTACTACATACCTAAAAGCATTATAAAAGTCATCTGTATTCTATTAAATTTTAACTAGACTATTTTATATATTCACACTTCCTGCAACAATTATGCAAACTAAAAATTACATTCTACTTTTCAAACCGTAATCAAAATTTATTAACAATACTCTTTTAATAGATGAAAAATAATATCATTAAAATAATTAAAGCAATTTTCTTGAAAAATTTTGATAATTTAAACTAATTTAACAATTCTTCATTAATGCAAAACTTTTTTAGATTTTATCAATTTAAGAAATTCACAAAAAAGGTATAGATTGAATTTTATTTGAAGTTATCTTTTTTGATTTAATCATAAACATTAAATGAACGTAAAAACGATAATTAGAATCTCTTCAAGAATCATTTACAATCTTATAATTATGAGTTGCTCTTTCTAAAATGAACATTCTATTTTTACAAATACCTCTCAAATAAATAAATCATGATCATTCTTTTAAGATAATAATTAAGATACTTGATTATTATTTGTTAACATAATATTAGAGGAATTATTAATATAAATGTTGCTTTCATTTTTGGAAATTTTTTTTGAAAATAATTATTCTTTAATTCCTTTCTAGGTAAACAGAATTCTATAACTATTTATAATATGATTAACCTTTTATTATTATAAATAGAATCTTTTGTAATTATACAATTGGTTTATTTTACGATTAAAAATACCAATCATATAATAATTTTATTATCATTTAATTAAATTTTAGTTTATCTCTCTTTCTTAATAGCCTCTGGATTATCGTAAATGATGAATGCTAAATGAAAATGCCTTCTTAATTTTTTTAATTATTTTAATAATATTTATTATTATTAACTCATTCAAATCATCAATGACTTGATTACATTAAATTTGGAGGTTAATTAGGTAAAAAATCTTCTTCTTCTTAGTTTAAATTCTTTTGTTGGAATTTACTAGGATATTAAATATATCCATGTAAATTGTTAGATTTAAAACATTTATCACAAACAGGCTCTTAAGGTCTTTATTAACTTTTAACATGTACAATATTAACTTTTACCTAAAATATTTCACATTTTGTGCATTTAAAATAAAATTCTTTCTGATTCTCAAAAATAAATAACTTTAAATTGAATTCTGCCCAATCTTAAAGGTTTTCAACATTTTCTTGATACTTATCTTTAATATATTTTTTTATCTTTTGGAAATTCTTCTCTATTAATATTTCAAATGCTTTATTTAATTCTATATACCCTTCTGATTATTAATTATTAATTAAACCAGTACCATTACAAAATCTACATTAATTAGAATTCTTTCCTTAAAGTTTACAAACACAAGATATATTGCTATTTTCAATAAAAAATAACGAATTATAGTCAAACTTATGTTCATCATCTGTTTTTAAAGTTCTTGTTATTGCTTTTGCTTCTATCTTTAAATTTTATAGAACTTTATCATATGATGAACTAGAATCTATAATTATTTTTTCATCGTCTGCAGCATAGCTATTATAATTAAAAGTATTTCACATATATTTAGTTGTCTTTGGCATTTAAAATTAGTTTTCCATCTTCTTTTAGAATTATTCATAATTAGATGCTAATTACAAATTTTCAACACTCGAATCGGTCACAAAAAGTACATCAAATTAATTTTCTTTTATTACTCTTAACAATGGGAAATTTGCTGAATTTTAGTTTTATTATAAATTTTCTATCATTTTTTTATAAGATATCTAAGAATCTATGATTATATTAATCTCCTTATTCTTATTAATAAACCTACTTTAATGAAATATTGTACTCATATTTATTTGTCTTTGCTAATTGATATTTATCATACATCTCATTTATGAAATCTTCATAATTATTTGGTAGAGTTATGTTGTGACCTTCACGATCATCACTATTTAAGATAAATTTAACCTCCAAATTTTACTCAACCTCTTTTTATTGCATTATCTAACTTTAGTAATTAAATTAATTATTTAACAGCAACTATATCATGTTCCAAAAACAAAAAAATTAGAAATCACTTATATTAGAACTTGATTATGAAGTCGAAAGTAAATCAATAAAGAGTTCAACAAAAATGACTGAATAGAAAATTATTTCTAAATTTGTTGATTTATATGAGGAGGTAATAATTTAAATAAAAGGATCTCAAAATCTGGTATTTCCTATTTCAATATTTTAGTATTTAATCAATAAAATGGCCAATTGCAAGAACGGAGATGTTTTTAATATAGATTTATTGTTGTCTAATTTCAAATACTTAATTACATTGTTAATTTAAGAATTAGTATAGTTTATATATATATATTAAGATTTAATATCAGATGCAAGTGGATTCTCAAAATATTGAACCAAATAAATCCAATTATCATGACTTAAATTAAATGAAACTTGACCTTTAAAAATTTAAATATGTAACATTATTTTATTGAACATTGAAGGACAAGACTGACTTATAATATAAAGTTAAAGAACTTGAGTAAGATTTATATCAATAATAAAAATTAAATGCTTCCATTTGCCAAGATTTATTAGAAGCTAGACAAAAATATTAAGTAAACTATAATATTATTAAATAAGGAATTACAAAGAAAATTAGATCATTAGACCTAAAATAAATATGATAAAACATTCTATGCACTCTATGATCAAAATATCAAAGAAAAACTTTAATAATTACATACAATCTACTAAATTGACAAATCTTAGAAATCTAAATCTATTAATAACTAAAAGTAAAAGTTAACCATTATGACTGAACCCTGTGATTCTGATTCTTATTATGGCAGATATGGAAATATTACAGAAAAAAGTAATTCCTTTTATGGCAGAATTAGTAACAAAAATAAATAAAATCAGACAATCGAAAGTATATTTAATTTATAATTTATTTAGCCATCACATCACTTGGAACTGATTACAATAATGTATCTGATTCCTTTTCATGTCTTTTAAATAATAGCTTTTATAACAAAAGAGATAAATCTATTAGTCTCTCTATTGATTAATCCTTAGAACGTTATAAAAATCTCAAACATGTATACAAATAAGGACTTCCTAACAACTCTATTAAATGCAAGAAATAAACTTAATTTAGTTGATAATTGTGATTACTAATTTATTTATATTAAATATTTCTCATTTCATATATTCGAAAATTATGAATTTCAATAGAGGACCAAAGCCTAGTTTTAGCATGCCTAAATAAGTGGAAACTTTTAAAGAAGAAAAACCATATTCTTATGTTGAAATAGAAAGCACTGATTGCTTTAGAAACGAAAAAATTATAAAAAATGTCAAATTTGCACCAACTATTACTGTTTTTTTAAGATTTCAAGATGAAGACATTATAAAATTCAAAGATAGATTAAGGAAATAGATTCAATAGACTAAAGAAACCTTTAATTTCAATCCATCACTATATGAACCAAAATAGAAAGGATAACTTAAGTCTTGTTTAAAAACCTTTTCTGAATGGGATTGTTGATAAATTTGATATGATTTCTTTTTGTTCTACTCTATATATAAATATCTTAACTAAAAATTGCTCAATTCATTTCTAGTATTTATAGACGACTTATTTTACTCATACTTTCAAAACAAGCGATTGAGGAGAATATATAACAAAAGCAACAAATATAAAAATAAACGCCACAGTAGAAAAAATGAATATAAAAAAGAATTATCACATACATATTATCATATGATGACAGTTAGAATATTCTTAATTACAACTGAACACAAATAATTATGACATTCAAAAGAAATATTAGCCACCATTCTCAGCTTTTAAGTTTGATATATATAATTTTCCATTTATATTTGTTTAAATATTTTCATTAACAGGTATATATATTTATTATAAAAGTACTCAATCTAGTTTATTTCGAGATTTTCTTAAAACATTCTAATATTGTAGGAATCTTTATATGGTATTGAAAGTCCGAAAAAAATAAAGAATAAAATGTCTATATGTATAGAGTAATTAGTTTGTTTGAATAAAAAAGATATTAATTTAATCAAAAAATTTATAATAAAAAGACAAAAATATTGTAATTATTTATTGATAAATGAATTAAAAAGATGCAATTAAAAGGCATTTATAAAATACATACAAGATAATATTTGATCAATGAAATTCTTATATACTACAGTCAATAAGGTTAACTCAGCTTTATAAATCTATAGTTTAAAATTGCATTATAAGAAAGATTTTAATAATAAGCTAACAAGAAATTTTTGAAAAGAATTCTAGGATTTTGTAAAATCTTGTAATCAATTCTAAAGAAAATGTGCTCTAATTAATCATTTTTCATCTTATATGATTACATATTTGAGAGTAGTAGAGTTTGCATTAATACTTTAAGGGAAAACCATAAAAATTCTTACACAAATTATTGTTATTAAAACCTAATAAACAACTATGAAAACTTATAATCTATTTGTCTTAAGTTTTCAATAGACAATAGACAATGCTTAAAATATTATTTTCTTCTCACATAAATTAAGGATTATTCAAATTTGAACATCTTACTTTCACTTATGTATATCACAATACTATTTAGTAATTCGATTATAAAGGATTTATCTGTATCTAGTATTATAATAACCCAAGATATTTTTAGATTTAAAATATTAAACTTAATAAAAGAAGTCGGTTTTTTATTCATTTTTTAAGCAATTAGTATTCTATATTAAAATAAATTTATTGAAACTACTTTACAAAGCCTAACAAATAACTATGTATAGCTATTTTGAAGTCTTATTAGATATCAATCCAGTTATTCTTAATTGTAATAATTATTAAGACTTGTTTTTTTGATAAATGTGTAGTGAATAAATTATTGAATATTTAGACTGGTTAATGAATTCATTATATATATAATATTAAATGTTTGTTGTTAATCTCAATTTAATTAGAGTCTCTCTCTAAGATATTCCTTAAGAGTAACAATCTTATCTTGGATGTGATCTGAGATTCTAGAAATCAAGTCTTATAATTGCACTCTGGATTGAGTTTCCATTTAATAAATATCTTATTATTATCTGCACCATTAATCTTATCCATCCAAATTAGACTAAAAATAATTACTAAAATAGAATTACTTGATTTCTTTCTACTTCAGCAGCATGATATTCAACTTTACCTTAGGATTCTTCAATGATGCTTTAATAATTTAAGATTGCTTATTCAAGATTTTATCTTTAATCAGATCTAAAAAAATCAAATTATAGAATTACAAAGTATTTCTTTCATTGGTTAAATCTGATAAAAATTATTACCAATTCAAACTTTATTATTTTTCAATATCTTCATCACTAGATTTGCTTTCAACAATTTGAACTCTCAAATTTGACAATAACTATAACACTTTCTTTGCTGTATCAGAATCTGATTTAGCTGATAATTGAGTCATCATAGTTAAAATTGGTTAAAACAATAATCCACTTGATGTTGATTAACTAATATTAATATAATCATATATATTACCTTTATAATCTAGATAAGACTTTGTTAAATCTTCCTTTAACTTGAATGAATGAAGATCCCCCTGATAAATGCTCAATTAAAGCATAAGCTTCATCTATTGCTGAGATAGCTTCAGTATGATCTTTGATTTTAGATTAAAATTCAGCATATTGTAAATCTCTTTCGCTTTGTCCTGCATTTGTTTTTTTAGAATTTTCTTCAATTTCAACAGAAACTTCAGCAATTTTGTTTAATGATCTTTGTAAATTGTTGGTATTCTCATCTACAATTTTAGTATGAGCTTTCAATTAGCTTTAATGATATGCCAAATTTGTAGAGAAATCATGAAGTAATCTATTACATGAAGCTTATGTATTTTAGATATAAAGATCAGAGTCTTTTTGTTCTTATTCCAACATAAATCTAATTATAAATATAAGATAAAACCTAATGTTATTAATATAACTTTAAATTTCATGAACTGGTGATCCTGTAGCTAAACTAATTTAAATGGCATTCAAGAATGTTTTTCCCATATGATTGTTGTCCATTTCTGCAAGTACAACTTTAGGATCTGTGGCCAATTTGCTTAATGCCTTTAATGATTACGAAGTCTTAATACCAAACCAATCAATAGCACTATTAGGATTCTCATTTTTATATATAATTAATTAAAAACGAATTATGCTTGTGCTCAAATTTAATGATATAATCACAAATCAAGTTTAACAATAATAACAATAATACTAATACTTCAAGATTATCTTATCTCGTTACTCTAATCAACATTTCTAGATAAAGAAAGCATACACAAAATTCTCAGGACGATGGTCTAAAGGAAGTGATTTAGAAAGATAAATAGATTATGTTTAAGAGAATTTGGATGTCAATTTAGTTGCTAAATTAGTTAATGCTTTTAATGGTATTGAAATAATAATAAATACTCCTTAAGAATTATATGAAATGTATTAAATATTACATTTCTTTCAAATTCAAGAACTACAAAATTAAATAGAAAAATTCTTGATTTAAGATAAATCTAGTATTTTAATTGGATACTAATTATCTGAATTATTTGAAATTGAATCATTATCTAACTTTTATTTTTAATATTTCAAAGAATATGGATTCTTGGGTATTTTTAATAAAAAACTTGATAAAGATAAAGCAAGAAAACATATTTATAATAATAAAACCAGATTAGTTCCACTTCATTATTTATATTTATAAGCAAATTTATTCAAGAAATTATTAATATTACATAATCATCTTGCCGTCATCAATTTTGATAAAAATAAATTTTTAGATTAATTTTAAATTGCCCTTTTAATAAGTGAATATTGTTTAACTAATGGATATGATAGAATTAAATTATAAGAAATCTTCTCTGATGCTGTTATTAAAGATTAAGTAACTAATGAATAAAAATAAATTATTTTGATAGAATTTGAAAAATAATATAAAAAAAATCAAATGAGAACAGTTTCAAGTATATCCTAATCAGAAGAAGATGATTTATCTGATACTACAATTGAAGTCAAAAATAAAAATTCAGAAACTATGATATCCCCATTATCAATTATTGAACCTATTGAAATATATAGAGGAAAAGAATTAAACCTATAACTACTTATAGGATTAAAAAATTTATAATTTCATTTTAAGACTAAACATACATCATTTGGATTTTATGTATCCAAAAAAATTGAATTAAATGTTTAGATATAAGATGAATAATTATATTTAGTGAATTTAAATACTAAAGTATAACTTAATACAAGTTTAAGAGTAAATTGGATTAAATTTGAAGAAAATGGTTTAAATGTAAATAATAGACTAATAATTGTCAGATCAAAAGGAATATGTAGATATGAAGAAGATGTAAATGAACCTATTGGTTAAATTAGATTAACAGGGTGTCGTAATTTTAGAATAGAAGAAGTAACAGTATGGAATACTTGTATTTTTGCCTATTCTTGAATTTTAGTTGAAATTAATACGATTCAAATTCCTTATAATATATATCTTATATTAATGGAGAAGTAGGAATATTTATCTTCAATTTCTGCAAAGAAAAACAATCTTAATTCTTCTATTAATTCTAGTTTATTGATTTCTTTTTCAAAGTTTGAGCTTAATTCATTATTCTTTCAACTGTAACTCTTTATTTTATATACTCATAATTAATCATATTTAAGATATGATTAATCCATTTAATAAACTTTTTTTTATGAATAAATTAGAACTGAACCTATATTAGAATAATTAGTTTCTATTTCCTTCTTTAAAGTTTTTATAACTAGTTTAATTTTTGAACATAGTTAATAAAATTTCTACATATATTATAAATTTTATTATAAATCAGAATTTATGATATAACTTTTAAATATATTAGTACAAATGTAATGAGGTTGACTTAGGAGTAAGAAATTGTAAAAATTATAAACTATTTTAGATTAATATAAATATATTGATTTATATTAATCTTCACATATTATGATGGATATTAAGAATGAAAATGCGACTACTCTAAATTCGAATATAAATTAATGTATTTAATATAAGTTCATTTAAATATATTGTTAATAATCTAAACAACAACTTCTTATTATTCATCTACTTCTAAGTGTTCGAATTTTTAGATCTTTTAATTTTGTATTGATAATTCATTGGATGATAAATAATACTGATTCATATTGTCATCAACCTTTTTGAGAATTGATTCTTATGTAGCATTATAGATTATCAATAAAATATCATTAAATTGTGGTTTTAAAAGTTCTATACAATCCTTAATATCATCTTTTATAATCTGATTACTAATCACTATTAAGATATTTTCTTTAAAAATAGTCTAATTACAATTAGAAACTTAAGTTGTATTATTTAACTAATCAAAATAATCAAAATGTTCTTATGAAATGACTTGTTATAATAATATTAATTTACCTAATAATTGTGGATTGTTTTTGTGGATATCAACTAATTTAGATGGATTTCTTTATTTCTTAATATTCCAAAATAGCAGTATAATTATACATGTGAATATTAATATTGATCCAAAATAGATTAGATTATTAATAAGCTGTTTTCTATTTTACTAATTAAGATCATCTTTGATTTCATTAATTTCTTATTTACTAATTTCATTAATAAATTCTGTGTTTTCTTCATCACCTATCATTTTAATTTTATTATTTTATATTTATAGCAATTAGACAATTATGTTATTGAACAATCTTGATATTAAAGTGAAATCACATTCCAATATTGAAAACCAATTCAAATAATTGAAACATTTATAGATTATGTATAATATAAGTTATATTTTAATTATTAAATAAATTTAATTGTTGTCATCCATTTGTATATTTGCATAACATTATCAATTACTTTTTTGAATATTTTAATAAAAAAAAGGAAAATGAAATAAGATGAAATAAAAAAATGCTTTACTTCTGAAAATCATTATAAATAGACAAAACAAATCAAAGATTATATTGTAGAGAACAATATGTATAATGATTTATATTATGAAAGTGAAATAACTTAAGGAGCAATATAAGCAGTAGCTAATATTTTGGAAGATGCTAAATCATAACCAATTGAGAAAGTGTTATCTACAAGAGTAAGATATTATCAAGTATTCAGTTAGTGAAGGAAATAATGGATTGTCATATTGCTTTGGTTATAGAAATAGTATAAATAAAAATCATGCCAATTTATGAACAAATTCTAATTTAACATTGTGAGAAAGGATAAAAAGCAAAGTAATACTACTCCAATTAACCTGGTAGATGTTATTTATATATATTCAAGATGAACAACTAATGGTTCTTGGTAACACTTTTATACGTCTGATCAGTGAATGTGTATTTGTTTGGAATATCTGGCATCCAAATATAGATGGATAATAATCAGTATATTAGAGAGTGTAATATAAAGAAGTTATTTATTTTAGATATAATAATTTAGTATCAAAAGGAATGCAATTTCCTAAACTATTTTATTTCAATTCTTAAAAAGTCAAGGAATTCTACATACAATCTAAAGAATAAATGAATACTTCTCCATTTGTATATTCAAATAACATTCAACCTGATTTCTTTTACATTAAAAAAAGATTAGATGGAAACTAATTCTAAAAAAGTGATCTCATTATGATAAGAAATGAATTACTCTGTAAACCATTAATAAATAATGACTTCTAGCTCTCAAAAGTAGTGAACTTAATTCTAGTTAAATAAAATTTATCAAAAATTTTGAATTAGCTTTTAAAGATTTTGAAAAGACTTAAAGGTTTGATGAATTATAAATTATAATCTAATCTATGTAATATTTTCAAAATTATTTTTAAGTTGTTTAGAATTTGATGATGAAGTATTTGATAAATAAGCAGCCATGGATGCATTTCAAAAGAGATATCAATCAAATTAAAGTAATTTCACTCCTTCCAAATTACAAGGAGGAGGAGGTGGATATTCTACTGATAAGATTAGTCAATTTCTATCTAATGGAAGTATGAGTGTAAAATTATTTATTTTATAATCTTAGTCATAAAATTCATCACCTAATGAATAGAAATAGTAATTGCAAATATTAAATGAAAAAAATAGAAAAATTGAACAATTATTATTAGAAAACTCTCTTTTGTAGAAATAAATAAAAAATTTTGAAGATTAGATTCATACTCTAAAACAAAATCTATCCTAAAATATTGAGTGAATATTAATTAATATTTCAAGAAATATATTCTAAATTTCTAATTATGATATAATTAACCAAAGAACATCTTCATGACTAAAATAAGAAACTTACACAAGAAAATCAAAGATTAGAATTAGTTGTCTATGGTCTCTAAAGATAATTATAAAATCTTGGCTCTTTTATAGAAAGGGCAAAATTACAATAAGACTAAGTTGATATCCTTAACCAAGAATTGGGAAATGTTAGAAGAGACAATACTCATTTATAAGAAATCATAATATCCTTACAATCTGAATTGAATTCAATCACTAAACCCATATAAATAGAAACACCTTAAATAAAAGAAATTGAAACCTTTAAATAATTTTATGAAGAATAACTAAATGTACTTACAAAAGAAAATGTTAGATTATAGAAATTAATTAAAGACTTAAATAATAAATAAATTTCTAATCTTTAACTATCTGCAACAAAATTAGTTGAACTTGGAATAAAAATAGATTAAAAATTAGGAGATTCATCTCATAGAAGAATGCTAAGCAATCCTATTCATTAAAGTCCTAAAGGAATCTCTAAAGAAATCTATCAAAATTTAATCCTATAACTTTCTAATTAAAGCACTGAAGAAAAGTCAATCCTTGCATCTTAGTATTTTATTAAAATTATCTCAAACTAGGTCAAAAATTAAACTTCTAGATTCAAATATCTTATCTCAAACATCATACAAACAATCTAAATTACTAGGATTATAGGTTTCATAGCAAGACTAACCTCTGCCTTCCATTCCCAACCATATTAAAAAATGATTATATTCAATTTATAAATTATACGTTAGTTCCTTAATTATATACAATCTTAAAATTATATGATTTTTTTATACACTAAAATTATTAGTTTTATTATATATAAAGCATGAACAAAAAAAAGAAAGATTTTATATAATAAATGAATATTAAAAGAAGAACCTATTATATATAATTTTTAGATATAGAATTATATATTACAATTATTACAATTACCATATTTACTTTGTATTTAATATTGACTCAATATGATTATTCTGTAATAATTATGAAAATTAGTGTATTCTAATTTATACAAGAATTATAATGATAAACATTAATGTAATTTACTAATATTATAATCATTATCTAAATAAAATTTATAGCATTTATTCAATATTTTCTCTAAATTTAAAATATGTAAGCACCAGGCTTAACTAAATTGCCTAGTCAATAGAAAGTTCCTAAATATAGACCTGTAAGATTGTAAAACAAATTTAGTCCATCAATATAGACAATTTGATTGCCATATGTACAGGGAAACTCAAGAATTGTCCAAATCACAAGAAAGCTCTTTATATTCGTGCATCAGCTTATATTAAGAAAGGAGAGTATTAAACAGCTATTCAAGATTGTAATTAGCTTCTTGAAACAGATAGTGATAACGTAGGAGGATATTATTTGAGAGGTATTAAAATTTGAAAATGAAGGATGCGCAAATGAAAAATTGGGTTAAATAGATTTAGCTATTGAAGATTTTTCAAAGGTTCTTTCATTAGATGAAAATCATGTTAATGCAGCATTTGCACGTGCTTCTTGTTTAAATTTGAAAGGGGATTTTGCTGGAGCTATTGAAGATTATACAAGAGCTTTAGAAAAAGATAATGCAAAATCTCTAAATCTATCTAATTCAATTAATAAAAGGTCTTTACTTAGAAATAGTTCTATGAAAAAGGATGAACCATATCCAAAAACTGATGGATTTTAATTTACTACTAAAAAGAATAAATATTAACAACCTGAAGAAGATGATTTAATGAATCCTTAGAATGATGAAGAATACTTATAAAATGATCAATCATAAATACAAAATTAACCTTAATAGACTAGCTTTATGAGTTAGAATCCTCTTTATATAAGTATTGATGCAAATGAATTGAATATACAAAGACCATCTCAAATAATTGATAAAGAAATATCATAGCCTATGTAATAATAATTGATATCTATGATACCTGAAAACATCAAAAATGATAATAAGAAAATATCAGATTGGTTTCATTCATAAGGTTTTGATTCTAGAAAAAAAGAAGATTTTATAAAAGCAATAGAATTTTATACAATGGCTTTAATGTTTAATCCAAATCATTTTAAATCAATTTTCAATAGAGGTATAATTTGAATATATGATCTCATTAGGTTTTGCATTTGATAAACTCAGAATGTATAATGACGCCATCAGTGATTATACTAAAGCTATTGAAATGGATTCAAAAAATGCATATGCTTATTATAACAGAGGAATTTCTTATGATAAAAAAGGAGATTACAATTTAGCAATTAAGGATTTTGCTAAATCAATAGAACTTGATCCTTCAAAAGCAGACTTTTATCATAATAAAGGATTTGCGATGAAAAAAAAGAATTTAGTTAGAGAAGCAATTCTAGAATTCAATGAATGCATTCGATTGGATAAAAATCATTTTAAAGCTTATTATAATAGAGCTAATTGTTATGAAAAATTAGGAGATTTTGATAAAGCATAATAAGATTATTTAATTGCTAATAATGTTGTACCAAATAACCCAAATACTTTAACTCATATTGGTATTTTGATGGATAGACAATAGAAATTAGAAGAAGCATTAAAATACTTTAATTCGTAATGAATTTAATATCATTTGTAGATCTCTAAAAATTGATTAAAATTATGCACCAGCTTATAATGGAAGAGGTTTAGTTTTTGATAAAATTGGAGAGTTTGAGAAAGCATGTTAAGATTTCAATAAGGCTATAGAAATAGAACCATAGAATCCTGTATATATTCATAATAGAGGATGTTGTAAAAGAAGCATGAATAAGTTTGAAGAAGCTTTGGAAGATTTTAAAAAGGCTTTATCTTTAGATTCAAAGAACCCTATTATCTATTCAAATATGGGGTTAGTTCTGAGAAAGATGGAAGACTTTGAGACAGCTGTATATTGTTATTCACAAGAAATAATTTGTTCCTAAGAAAACACTAGAACTCTAAATAATAGAGGATATTGTTTGGCAAAATTGAGTTAGTTTGATGAAGCTATAGCTGATTATACTAAAGCAATAAAATTAGATCCGGTTAACATTCATGCTATATATAATAGAGGTATTTGTAATGAGAGGATTGGTGAATTTCGTAAAGTAGATTATATATAAATATAAAGGCTATAGAGGATTTTACTTCAGTAATATAATTGTAGAATGACTAAGGAGCTAATGCTTATTTCAATCGAGGATGTTGTTATGATAAGTAAATTATTGATAAATTTAAATTAGTATTGGGGAAATGGATCTGGCTATAGCTGATTATTCCAAAGCACTTGAAATTGATAATAAAACGAGCAAAGTCTCATGATAATTAAATAATTTATGTAAATTTAACAATATTAAATATTTTCAAGATCAGAATTAGTAATCCACGAAAAAGTTAAAGATTTTGAATGTCCAATATGTTTAGATACTTTATTCTAGCCAGTCAAGTATAATTGTCAGGTCCATTCAATTTGTTTAAATTGTGTAATACATCTTTAGAAGTGCCCTTTATGTAGAAGAAACATATCTGAAGTTTAACCAAATTTAGAATTGAGAAAAACTTTAAATAGTTTATAATGTAAATGTCCTTAAGGTTGTGGGATAATTTAATATGAAGATTTATATTCTCATAAAATTAATTGTCCTTTGTAATCTGATGCTTAGAAAAAAACTTCTTAAGCTTTAATGTAAATAAAGGATCAAATGATTTAAATCCTTGATAAAGAGATAAATCCTCATTTAAAGGAAATGCATAGATAAATTTTTGATGATTTCTTAACAAATTGGGACTGGCTTCCATATAAGAAAGAAGATTGGAAATGGTGGTGGTGGAGTAATACTGCATGGTGGAATCATTAAGCATGTGAAAAATGTAATGAATTATGGCATAAATATGAAGATGAAATAATATTATATGAAAATATTAGAATAAACTTATTAGACTAATTATGATATTTGATATTTTATATTTGATATTTTATCATCATTTTTATTATGCTCTTCCTTTAAAATGATCCATAGATTCACTGACTCCAAAAAGTTCCATCATGTTATCATAAATACATGTTGGAAAGATTGCTTTAACAATTATAGCAGCATTTAGAATAATTGGCATAATTACAACCGTTTCTTCTTAAAGTATTGCATTAACAATTCTTTGGGAAGCATAATCTAATTAATTTATGTGATTGTTACTTTCAGATAGAATTGGGAATAGTAAAGGAAACTTAGATTTTGCTCCATCAAACATTCCTGTATTAATGAAAAATGGACAAATACAAGTGGTTTTTACATTAGATTTAGTAGCTCTTAATTCAAATCTAAGAGATTCATCAAATCCAACAGCTCCAAATTTAGAAGCACAATAATCAGCTAATCCTCTTACTCCAACCCAACCTGCAATTGAAGCAATTGTTACAATATGACCATGTTTATTATTAATCATATCTCCTAACACTTCTCTAACAGTCCAATGATGAGCAGTTGTATTAATATTCATTGTTCTTGAAATACCAGCTTCTGAATTTTCAAGAATTTGTTTTCCACTCACAACTCCAGCATTATTAATCAAAATATCTATTTTTTTATTGTGAAAAGAATTGCATTATTAAATAGCAGCCTTTACAGATGTAGGATTACTAACATCACATATCACTCCAAAAGCAGTTTTTTAACCATAAGTCTAATTTAATTCATCTACAACTTTTTATAATGCTTCTTGATTCACATCTATTATAGATATCTTTATAATATTAATATTTTATATACTTTAGCTCCTAATTTTGCAAATCTAAATGCCATATTTCTACCAATACCACTTGCTCCTCCTGTAATAAAGATATGTTCATTATTTACACTCTTCTTCTTTAACCATCTTATAATCATAAATTAAATAAATTACCCATTATGTTTTCGTATTTGATGTTGAAGATACAATAATCCCAAACCTAATACTGCTAATTATGCTACTCCTTTATTTCCTTTCTTTTCATAGAAACTCTTACAAATATTTTAAGCTTTTGTCAGATATGTTTATAACATTTAATATAATTATTTATTCTTATCAATAATTTACACTCTTCTTTATAGCCTCATAAATTTTTAATTTGTCTGGTAGATAAATTGGTTCATGAACTAATGGAAATGGTGTATCATATCCTGTAATTCTTAATATTGGTGCTTCCAAATGCAAGAAACATTTCTCTTAAATAAAAGCACTTAATTCTGCTCCCATACCACATGTATAAGGGGCTTCATGTGTTATTATGCATCTATTTCATCTATTAATTCAATACCTTCCAGTCTTTTTCACTGAATCAACTAGAGTTTATCCATCATATGGATATATTGTTTATAAATCAATTATCTCACAACTTACTCCATCCTTTTCAGCTAACTTAGCTGCTTCTTTCAACACTCTTATTGATGTTCCATATCCAATCAATGTTATGTGTTTTCCTGATTAAACTACTTCTGCTTTAGATAATTCCAACTAAAATTCATTCTATTTTATCATACTTCATAATCATCCAAAGGAACTTCATCTTCAGCATTACGATATAAAGCCTTAGGCTCAAAAAATATCACTGGATTTTTATCTCTTATAGATGCAAGTAATAATCCTTTTGCTTATATTGGATCTCTAGGTACTACTACTTTTAATCCTGGAGTATGAGCAAAGTATGCTTCTGGAGATTATGAATGATATAAAGCACTAAATTATATTTTTTGTATTCTTACCCATGTCCTACAGCTCCCCAAGTAGATCTAATTGTTAAACTTCCACAATTGAATTGATTACCAGATCTATATCTGAATTTTGCTGCCTCATTGACTATCTAATCAAAAGCTGGAAAAATGTAATCACTAAACTAAATTTCTGCTATTGCTGTGTATCCTACACTTGCCAATCCAATCCCAAAAGCACCAATTCCCTAATTATTATAATTTATTCATACTTGTTCGCACAATGGAGTGTTGAATACTCTATCAGTACCATACTTTTCATTCAATCCCTATGAACATCTGAAAACACCTCCAAATTTAACATCTTCTCCAAATAATAACGCCCTTTCTTATATATTATGACGTACTTTGGATTTGCTCCTAATTCTATATCAAGAGCATTGTTTATTGCTTGAAACAAGTTCATTTTCTATCTATTTGTACTTGTAATATCTGAAGCAAATCTATGTTTTGTTGAGCCAAATTGATACACTCTTCTCAATAATTACATTTATTTATTTAATTGCTAATGGAATTTCAATAATATTTTGTGAATAAGATTGTCTGAACAAAAATAATAATTATTGAACAGAGACAATTATTTAACAATTTAAATCAGAATCCCCTCTTTAAGGAATAAAATAAAATATTTTTTTGTTGTGACAAAATAAGAATAGAGAAATTCTAATATAAATTAAATATTAATGATATACAAGTATATAGGATTTAATTCTTAATTTTATATTCTTGAAGAATAAAAGTATCTCATTTATTTACTGAGACTAAATAATCTTATCGTATAACTAAAAAAAGAATTATAACAACATATATTTATTTTTAGTTTGCAATAAATAGTATTCTAAAATAGTAGATTATTTTCAAATAAGGATGAAGATCTCATATTCATATCATCAATAATTACATCAAAAATATGGATAAGATTGATAGGTCGATTTGATCTTTTGATTGAATAAAGAACTCTAAAGAGTTTGTAGATTGTTTAAGAATTTATAAAATTTCTATTTTTATTGATTAATTTTCATAATAATTCTAGATAATAAAAAATAAATATGAAGAAGAACTCCAAGGATTAAAGATACATATTCTATTTTAGGTGAGAGTATTTTCATAATGGTACACAATATCTATATGTGTATTAATTAAAATCACTTAAATTAATGAATAAATATCTACTTTCTAGAATAAATTATTTTGTTGAGTATTAAAATCCAGAAGAGCAATTTCAAAAGATGAAATATGCAATAATTTTATTAAATTATATAATGATTTCAGTTTAACCTGAAGGTTCAAAACCGTAGAAATTTTAAGGAGGTAGAATTCACTTAAAACCTATCGACAGCATAGGAAGAGACTTTGATTTAGGAACTATTGAAACAAAAGGTAGAAGGCATTTTTCTTTTGACCCTACACCTGTTATGCAATACAAACCTCAATTAAGAGTTGGGTTCCCAAAAAATGTCACAAATCCTGAAATATTATTTACACATAAAAGTTAAGGAGGACCTGATAAATTAACTTATATGCCTCCAATAAAAAAACATAAAGATTTTACATCTACAATAAGAAAAATAGGGATTAACAAAGAAGTAAATATATTAATAGATTTTAGTATGAAGAACAATAAACAGAAAATCGAAGAATGATTGAGGAGTTGGATGTTTGGGAGAAAAAGTTTAGAAAACAATGATTATATTAGCATATATTACTAATTAAAAGATATTAATAATGTAAATTATTAAGAGCAAAGTAGTGCAGTAATTGGTACATCGTTCCTAATACAACAAAATTGTATGGCAATCATCTAATCCATATAACAAAAGATGGCAATACAAATTTAAGAATGCTTATTACACATATCCAAGAGATATTAATTAAGAGCATACCTATGTAAAAACTCCAAAAGATAATTGGGAATCAGTTCCACTTGGATGGGCTTGGATCTAAGATTTATTACATAGACATGTATACATTATATTAATAATCTAGGTGCCAAATTTCTCATGTTTAATAGAAAGAAGACATAGATTATTTGATAAATTTAATGTTTATTTCTTGCCTGCATTTAGTCTATTCTTTTATCAATTTTATCCATTAGCATTTGGATTTAAAGTATGAAATCATGGATATCAATTAGGTTTTAACAGTATTACCATTGGCAATGTTATATGTGAGAGCAAGAGACAAATGTGGTGATCCTGATTTCAAAGAAACATACCTTAGAGATATGTTATACAAAAATAATGAAATAAATGCTCTATTTAAGGATGAAACTCTTCATGTTTTAGATTACGATTGTGAATATGATCGTGGATATCCATGTCCTGAAAAATTCCCAGAATTTAAGAATAAGGTAATAAAAGAATTAATTTTTTTAGTTTTGGCAATTTTTCAATACAGATACATCAATGACAACTGGATATTTCAAAATGGCTGATGTAGAAACAGGTGCAGTAATGAATTTGAAATTTAAGACAATGCCTGTTCCAGGAAAATATAGATATTAAATAGGGGAACCATTTTATTTTTATGATTTAAGAGGTATTTAAAAATAATAAGTCTAAAGCTGAAATTACTCATAATGGATAACATAAAGAAGTTGTTTTAGTTGATGAGAAAGTAGCTCTGCAAAAAATAAGACCATTTTTATTAATTATTTGAAAAATAAAATAAAATATCAATCTAGGATATTAAAATTATAATCAATTTATTGTATTTTGATAAATGTTTTTACTTTCTATTATTTATTATTAATGTTTTGTTTTCTTTGAATTATTTTGTTATACTTTGTTTAAATCTTCTATTTTAACATCTTAATATACTAAGTTTTAAAACTTTTCAGCAAATTTATTATTTGAAATTTGATTGCTCTTTTTCTTATTGAAATAATAGATACCAATTCTTATTTATCAAATTTTTTTCATAGATTAATTGGATTACTATTTAAACATAGCTTTTTATTAAAAAAATTGTTTTTTAAGCTTAGCTTTTAATTATGTTTTTTTAACCGAGATATATTATCTTATTTTTTTTATTAAAATGAATTTTTGATCTCTATTATGACTAATAATATTATTGTTATTTATATAAATCTCTTTTTTTATCTAATCTATTTCACCTTATTGTGCTAATAAAATAAGTCTTGTTTTTTTCTTTTGCATATAATATTCTTCGAATTTCATTAATTAATGTAGTTTAACTAATTTCTTCTCATTTTTATTCAAATATTTGACTTATTATTTTTTAATATCATTAATATTGTATCAATTTTTTATTGTTTATTTGAGTAATCAAGATTTGATTTTTTTATAATGTCTATCAATCTTTAATAAATTTGATATCCAATAATTTATTTCATCTGAAAAAAAAGAAAGTTTTTTTTTATTTTACATAAATCTACTTATTTTATATACCTTATTCTGCAAGAATATATATCTTATTTATATTACAAGGTTTTATTCTATGATTCTAAGAAAATGATTATGATTATGAGTAATGAGTAGATTCTAGTCCATCTTATAAATTAAGAATATTTTACATTTGATTGATTTTGTATATCTAAAATTGTTATTAATTTAGGAGTACCTTGTATTAATTACTAGGATGATTCCATTATATTAAAATTGAAGATTAAGAAACATAATTTGATGGAGAATGCAGATTTGCTGTAATTAGAAAATTTATTTATTTTAGTTTCATTAAAACAATGAATTAAATATTCACAGAGAGAAGTGTGTAAGGCAACAAAGTTTCTATGGTGCCTGAAGAGGAAATAAAAATTGTGAAAATTGAAAACTCTGTCAGATCTAGAAAAGAGAGTAGAAGTTCGGCTAAATCATAGAAAGCGGAATCAAATATATTAAATGATGGGGAAAAAAATAAATCTTCATTTGAAGACAGTAGAATAACTATGCTGTTATTTGAGAAATATAAGACTGTTGAATTAGCTAGATTCTTTACAATAACTGCTACGATAACTTTAATTGTCTTAGAATATGAATATTCATATAGTACTTATTTAACAAGAACATTAGATGAAGAAATGAAATTATTTCTTTATTTAATTATGTTCTTAACCATTCTCAGCAGTATATTATTTATATAACATTTAGTTATTTTAACTTTTATTAGTTATCAGGTTTTAATGGCATATCAAAAAGAAGCATAAATGATTACTCCATAAGCAAACTTATCTGAAACATCATTGATTTGGGGTATTGCTTGGGAAATAATTTTATTAATTCTTATACCAACTCCATATACACGTTATTAAAAGGTAGAATTTCAATAAAGATATACTGACACAATTAGATTTTATTTCATTAATGAAATATTAACCTTTCTTTCAATGTTTAAAGGGTTCTTATTGCTTAACATTATTTTTAAATTTTAGAAGTATTCATCTTCAAGAATAGGAAGAATTTGTAGATTATATTCAGCTGATTTCAATACACATTTGATGTTGAAATTATGTATAAGAGATAGACCATTTGAAACATAATCAATTTTATTTGCAGGTGGAATGTTTGTTTTTGGATATTCATTAGAAGTAGCTGAACGTGCTCTTTTTAGATTAGAAGACTCTTTAGATCCTTCTTATATTGGTAATAGATTTTGGATAAATCTAATAACCATTTTTACAGTTGGATATGGTGATTTTTTTCCTTATACTGATTTAGGTAGAGTGGCTATGGCTTGTGGTGTAGTTTATGGAGTTGTTGTTACATCACTTTTTACAGCTACTCTATATAATTTACTTACTCCTATGAATGGTGAATATTTGGCATGGGCATTATTGGAAAAAGCTAATATCAGAAAAATTATTTAAAATGTTAGTGGAAATATTTTAATAAAACTTAATGATTTATCTAAAAAACATACTAATCAAATTAAATCTTTAGAAGAGGCAACTTTTTTGAAAGATTAGATAGGGACTATGAATAATCTTTTATAAGAAGTTAGTACATTAAAAAGGTAATATAGAGATATTGATGGTGAAGAATTTATGGCTATGGTTAAAAGAAAATTTAAGGATATTAATGGATAATTTGAGGATGTTTAAGAATTTTTAGAGAAAATCTAAAAATAATAAAAACTAATTGCTTCAACAATAGAAAAACCTTTTGATTTTTCAATAAAGTAATCAGTTAAAGTAAAGGAGAGTAGTAAAGATGATGATTTCTTTGACAATTTAAATGAAACTATAAATTGTTCTCACTTAATGCGTTTCGAAGAAGACTGACTATTGATATATAATTTACGGATATAATTAATGCTAATGATAAATGAATTAAAACGATTCAATTAATTAAGTCACTTACACAAAGCAATTCAAAACTGGAATTGGGAATCTTGGCTATGAAAGATCCTTCTCTGCAGGTCAAGATGAAATACAACCTAAGGAAAATAATTATCAAAAAGTTTAACAAAAAGAAATTATCTGTTTTGAAGATAGTCGAGTAACTAAATTGATTATGGAAGGACACAAATTGATTGAAAATTTTCGATTATAATTAATCCTTGTAATAACTGCATTATGGTTTTTAGAAGTATTAATCCTTTTTTCAAAATAGATTGATGATGAAATATTCATTGAAAAATAAGGATCAGACTTGATCTTATGGCTTACATTTAGTCTAAATTTGATACTCATTCTATTCACTTTTTTAAGTTATCTAACTCTAATGAATTATTGGAAATCTACTTTACTAATTCCAAAAGATCAATCATTTTATCATTCAGATCAAATGAAACCATTTTTAATAGAAACTATATTCCTATTAATATTCCCTACTGTCTTTACTAGAGGTAATAATAATAATATATATATTTAAATAGACATACATTTAACATTTACTATAAAAAACAACGAATATTATTATACTGTAAATGAAATTATTATAATGATAAGTACTTTAAGATCATTCCAAATATTATTCATATTTTTGAGATTATGCAAATTTTATAATAGCCAAACATAGAGATTATCATTAAATTATGGGATTATGATGAATCCTAAATTTTTATTCAAGTATATGATTCATTCTTAACCAATCATATTAATATTATCTATCTTTAGTATTACATTTTGGTATTGTACAATAGCAATGTGGATTGCTGAAAAAGCACTTCAAAGAGAAAATTTATAGACTATTTAATTATTGTACATAATTTATAATTATTACTATAGTAAACATTGTTTCTTAGAAGTGATTTTATCCCTATTGGCATATGCTTATGAAGATTATGTTCCTGTAACTAATTTAGGGAGAATTATATTATCATATGCTGCATATGCTGGTTTTGTAATGGCTTCAATCATTATAAGTGCAATTATTCAAGCATTTGAATAAGAATATGGAGAATATTAAGCATGTGTTTTACTAGATAAATTAATAATGAAAGAAAGTATGTATCAAGTCACAAGCAATATTGGAGAACAATTTTATTATATAATGAAATTTGATAAAAACCCTTTTACATACAATAGAGTTAAAATTATACAAACAGAATTGAAAGAATTTTAGATGTTGAAGAGACAATATAAAAGTATAATCTCTGAAAATATAGTAAACTTATTTAAAAGAAGATCAAGAGAATCTAATGATATTTTAGAAGAATATTAAGACATTATGAAAATGTGTAAATACCAAAATAAATAAATATAAGAAATGCTTGAAGAACTTATTTCCTTATAAAATTATCATTATCATAATTGGTATGATTGAAGGAATATCTATGAATTTATTTTTATTATATTAAATTACAATTTTTAATATATTCAAATATTTATTAACAACTCAACAAAAATAATATATATTTCTATTAATATTAATATTTAATTAATTGTAAATTCATTTTCAAATTACAAATCCTTTTAAGTATAGGAAATATAACTCTCATTAATAAATAAGAAGTTCAATCAAAAAAAAATAAAAGAATTATAATAATTCTCTTCAAATATTTACAATATAATATAGTAAAATGAATGCTAATAATAATACTAAAATTACAAAGAATATAATAAAAGCTAACTCATAAATATTATTATTATTATAAATGAATTAAAATAAGAAAGAAATGAATTGAAAAAACGGTTGTATATTTAACAATGTCTAAATGACATTATTTTTTAAATTGAAAAACTGTTCTTTACATTTTTAAATATTGAGAACCTAATTTATTATTAAAATTTATATTAAAATATTAAGTATATATAAATAGAGTAGAAGAAATTTTTTATTCTAAATGATATTTTTAAGATTTAATATTTCATGTAATAAAAATATTTAGGTAGCATAATATTATTCTAAATAGATTATATTAAAAACAGAGCATCAAATACTTTAAATTTTAATTGAAGTACTGAGAATCAGTTTTATTTAGTTCTCCTTTCAATTAGTAATTTAAATGAAAACAGAATAAAAACTGATCATGGATAACGATTTCTTTGAAAATTAAAAAAAAAATCAATTATAGATTTTTGGCTAATGAACTTTTATGATTGATTAATAATTGATAGTTAAAATTATATTATGAATTTATAAAATGAAGGCTCTATTGAGTTGTCTGGAAATCCAGTTTCTAGGGCCAATGAAGATGAAGCAGTATAATATTAAAAAAGACTATCTGTTATCATTTTAAATCAAATCGAACGAAAAAGATCAAAAAGAAAATCGACAATTATATAAAGCTCTAAGCATAAAGCCTTTGAAGATAGTCGAGTAACAAGAGTGTATTTTGAAAGATATCGTGTTTTAGAATAAGGTAGATTTTGGATAATTTGTGCTACTCTAGTTTTAGTTGTTTTAGAGGTGTAAATTATATTAAATAATTATAGTATGAAGTTTCTTTTTTGCATCAATTAACGGACACTTACGATAACGAAATAAAAATATTACTCTATTTAATAATGATCTTATCTATAGTTACAAGTATATTATTAATATATTTAGTTATTATGACATTTATTGCTTATTTAGCAGAACTTGAATTTAAAAAACGTTCTCTTTCTATTCCTAAAGCCAGCAATATATTTTAAACTAATTTGATTTTCCTATTGTTTTTAGAGACTATTATTCTATTACCTTGTCCTACACCTTATACAATGGAATTCAAAATATTCTATACATAAAGATATTCAGACCAAATTCGATTTTATTACATTAATGAGATTCTCACTTTCATAATGCTTTTTAGATCCTTATTGATTCTAAACATAGCATTTAAATTCTCAGACTTCTATTCTAATAGAGTCAATAGATTATGGTATATATTTCTCACAATTTAAGTCGTATTTATTCAGTAGATTTTGGTCCCCATTTTATATTTAAAGTAGCAATAAGAGAACATCCCTATAAGACTATTTGTGGACTCTTTTGTATAGGATTATTTATTTTCTCTTATTAATTAGAGATTTCAGAAAGATCTTTATTAAGAACAGAATAAGAAGTGATGTCTTATAATTTTAAGAATTCTCTTTGGGTTTGTATGATAACAATATTTACAGTCGGTTATGGTGATATATACCCTTTAACTGATCTTGGAAGGTTTTCAATGACTTTAGGTTTATTCTATGGGGTAGCACTAACATCTTTGTTTACAGCTATTCTGTATTCTGATTTATAACCTTTCACTTCAGAAATGCGTTCTATAACATTGTTAGACAAAGCTAATTTAAAAATCTCAATAAAGTAATTAGCTTAAAAGGCTATATTAAATTTATTTAAGCTTCAATCATACTTTCAAAAAAACAGATAAAAAAATATATAAAGAAATCCAGCTATTAGATAAAGAGTCTCTTTTATTAATGGTATTTTACAAAAAAGCGAGAATATGAGAAGGTAAACATTAATTGTATATACATCAGAAACTACAGGACAATTGATACTGAAGATATAATTACGATGGGAGAGAGAAGATTTCAAGAAATGACTCATTTTTTCTTTGAGTATTATGAAATGCTTGAATAGATGTAATAATAACAAGAGCTATTGGAAGATTTGGATACACCAAGAATTTAATCAATTTAGAGAAGTCATACAGTGACATCAGCCAGTCTTGAAATAAAAAGCAAAGATGATTAATATTTTGAAGAATTGATTGATTCTTAATCAGAAAATCCTTAATTAATGAAATTTCATGATGAAGAATGACAAAAATACGATTTAGATTTCGTAATGAACATAGAGTTTATTTTTTTTCTATTTGAATATAATCTAAGATAATTTAAAGTTAATTTATATTATTATTTTTTTATAAAGTATATTAACCTTTGATTAGTAATTAATAATTCTAATATTGTAGAAAATAATAAATATTTCATATTGATCTTTTATTATTTGTATCAATAAATTATAAGAGTAAATAGCTCAAAATTTTATAGTCATTAACAATAGATTAAATATTATTTTGATTTTATGGTTTTTTTAAAGGTCAATTGTATCTAAATTGTATTTAGGGATTTGATATGTTTATAATTCAATAATTATTAATTTAGGTGTTGATGAAATATTTTTCTAAACTAGTTTACTTCTTTTTAACAATAGGATCTAATACAGAGAGAAGAAAATAGAAAGTAGATTATGGAAATCTGGCCATGATAGTATTTTATTTTATTTAATTACTTGGATATCTATATAGTTAATTTGAAAGTAAAACTCAAGTGTTTTATGAAAATGATTATTTAGCATAAATTGGTTAATACTCATCAATACCATTTATGATGATTGTTATCCATTATGATCCTTTTACAACATTAGTTTATTATTGTATATTTGGTACAATGTGTTCAATCTATGGAATTATAATATTTCAAATTCTTTTTAAAGTATAATAAGTACTTATTAATTAGCCTTTGCCTCCATCAAATTTAATCAATAGATTTGTAAAGTTTTACTTTTAGAACTTTTAATGGTATTTTTTAACACCTTTTCATGAAACTATGATTGGTGTATTAACTTGTGGACGTTTAGCCTATTTGGAATAACATGCAGGTTTGAATCCTCGAAATTGTTTTGCTGAAATATCTCCTCATTTTTTAGTAATAAGTTTTTTAGGATAAGCTTTGGTAATTATTTCAGGATTCCTTTCATTATATTGTTTTAGAAATTATGAATTTATATAAGGAGATCTAATGAGAAAATTTAGTTATTTAAACTTTTTAACCATTTTATTACATATGATATTATAAATGGCTTCATTTTGGAAAGAAATGTATGATAATTACAATATTATAATACATGTAATTTTTATAATGATAATGTTTATAATTTCACTAGATACATTTAGCAATTTTCCTTTTGGTTTTTCTAGTGAAACTATACATTTTAGTTAGTGTTTGCTAAGTGCTACATTTTTTGAAATTTTGGTTGCAATTTGGATATTTTCTGATTTAGATGATGGTCATATATTTTTAACATTTTGCATAGTTGTACCTGTAAGAATTAAACTTAATTATAGTTGATTTTTGGAATTAATTAAGCATTTTATGATAATTACATTGATAATTAATGTTAATAATTTGTAAGATCTAGATGTAAAACTATTAGTGAACATCCTTTAGAAGTAATATGCTAGTTATGTCATTAAGATATAAAATAGTAACATGATTATTTTTTGGTATTGAAATATTTAGAGATTCATTGTTAAAATTGTTGTGATTTAATATGTCCTTGCAAATAAAAGATCAATAAATTTATACACAATCATAATTAATTAAGTACAAATTAAATATATTTATGGGTTCAGTATGAATTTTAATAGATGATTAAATCTATTCTATAAAATACAGAACTATTTAAATAATTTGAATAATTAACTATTAAATTTGTTACTTTCCTCTAAAAATACAGAGAAAATTAAGTGTTATCATATAAGATAATTTAAGATGTAATTTAAACTTTTAAAAAAATAAATTCAGATAAAAAACCCTTTTTTTTCTTAAATTTGGCTAAACATATATAATACTAAAATAAAGTTGAAATGGAGAATATCAACAAAGCAGGATCATAGATATCACAATCAGAATATTTAACTTTATAAGAATTTAATTTGTTTTATAGATATGAATAAAGTTTAGTTAGTAATCTTAATGGATTATTAGTAACATAAAAATAATTATGGATTGAAAAACTGAGAAATCAAATTTAATTAGAAAAGATTTTAAGTTGTTCTAATGATATAATGAAAAGAACATTAATTTTGAAAAAAATAATAAAAAAGTTTGAGAACTCAAAAGAATCTCCAAAAATAGATACTATATTAACTCTTAGAATAAAATTAGTTAGTAGTTTAGTTTGTATGGAAGATATAAATTTATCAATGAAAATAGCTAGACATATATAAAGTTATGAAAAAGATTTAATTAATCAAAAGTAATTAAACTTTAATTCTTTATAATTTATATAAGGATAAGCATTGTCAGTGATTTCAAATATATCTACTTAAACATTTGGTTAAATATCTTAATAAATAAATGATTAATTTTACAATTTCTTTGGATATGAGAACAATAATGGAGCAACATTGACTAAGATAGAGTAATTATTGCCAAATAAAATAGGAAAAATTCACAATGGATTGATTGAGTCTTTTTTATAAAAAGGGAAATCAAGTAGATTATACTAAAATTCAGATTAGTTTATAATAAATTCTGATAATTTGATTGAAAAGGTTAGTATTTGTCTAACTACTCTATTTCCTTATTAAAATGAATAATACTAGTTTTTAATGATAGGCCATATATTAAAAAGGATGAAATATGAAAAAAGGGAAATAGATTATAATAAAAGAGGATATATATTAGTTGATTAAAATTTCCTTGTATTTGGATTAACTAGAAATGTTTATGAAAGAATCAATTACAAATATTTTTATAAAAATGAAAAAGATTTAGAATTGATAATGCCTCAAGAAATATATGATGAATATTCTATATAAACATTAATTCCTTAATTATCTTTAATTTTAGAAGAATATTATAAATTATTGGCTTTAAGAAATGAAAAGAAAATATTGAAACATGATATAATATGTTAAAGAGAAATAGGAGTATTTCAATGTCCATCTACTAAAATTCAAAATGTTAAGACAAGTTCAACATTGTTAACTAAAAAAAATACTAATAAACATATGATGAATATTTTAAAAGATGCTAATTTTAGTTTGGCTAATATTCCTACTTTCTCTTAAAAATAATATCCTATTGAATATAGTGTTACACAAAAAGTCTTAGATTATGTTGAGAATGATGCAATAAATGAATTCTTATATTTTATAATAGAACTTGACTTTTTAGAAGATCCAAAATTAAATGCAACTCCATCTTAAGTTATTGCTCGAAGTCCAGCACTTTCTGATTTATTAAGATATTAATAAATTCAAGTAGAATAAATTAGACCTAATTAAAGTAATATAATATTATCTAATGATGATAATAATGATTAGATAGAATTAATGGCAGAATTAACAAATACAGGAACAAGAAGAAGTTCTAATGAGATAATAGATCAATTAGAAAAGATTATTATCTATATCAATGATACTCTATTACCAAAATCAATAAAAGATTTAATTGCATAATTCTTAATACAAATTTTAGTTTTTGCTACTATAATAATAGTACTTTCTAGTCTTTTTAAACATAAGAGATCTATTTAATCAGACTGTATTGAATAGATAACTTATGATTTAAACTTCTTGGATGCTTATAGTTAAGCAATGGCTGGATCTAGACATGTGATATACTATAGAGATTTTTATTCTATTTAGAATAATTCATTAATTTATTTAAATCTTAATCAAATAAATTTTAGTAGATATGATAAGATTTATGTAGCTTGGTAACATATTTCAAAAGGGAATATTAGATTAAATAAAATGTATGAAAATTATACAAAAAGAGCTTAAAAGAGTTAAATTAAACTTTTGACTATATATTTTGTAAATTTTGACTTAAAATCTAAAATTTAATAAGAAGTCTAAGATTATTCAACCTATTATCAAATAATGCATTAAACTTTCTATCTTTAATATCAATCATTTTCCTCATCTCCTTAAAATTATTTATCTGGAAATGATGATTCATACATTACATAATTGGCAAGATCTCAAGTATATTACAATTTCTTTGATGTAATTGAAAGTGCAAATTTTACTCTATAAGACTGTCAATCTTATAATCTATAAATCAATGATTATTTTGATACTATTATAATCTTTTACTTTTTAGGAATGTATATTATCTTAATTTTAGTATTGATTTCAATTATTATTCATTACTATAGAGTTGTAAAATCAATCAAAATATATATCAAACTATTTAAAATGTGTGATAAAGAGGATTGTTAACATATAATTCATTTATGTGAATCTTTGATAAGTATGGTTAATTATGATAAAATCTTTTTAAGACAATAGGATTTTAAAGTAATTATGGCATAACCTCGTCATACATTAGAAAATGTGAAAAAATCTTAATCTAAAACAACTATCATATTGATTAGAAAGAAAAGTAATAATTAAAGATCAATTAAAAATAATTAAAATAATTTAAGTTTTTATTCTATAATTATGCTTATATTAATATCAATAGGTCTAATTACATACATATTATCATTTCATTTATACTATATTCATATTAAAAATTCGATAACTCCAATCAGTAATTAAGCTATTTTAGCATAAGAATCCAGATTAAATTTTATTGCTTCTGTGAATAGATTTGATTTATACTTTATAAAGTTATATTATGAAACTTACTCAAGACTTAATTAAGTGAATGAAAATTATTAATTTACTAGCAAAAACATTTAAACTGATACTCAAATCTTATAATTATTAACTATAAATATTGAAACTTTAATATTAGATTTAAAAAGACTCAAGGCAATTAACTTTGTTGATTTAATATTTCATAATGATTAAGCTAATTCTCAATTAGATAGTAATCAATAAGATTAAATATTGAAAAATGATGTTTGTATTTTTACAGGTTGTAATATGCAAACAGAACTTTTATTTGATAGATTATTTAAAAATGAATTGATGCCTCTATTTTATACAGGTGTTTTAAATTTACATACCAAAATATTATCATTTATATAAGATGCATTTTAAGTAGTCTAATAAGATTTAAGTGATGTAGAAATAATTATGAATTTAGAACATATTTTTAATGATAGTGATTATCTAATTTATATGCATTGGGGATTAGATATTATCCAATTCTAAATATAAGAGTTTAGTTAATATTTCTTAAATATATCACAATAAACAATCAATTCTCTTACATAAAATAATCAACTATTAATCATTTCAATTGGAACTCTTTTACTCATTTTAATTTCAATTTTTTCAATTATGTTTATCAATATTTAATATCAGAGATATGTACAATCTAAAGCTATAATAAAATGCATTCCACTTCCAATACTATTTTAGAAGAATATTCCAAAACATTTGGAAAACTTTCGTAGAAAATATGAACAATGATATAATTATATTATATTATGTTATATTTCTTATTCTTATATTTAATAGATGATTTCTAAATCTCATTCAAGATTTCTTAAAATTCATTGAATAAAAAATTAAATAGAATAAAATAGATTAATATAATAAAGTGAATTTCTATTTTATCAATATAAAAATTGAATAATTATCTTATTTCATTAATGATAATTATTTTTTAAATAAACTATATGATAATTATAAATTTATAAAAATATATATAAAATAATTTAAATCAAAGAGTTTAGAATATTTCAGAGTTAGTATTAATTATATCTGCAAATACTGTTATTAATTTTTCATGAAATTCAATGTGAATTTAATTTAAACAATTATTATATGAATCCATCCAATCTTAAGAATCAGGTAATAAGAGTTCTTATTTTATTTTAATAATATTTTCTATTCCAAATTAAACTATCTTCTAAATTTAATATAGAATTCCTTTCTTAATTATTTAGAGCTCATTATTATTTAATTTATATTGAGTTTACTCAAAAATAAAATCCTTAAATGTTTCTAAACATTAAGATTCATTCATTTTAATTTCATCACATATATCTTATAGAAATTTTTTTACTTTTTCTATATATGCATTAAGTATTTTATCTTAAATGCTTGAATCATGTTATTTTAAGATAGTTTATGGATCAATTGAATAAAGGCATTCAAAATTAAGATTAATATTATTAAAATTAAACATATCCTCTTGTTTCTCATCAATTACTTTAAGAATAACATTATATGCATTTCCTACACTTCTCCATATAGGTAATGGAAATCTGTCTCCATTATGTATAAATATATCAAATCCTATTATCTTTCCTAAACAAAAAAGTCTTTCCTAATTGAATATTATTTTAGCTCTTTCTCCTTGGAAATAATAAAGTTAAAGACCAGGAATATATTCAATCATTTCAAAATAGGAAACTTTTAATTTTTGTTTAAGTCGATGAGATAAAACTTCATCTATAGATGCTGCAAATAAAATGTCATTTCTAATTTCTTACATTTCTAAATCACACCATTTTAAACATTTCATTTAAGTAGTTTTTATATCAAGTGCTTATGCTAATTTATTAAGATAAAGTTCCACACTTACTTAACCTGATAACTTTAATACAATTGCACCATTTTCTGAATCAATAAATAAAACTCCTCTAGAACCAGAGTCACTCAATTTAATTGATTTAATATTCTTCAATTTTATGAATTCAAAATCTACATAAGGTTTGGCTGCATAATCAAATTCTTATAATTAGATTTATGATTTATTTATATTTTGCTATTCTCTTTGTTATTCAACTATTTCTTTAGATCTTAAATGAATATTTTTGATATATTTATTTTATTTCATTAATTGTAATAGTTGATATACTTAATCCTTTGATCACTAATTTAAATGAATTCTGTTCAATGCTGAAGGAATTTATGGTTATTATAATATTAGATTATGGCTATTTTAAATAAATGTAATTATAATTTATATTATAGATTATATCTAATAACTCAATCAGAAGTGTTTTTTAATTTATAATACTCACAAATATCCTTTAATTTACATTATTCACACTTTGGTTTTGGTAAACAAATTTATTAACCAAAACCTACCAATGTTTCATTTATATCTCCCCATTCTTTATGTTCAAACTCTGATTCTAGGAACTTTCTTAATTTTGTTGGAGATTTTTCTTTAAATATTGGTATTCTATTGCAAATTCTAATCATATTCACATCTATAGGTATTCCTTCAACTCTTTAAAAAGCTACTTGAATATAAAGTAAAGCTATCTTTTCACCTACACCCTTAATTTTAATAGTTTCCTCAAAGGTTTTTGGCATTCCTTTATAAATTACTAATTAGGCAAGTTCTTTAATCCTCTTTGCCTTTGTGACATTAAAATTAACTTCATAAATCAATTTAACTAATTCTGATTCATCCATATTTGCTATATCATTAATAGTATAATCTAAGAGTCTGTTAGCACATTTGGATGTTATTTCATCTTTTGTTTATGGACTCAACATCAAACTAGTTAA
The DNA here is from genome assembly GCA_905183005.1 of Paramecium pentaurelia. Taxonomy (NCBI): domain Eukaryota; phylum Ciliophora; class Oligohymenophorea; order Peniculida; family Parameciidae; genus Paramecium; species Paramecium pentaurelia. The sequence continues at coordinate 127,239 of CAJJDO010000039.1, read as the reverse complement.
GATCTAAAATCTCTAAGTCTCTATATCTTTATCCTTATCAAAACATTTTTATGGCCCAACAATATCAACTGGAGCATTTCTTTCTAATCTCATTTACTTTATAATTTCATATATATTCTTTGTTCCAAAATTATCCTATTTTATAGTAGACATAGTAGCAGTCGACTGTTATTTTGATAAACTCATTTTAGATTTTGATTTTGGTGACTTCTTTTCCTTAAAGAACCTATGTTCTAATATTTCATTTAATTCACTTGTAGTTGCTTCTGAAAAAGCTAGCATGATTTTTTATGTTTATCTCATTTAATAAATTAATAAATTAATAACTGATATATATAATCATATAAATTCATCATCTTCCGATTTCCATACTTCCTCATCTGAATCCATATTGAATTACATTTTCATACTAAATCTATAAAATCCAGCCAACCCTCCAAATCCTTTATAAAATTGATAACCTTCAGCACTATTATCTGAAATCAACTATAAGTCTATTCCTTTTAATCTATAGTTTTCTGCTAAATATTCTACAAGATCTTAACATGAAGAAACAATAAATTGCTCTCCTTTATTGTCTTCAAAAATACTTCCTTATGTATATACATCCAATCCTTTAAGATACTTTATTGATTTTACTAATTTATATAATAAAAATTACCTCCAGTTTATTTGCTGATGCATTCTATTATAGAGTACTCCAATGTTTAAATACAGATCACTTACTTTATCAATTCTTGTTCAATAGCTTTCATTGTATCAACTATCCCATACACTACCATTCCATTATCAAGATCAAGACTCAAAAAAAATTTAGATACTAAATCTTTTTCTCTTAAAAGTTTCTAGTTTTATAATACTTCTGAGGAATTCTATATTGCTAAATTAAAACCGTTCTCTCCTCCATAATTAATATCTACTATTGATATTATTAAAGGTTGCAATCTTTTATCCAGTAAGGGAGACTCAGCTAATTTATTCTTGAAATCAGCTATCCCTCCTAATACTAAACCTTTAATAATAGGTTTATCATCATAAATAAAACAATTTTTAGCTTGCTCACTAACCTTTATCAAATAATTGTGTCTTGCCCAATATCTGATTCTAGAGAATCTTAAAGATGATTGTCCCCCTTTGTTATGTTTCTTAGGTAAATCTACATTAAATTATTTGAGTATTTCTTTGCTTATTCCTTATACTGTTCCAAATAAAGCTCCATTACCATCCATTATAATAAATCCATATATTGGCTCTAATTTTAATAGGGGTTCCAACTATTCAACATGAAAATAGGTATCACAATAAAACAAGGATAGTTATAAAGATCTAAATGGTTCTATAACATATGATATCTTTTTCTATCCTTTTTCAAATTCTGCTAATCCTGAAAATAATACTAATCCTGATTCTGGGGCTTTATTGTATTTCTTTAATCCTATTCTATTAAAATTTATTAATACTTAAAATAGTTCCTTAAATTGAATCTTATACTGCAATCCGATTTACCTTATCTTATATAGATGCAGCTTCAGAATATTGGCTGTTTAATCTACTTGTAATTTCTGATATTATTTTTTTTGGGGGTATGTACAAAGATACTGCACTTGTTCCTATCACTTTTAATTTATTCAAACTCTTTAAAATCTTTGACAATCTGAACTACTCAATTTCTAATTCCTATTCTTTAATTTGATTTTAATTCATATATTTTATCTATTGATCTCTCCATAATCTAATTTATGAAAGAAGTAAAAAAAAAAAAGATTTTATTGATAAATTCTGGCACTATATTTAATTTTAATCAGAATTTATCAATAAAATTAATTATAATTTAGTAATTAGATTAAACTATTATTGTTAATTTAATTCAATAATAGAATTTTATCTCTACTCTCTAAAAAATAAAATTATCATCCTTCTTTTTGAATAAACTAGAATAATTGAGAAAATGAATATTCATGTTGTATGTATGATCTGACTAATTATACTAAGTATTATGCTATTTGATTATGTAACGCTGGAAAGATCATTTCTAAAACTACGTTATACTCTTTTTTACCAGAATATATTTGCTTATTCTCAGATAAACATTTAGAAGAGTAAAATGAATAATTTGAAGAAAACTAACTAATGAGAATTATTATAATTAATGTCTAAATTATAACGATGTGCAACTGTAGGAGGATTAGAAGTTAAAATGAGTCATTATGCTCCAGATGGCACAGGTATTATTTATAAATACATAAACAGGGCGTGATTCTTATGTTACATTATAAAATGGTGGTATTTGGAAAGAAATTTAATTTCAATGTACACATCCAGAAATTGGAACTTTTAGTTAATAAAAATAATGGAAGCCTCCTGCTCCTATGATGGTACCAAAATTTAGGCATTATTAAAGTGATGGATCAGGTAGAGACAATTATGTTATGTAATTATATTAATTAATTTTTTAGTGCTGATGAAGGAGGATTAGCACCATCTTCAAAAAAGTTTTAAAGAAAAAGAAACTTCCTTACATCTTTAAGAGATTATGAACCTTGTCCACCTATTTAATAGTAAGATTGTTTTCGATTGGCTTAAACTCCTAGTGCATAATCTTTTACATAATACTAGAAAACCTAATTAATTGCTCATCAATAAAGCAAATTAATTAAAAGGTTAAATACACCTTAAATATAGGAGGATCCATATAAGAGGATTAGGTAATTATCTACTCCATTTTATAAAAAATGATTATTTTAAAGAAAATATATATATATATTTCAATTTATCAATATACTCATTCATAATATTATATTTGATAAATCATACTATTATTATTATTATGGTTATGGATCATTTAATCCTATCAAATCAATAGTTTCTTATTGTTGATTTAGTGGTAATTATTATGATTATATTTATGTACTTTGAACTCCAAATTATTATTAACTATTCCCAATCCAAAAATTCATAGATGCTTGAGTTGATTAATGAGATTACTCAGTATTATTAGTGGTTATATCCCAAGCACTATTAACAGGAGATGTAGAAAATGAATTAATTTACATTTATTGTACTTATTATTATTATTATTATTATTATTATTATTAAGGTTAATTAAATGAGGTATCCCATTAAAAAGGATTTGGACTTGGAGAATGAGATGTTTAAACAAAACCAAAATTATCAAAAGTTTGTACATTTGTTTATTATTATTAAGTTGTCCATTAATTAGAATTATCCCAAGCGTTATTGACACTAAAGCTTTATTATGGATTATTAAATTGAGCAAATATATCTTATTATGATTTTGATTATGATGTTTATTATTAATTAAATCCTGAAAATTAATTAAATTATTATTATTATTATTATTATTATTATCTTTATACATATTATGATTAAGGTTATCTTATTTATTATTATTATTATTATTTAACTGAAGATTTTTCTGTTTAGATCTTTTTTTATAAATTCATTAATTCATCTATAGGAATATCACCATCAAATTTTTTAACTTTAAAACTATTTTTATTATATTATTCCATTTCTTATTCCAATTTCTATTCTCTATTTTTAATTTCTATTGCTTAAGCCTAAAATTTGCTTCAAACTAATACATTCAATTATATGTATGGTAATGAATGAAATTAAGCAAGAATTCTTTCAACATCAAAAATTGATGGTCTTAATTTTGGATCAGGAGTAAGCATAAGTCTAATAAAATCAATCAATTTATCTGAATATCTATGCTATTTAGGTATATTATATGTAGCAGTAGAGATGGCTAATTTTGAACTCTCTTAAAATGGATGAATGAAAAAACACAAAGTATATAATACACATCCAAGCATCCAAACATCAGCTTTTACTCCTACCTCATATCTCAAAAACAAATCAGCCATTTCTGGAGGTCTATACATTAATGTTGTGTTTTTTTCCCATTCTTCTTCATAAATTACGAAATCAGATTATCTGATTTGACTATCATAAATACATCATAAATTTAACCTTAAATCCACTCTTTGAGTACTAGCAGATCCAAAATCACATAATTTACATCTTCCATTTTAAAATAACACATTCTCTATTTTAATATCTCTATGTGCCATTGATGGTTGTAAAGTATGCAAAGACTTTATACCTTATGTAATTTCCTAAAAGGATTTCTATTGATCAATAAATACTTTCATATAGCCCAAAAGCTATTCTTCTGGAAATCTTGAATTTGGATCTTTTGCCATTAAATCAAATAAACTTCCTCCTCCACAAAATTCCATTAAAATCAAACATACTTGTTATCCTTTCTCTTAAATAAATGTGCCTCCCATGAAATTGACCAAATTTGGATGTCTTGGCAATCGTTTCTAGTTAAAAATTTGAATTTTATATACCATAATTTCCAATTCATTCCTTGCTACTTTAGTTCTCTCTTCTCCTTAACAATAAGATTTTTTCAATGCAAAAACCTCCTTAGTATTCACATCTATTGCTTTCAGTATGTACCCATATCCACCTTCAGATAATAATTTTTCTTCTTAAATTGTACGCCCATTAATGTTATATCTAGATAGCATATTAAAATTTATAATCATTCGCATTCACTCCAATTTGATTATTAGAATCGCTCATTAAAATTTGCATAGTTCCTATTCCCTCCAGACCTAGCTGTACTAGTATAAAATCCTTTAGAACTAGTAGTTATATCAGTATTTCTAATTTAGGAAATGATGCATTATACTTCCTTAAATTTATCATAAAAGTCTTGAGAGGTAATTGCATTTTAGCAGGTCTTTTTCCTTTATATTTACTGGAACTTCCATTTGAAACGTCGTCAGATAAATTATTATAACTTTTGGGAGAATACTCTTCACAAGAGCAATTATGAAAGTTCTCAAGTAATCGAAACTCATCCCTGTCTTCTAGATATTGAGTCATAGCCATTCCAATTCTTTCGTCTCTCTAAATTACCAAATCTATTTGATGATCAGTTTTTTCAATTACCTTTTAATTTTCCTTTCTAAAACTCATTTATCTGATTGCCTTTACATAACATGTATATTTTATAAAATAACTTTCCCTCTAAACTTTCTATCTACTCCATTTATTAATAATATAATATTAAATAATATTTATTATCTTCATGAACTACAAAATTCAATTAATTGATTATTTAATAACATAACATGTAAAGAACTATAAATAAAATGATATATCATATATTAAAAAGAACTAATAAAAAATAAATAACATTATTTTAATGAATATTAACATATTATTATTTCAAATAATAAAAATCCTATTAGAAAATAATTACTTTGATAAGAGTAGAAAATATATAATAAATAAAAAATAGTAATTATTTTTTTAATGAAATTAAGAATATTTTTAAGAAATAATAATCATAATTTTTTGCCCTTTACCCATTTGCCTTCGATTACATTTCCATTTGGTTCAATTAACTTACCTATACCATCTTGTTTCCCATTCTTCCAATAACCTATATATTTCTATCCATTTGGCCATCTTAATTCTCCTTACCCATCCTTTTTATCATTTTTGAATTCACCTTAACGATTTAATAAATTTAATACCAATATACTCCTTACCATCATAACATAGTGTACCTTGACCTTCCATCTTACCATTAACCCAATTACCTTTGTACACTTTCCCATTGTACCAATAATATTCACCATATCCATGAAAATTTTCATTCAAAAATTCACCTTCATAATGTGAAGAATCACCCCATTTAAAAACACCCTTTTTAACCTTTTTCCCTTTTTCAAAATATCCTTCAAATTAGGTTCCGTTATCCCAGATAATTTTACCTTTTCCATCCTAGATTCACCTTAACAATTATACAGGAAGTCCATCTTTAATTTCGCCATCGTATATACCTCCATCTGGAAAAGTATAAGGTACTTGAGAGTAACAAGAGCCCATAATTAGAAATAAATAATCAATCGAATTTATATTCAATTAAATCAAGTAGCTTAAGTTTGTTTTTATTGAATAGTCTAAGATCTTCTTAATCAGCTGCCTCCATTAAATAAGTAGCCAAATATTTGAGTTCCTAATCATTCATGTCATCATACCATTCTAGTATGGGTATTCCATTTTCAATCTAAAATCCAAATGAATGAGCAAGATTATCAACAATAAGCATATTCTTAATTTGTTTATTCGAAATAATTCTAAGATCCTTAATGTAAAATCCATGTTTAGTTTCCAAACAATTCTGTCTTGATAAAATTCCAGATATAAATTATCCTTTAGGATCCAAATATTTGACAATAGTACTAGCATAAGCACTTGATGAGGCAGTATATACATAGATAGTATAGAGTAAACTCATTTATTATAAAAACCATTAACAAAATGGTCGAATATTTAAATATATCTAAAAATTAGAAAGATAGTATTACTTTTGCTTATTCTCCTTATTCATTAAATGCAAGTATACAAATTTAATATTTATCTCTAGCTGAACAACTATGAATTAAAGTTTCATCTAAATCTAAAAGTAAGGTTTTTGATTTAGGAATTTTAGCATCTGGTAATATTAAAGTTTTGGATTTAATATATTTTTTACATGGTTCCTTAAGACTTCGAGTAGCATAAATTAATCCTCTTTAGGTGAGTTATAAAAATTTGTTGAATACATTTTCACAAATTAATGGACCATAGATAAGATGACGAAAAGGATGATTAGATAATTTACATTATTATTTGTTTGTTGAATATTCTATGTCAGAATTAACATTTCTCTACAATTTGCTATGATTATATAAATGTTACACTAAAAAAATCTATTCATTATTGTACTATTTCATCTTCCATTAAAGTTTACTTGTTTTATTTGTAATATAAGTAGGATCTTCATAATTACTTTGAGTTATATCTGTTTGAACATCATCTTCTCGTTCTTCCTCAGCACCTTCAATATCACCTTCTATTGAATTCACTAAATTCCTAAATTTTGACAATTTTTAACCTACATAAAATTTAATTTTTACTTGTTGGACCTCTTTTAATATCCTTTTAGGAATCTTTGTCTGAATCATCAGTTTAATAACCTGTTATGTTTTGACTAAAATGTGACATCTTACTGGGTGGTTTACTGATTTATTTTAAGTAAAACTGTTAATTCTATTTGGTTTCAGATGATTCATCTTCAGAATAAAATTATTTATCATTATTCAAATGTTATAAATGCTAGATTGAAGTATTAGCTCTAAACTTATAAATATTATCCATTTAATTAATTATTATTATGGATTTTAAATATATTGAAGAATTTGATTACTTAGACAAAGAACAAAAAAGTCAAATGCTATTTAATCTAAAATCTTATATTAATCAATTGCAATCTTAAATTCAAGAATTAGAAAGAAGTGCAGTTGATATTATTATAGAAAAAGATGAAAAAATTTTATAGTTAGAGACCCTTCTTAATTAAGAATCACCATCTAAACAATACAAAAAAGATGAAGAAATATTATAATTGAAAGTGTATTATCTATTATTTATTATAGTCATATAACAGAACTCTATTAAAAGATAGATGCAGATTAAATTTAACATTTCTAAGAATTATAAGAAATGGATTAAAAATGGAATACATATTTATTAGATTAGATTCAATAAAGTAGTTAAGATGGACAACAAGAGAAAATTGAAATCTTAGAATCATTGCTCAATCTTGAAAAAAAAAATTAGAAGTATGATCAAGAAGTATACTTTAAGGTAAATTCTAGTTGAAAATAAAAGAAAATTAATCAATGATTGATAAGAATACAATTAGTTAACTTATAAGTAAAATCTAATATTTGCAAGATGAATCTTAAGAACTCAATCAATAATTAATTAAAATGTAAAGGGAAAACAATTTATTACGTGAACATTTTCAATCAGATAGAAATATACTAGAATTAAAAATAAATGTAAGTTTATCTATCTATCTTATCTAAGAAATTAAATATCATACAAAATTAAAAAGAAAAATAAATCTAGAGTCTAAGAACTCAAAATACAAAGTATATTTAAAACAATAAAGACTTATTAGTATAAATAAATGAATTATAAGAATTACTTGAAGGTTAAATTGAAATAAAAAATTAAAAACATTCAGAAAATCATATCTTCTAATAAACAGCAAATACTATTAATTAGATATAAAAAGAAGAAGTCAATATTACAGCATTCGAAATCCTAGAAGAAAGTTATGATGAAAAGGATTAGATGACTAATTTAAGATAAATTTTAGATGAAAAATAAGAATAGCTTGTTCAATATGAAGAATGTATTAGATAATCTACAAAATAGATAAAGGAACAAAGAGCACAATTACAATTATTATAATATTAACTTAAATAAATAAGATCACAATAATTTAATCAAAAAAATCTTAAAGAATATATTTAAGCTTTAGAAAGTGATTTCCTAGTTTCAAAATAATTATTAGCTGAAAAAGCAGATCGTTATTAAGAATAAATAATATTTTTGACTTAAGAAAATTATAATCTTAAACAAAAAATTAAATGCTTCTAGTCAAGGTATTATAAAAAATCGAAATCAAATATTGATTGAATTCATTATTTTATAATTTACTTTATATATATATAATTATAATAAATAAATTTAATATTAAATATTATATATTAATACGAAGATTATTATTTCAAGTAATCTTATTTTCAATTTTGTTTCTTTTTTGGTTTCATATTACTGGTATCATATTAGCTATTCTAAATATCATAATCTAAAGCATCTTAAAGGGATTAAAGCAATTAACTGTCCTCATCATCTCCTGCTTATTATTTTAATGTCTATTATTTAGCTAAAGTTATAGCATGTTTTGTATTAAACTTCATCAAAACTAGAGGATTATTTTATTATTATTGAGATTTAGGAATATCTTTATTATTAGAAAATGTTCGAATAATTTCCAGTTTTATTTCACTTTGAACTTTTAAGTATTATTTTTTTAACTCTTCACTTATAATCATTTCTTCATCTTAAATGATTTCTGTATATATTTTTTAAGTTTTTGATTTTTTTCCTTAATTTTATAATGTATGGTAAGTTCGACAACACAATTCAAGACCTTTTTACAAAATCTATTCATTTTTCACTAAATTTATATTGTGTTCAAAAAGATCCTATAAAGAAAGCTATAAAAACTGCTAGAAATTATTTAGAATCTCACTTGGATATTTCTTGTCTAACTGATAAATTGGTTCTTCTAATTTCTTTAAACTAATAATGTCAAATCAATTCATACTCAACCATAAGAAAAGAGCTTTTATTATAGAGACCATTTATGTCTTATCTTTAAACCTTATTTTACGTTGTATCTGAACATCCAAATTGTTATCCTTCTATAAAATCAAGTCAGATATTTCTTCCCCTAAGAGATATGATTTTATTGCTTCCTCTTCTGTGATCAAATCATCAAAATTCTCTTAATTTTCTTAATTTTCTTTTATTTCCACTTATTCTTAAGCATCCTAATTAGATTATTTTGGATATTCATCTATCTCCTCTTATTTTTAAGATGCTGGTGGCTTTTAACCTGAATTAAGGTTAGTTTCAAGCTCATTTTAAATTGGTTTTGGTTGAATAATTTTGTTGTTCTACTTTGCTTAACTTGAACAGGTTCCCATTTTTTATAAATAAAATATTATTGCAAATCTATAAAAATCAACAATTAAACTTGTATTGTAATTATTAAACATAATATCATAATAACCATAAGTATAAATAATAATGTAAGATGACTATTACTTCAAACTATAATTCTTCAATTAATTTTTATATATTAATCATGTAACATGAACAAGATGGACAACTACCAATGAAATTGTAATTTTTATAGATAATTTTCTTATTATTTCTTATGGAATATCATTTAGATAGAGATCTTAATTATAAATATAGAAGAATTTGATAAAATATTATTACTCTAATAAAAGTTAAATTTTTAATAAAATAATTAATTTCTAATTGGAATAATTAGGATTATAATTGTTATCTAATATAATAATAATAGAATCTTTAGAAATTAATTTTTTAATTGCTACAATAAATGCGTTTATTAAAATATTATATTAAGTTAACTTTATTATTTGAAATATTTTTGCATAATTTAAGTCAAATTTACAAATGACTTAATTTTTCTATCTTTATATATGTTTTTAATAATATTCGTATCAGATTTTATTAAATGTAAAAAAAACATTGTGATTTAATACTTAATGAGAAAGGATCTCTATGGTTAGGAAATTGTGAATCAGCACTTGATGCAGTATAAATTTCTTTGATTTTAGGAGTTCTTAAAAAGTAAAGGAATAAGAACTGTGATAACCGTAGCTGCAGGATTATAATTAAAACTTAATGGATTAGTGCATCATATAATAGAGATATTTGATAGTGATACAGCAAATATTTCATAACATTTTTAAATTGCAAATGAATGGATAGAGAGAGGATTTAAGATAGGTGGTGTATTAGGTAGTAGATATATATTTAAAGAAGCTAAGTTCATTGTATGGCAGGTATCTCCCGTTCAGCAGCAATTGTTATTAGTTACTTAATAGAAAAAAAGAAGATGAATTTTAATTAAGCCTTATCTTTTGTGAAATCTAAAAGACCCTAAATTAATCCAAATAAGGGTTTTAGTAATTAATTATAAGCATTTGTTGCAAAAGTCTAGGAACCTCCATTAGCTAAAAACACAAGAGCCAATAATTTCTAACAAAATCAAGAATATTATGATTGTAATTATTATGCTCCAATCAATCGAAAGGGGTCAGCTGGAATTTTACAATAAAATATGAACTTTTATAAATCCATAACTAAGTCAATATCATAGAGTAGGAATAAAAATAAATGAGTTAAATATATTCATTTCAACTATTTAAAACGAATCTTCTTTGTGTATGAATGTTTACACACTTAGGAGATCTTTTCGGGGTTAAATCTAAATTTCTGGATAAACTTAATTATGATTTGATAATCAAAGAGGGAAGTGTTCTTTGTTTTGGTAATTGATATTAGATAGGAGAGTTATAGCATTCCATGTATTTACGACTCTATGGAACAATTTCAAATAATGGATTTTTAATTGTTAGATTCTTTGGACTTTAAGTTTGTAACATCTTAAGTAATTAGTTTTGTAATTTGTTCCTCTTAATGGAATGACTTGGAGAGGAGGATTCTAATTTCTATTTACTACTAATGTAATGAGAATGCGGAGATATTTGTTATCTCATAAATTAATTAAATGAGAAAATAATAATAAGAAGAAACAGAAGAAGACTAAGCATCTCTATTACCTATAAAAAATCATATCAAAAGAATTGAAGTAGATGTTTGATTTAGGTCAATATTAGGAAATGTTGGTGTTATTAAATAATGATCTTGTAAATGATGATAAGGATATCGAAAAGAATAGACAAGATATCCGTAATTTAGGAGAAGCTCAAAATAAGGAAAGAACAGAATTACATAATTCATTACTTGATCATTGTCATAAAATTGTAACTGATATGCGAGAATTAAATTAACAATCAAAAAGTGAAACATATAATCTTAAACAATAAGTAATCAACTAATTTATTAAAAAGCTTTCATGTCTAAACCAAGATAAGATTAGATTATAATAAAATTTAATTGTACTCGAAAATAAAGTCATAGAAACAGATAAAGACATAGGCTTTAAGCGTAGAAATCAATAATTAAATAAAAAAAAATGAATTAAGAGTAATAGTCATAGTTAATCAAAATGCTCTGAGGTTCTTCTCAATAATTCAACTTAAAATTCTCCTACTTCATTTTACTTCTATTATTCATCTAATAATTCTTCACAACATCCCAATTACTTTGATTTTATATCATAAAGGTTGATTATCTGAATTAAATCTTATGGAATATAATGAACATGATTGTCCCAATTATTCCAATTTAATTTTTAAGGATTAACTATAGAATCATCCTCTATAGGAACAATCAAAGGGTTTTTACTCCTTGGCAAGTATTGCTTCTAAGTTGTTATTTCTGAAGATTATAATATCTCATCACTTTTCTTTATATCCACAATATCACAATCATCAAAGCTTTTCATTGACTTTTTTTATTATCTCTTACGAAGCCAAGGATGTAAAACAAAATCTTTAAAAATTTATTATTATTTATAAACCTTCAGCCGACAATCTTTTTTCTGGATCTTTCTTCAATAATCTCTTTAATAGATCTTATTCTAAAGGATTCAATTCTTTAAAGGTTGCTGTATTTTTTACATTTATTTCTGAATCTCTTATCATCTCTATAGTATCTAAAATAGTTTCCTATTAAAATGGCAATTATCCAACTAATAATTAATATAAAATTATGCCTATTGACCAGATATCAACTAAAAATAGATTCAATGTTACCTTTTTCATTGTATCCACCTCCTAAGAATATTTCAGGAGCCTAATAAAATAATGAGCCAGTTCTTGTCCACATATTTATTTTTTAAGTTACTTTTCCTTTTACTAAAAACCTTTTTGAAACCCCAAAATCTATTAATTTCAATGACAAATTATCTCCAATAAGAATATTATCAGGTTTTAAATCTCTATGACAAATTCCTCTTTAATGTAATTATTTAATTGATTGAGCTAAATTTAATGCTATTATTTAAATATCTCCTAATTTTAATTTTCCAATTCTTTATTCTAAACTCAAATATGGACAATATTCCATAACTAAGTGATGTTCTTCTTTCTTAGAATTTATAAATAGATCTAATGCTTTAACAACACAGTTTAGATCATTAAGTGCTCTATTTATATGAAATGTTTCTCTGATTGTATTAATTATTTCTGTATCTCCAGTTCTAAAGATTTTAACGGCATAAGTGGTTCTTTCCGAATTATTCTAATTGTTTTAATCTCGCTTATAACATGTCTTTACAATCCCATGTGCTCCTTCACCTAATGATAAATATTCAAATAACCAATCTGATGATGGCCATATTCATAAACATCACTAAAATGTCTAAATTATTAATTTTTGCTTTTTTGTTGGTTAATTTCTATTGGTGGAGAAGAGTTTAAGGGTGAAGGATTAAATTTCAAATTTCTTTTCTTTTAACTAAAAAGTGTATTCTTTAAAGAATCTCTAATAGTCAATTAATTCTGCCTATTCATTTAAAAATAAAAAAATTAAAAATTTTCTAATGAAAAACATAGTTTGCTTAATGAAATTTCTAATAGTTAAAAAGCTTAATGGTGGTCATTAATTTTTATAAGAGTTTAATATTTCAAAAATCATCTTTAATTCCATCTATTATTTATTAATCTCAAATTTATATATCTTATTTTTTTATCTATTATAAAGGATTTCAATATAATTCCCAAAGGTTCTATACGATTTCAGCAATTTTAATATTTTTTACATTTTACCTAAGTAATTGTATTAGGCATAAAAAATAACAAAAATATCTATCATAAATTTCTTACACATACTCTTGCTATAAATTATTATCATTCAACAAAAAGTTTTACATTTAATTTATTTTTATCTTTTATTGAAGAATTTTTAATTTGAAAATATATTCTATTTTTTTGTTAATTTAATATATTAGAAAATATAATAGATATTATAAAATCATGTTCATATTTTGTATTGTTTTAAAGCAAATTAAATATTTAGTAATTTGAATTTATTTATATAGTAGATAGCCTTTTATAAATTGACTAGTCATGCATTCTGAGTATATTAAAATTATAATCATATAATTCATAAATATATTTTGAATAATAATAAATTTTATTATCTCATAATTATATTTGTCCATTTCTAAGTTAATTCTCAAATGCAATAATATTTTGATAATTTAAATCACCCTAAAATCTCTGTCTAAAGAATTAATTATTTTAATCTTGAAATGCTAATACTCCAGAAAATTGCTAGAAAAGTGTATATCTGACCAAAAATAAATTTGGAAAATAATTAGCATTATTTATGATTTAATGTGGTTGTGGTATCTAATTGTGCTGATTTTAAAGTTATTCATTATAAGATTGAAGAATTGTTTATAATATATTAGATTCCTAAATTTAGAGAAAAGCTTGTATTCTTTATTTCTAAAGCTAAAATGAATATATACTTATTAATCTTTTAATTAGAATATAAAAGGTAACAAAATATCCAAATGGATGGGTTAAGCTAATACTCTATTTTCTAATAGTTCTATCATTTCCTGCAAAAATAGAATTTTATAATATTCCCAAAGAAAATCTTATTAAATAATACTTAAATTATTTGATAGAGCATTAGCATAAAAACTTGGTTCTATAAATTCTTCTACGATGATTGACATAGTTCTTTTAAATTCTTCAATTTTTTGAATAATTTAATCATATTATTCAAATTATTCTTGAGCACTATTGAATTCATATTAATTTATTAGTTATTATAAAAATTCTATTGTTTTATTATCCATAAATTCATCATTTTCTTATTAATTATAATTAATTTATTCTTTTCCAGTTAATAAAATACATAAAACTTTTCCCATTTACCTATTTTAACATCTACATATTGGATTAGTTTGATATATATTAATAAAAAATCTGCAATAATTTTGAAATCCCTAACAAATGAATATATTATGAGGACAAGGAGGAGGTAATGGGTTATTCAATCCTATTCTTATTTAAATTTCTTTAAGTTCCTACAAGAATTTTTAGAAGCTTATCAGATAATATAAACTACTACTTTCTGTTTTTCTAAATTAAGGAGCTCCTAAACAAGGAGATATAATAATGACGCAATATTTATTGAATTGATATTTTTCAACAACAGGTATGCTAGATTGAGGCATTTGATTTAGTATTTATTATTTTTCATTAAAATCTAACTTAGTCAAAATTTAACAAATTGATCTCATAAAATATTCATTTTCATTGTAATATCCATAAATATTTTTAAAGAAAAAGTATTCTTAAGTTTAGTAATATTATTATAGATTATTTCTACCTTCTAATAAAAAATATAAAATTCCGCAAATCATATATTTCAATTTATCCCTTTATTGTAATCTCAAGAATACATTTTATGGGCAAAGCTGACAATTCTGAGGCTAATAAAATATTTGATTTCTTTGAGAATTTAATTCAATTTAAACAGTATGAGGGCAAATAAAAATATTGTGACAAGAATAATATTATTTTGTTTTTGTAATTGTAGACTAGAGTATTGAGTAAATTCTATCTATTGAGAAGTTTATTGGATCTGCTTGAATCAAATAAATTATTTCCATCAAATTTATTAAATATATATATATATATATATATATATATATATATATATATAAGACTAAAATATAATTAAAATGCATAATCTAGATAAAAGAATAGTTATCTAGTTTTTAATTTTATTTGATTATGAATGTTATATCAATTTTTTTTATACTAGTTTTCTTTTGTATATTTCTTTCTCAAATATTTTACAGATTCTTATGTACCATTTGATGCAACATTAAATACTCTGGTCCAATAGTTAGGCTCATCATCTTGCTTCATTTCATTTTTGACTGGAACATAAATCTCTTTATGAAATGTTTGATGAGTATCATCATCTACATTATAGGTTAAGTAAAATCCTACACTCATCCCTGCTAATAAATTTAAAATTGAACTTGCCATTAAAATAATTTATTATTAAAATGAGCAATAAAAGATTAAGTAATTCATCATAATAACAATAATAATAAAAAAAGCCAAGCTTCAATGATTAGCCAACTGTAATACCAACAAAAGAGGATGATAAAAAAAGTGTGAATGGTAGTTAAATAAATGATTCTCAGGATGGAGCATAAAAATAATAACAATCCAAATTTGATCTTCCTTAAATTCCTAAATTTTAGAGTCTACCTTTAAGAGATTATTTTGATAATAATTTAAGTGCAATATTATTAGAAGGATTAAAGGAAGTCGGAAGATAGAGGTAACAGTTTTAATTAACAAAATTATAGACCTGAAAATCCAATTCGATTTTTGGGAGAATATTTGCTTGAATAGGATAAATAAAAATGAATATTAGATTAAAAAAATCAGCTTTAAAATATAATATTAAAAAAATATACTTTTAAATTCACTTTTTCTTGTTTGTTTTTTTATTATCTTATTTTTATTATTCTTTTGGTTATTCTTTATTGATATCATTTATTTTATTTTATTATTATTATTATTATTATTATTATTATTATTATTATTATTATTATTATTATTATTATTATTATTATTATTATTATTATTCTTGCTGCTTTTATTATTATTCTTATTATTTTTATTATTCTTTTTACTCTTCTAATTTTAATTCCTTTAATATAGATTAATCATTCTGGCTTTATTTTTTTGTGTCTTTTTTTTAATTTTAAACCTATCCTTTTTTATTATTATTTTATTATTGTTAATAACCTTATCCTTACTATTATTGTTAATTTTAAGTTTGTTGTTACACAACCTATTCTAGTTCTTATTTCTAAGCTTTAACTTCTTATTTAGATGGAGATGACTAGATGTTTTATTACTTCTTTTCTCCTTTTGTTGGGGATTAATCAACTTTTTCAATTTGTTAATTTTTTAAATCTATACTCTATTTTCCTATGCTATTCCTTTAAGCTGGTTCTTAAGAAAGTGATTAATGTTATAATTCTTTTCTCTTTTATTCTTCTCTAAATGCCAATTCATACTTTGAAACTTCTTCTAAATTCTTTTGTTCTTTTTCTTGCATCTTTTTAAGATATTTTTCTAAAATGAATTCTAAATATACCATGTGCTTCTTTAGCAGCTTAATTAGCTTTAGTTTATATGTTATCATTTTTTAATTTTTTTTCATATTTCAATATTGTTTGAGCAGAAAATTCATAAACATTTCCAGTTGGTAATCCTTTCTTGCATAATTACCTAAGTAAATCTTTTATATTGATATATTTTACATTCATATGCTTCTTGTAAGCCTGAAGCCTGAATGACATTTTATTATTTCTCATTTTATAATTATTTAGACATGTAATTATTATTTATTATAACATATTTTATGTTGAATTTTTTGAAGACAATAACTAATAAAGTAAAAACTAATTTAAAAAGAATTTTGACTTTTCCTATTAATTCGATCATTTTGATTTTATATTTTATTAATCCCCATTTGATAAACTAAACTAATAAATAATTTTATTATATATATCATGAATTAGTAAAAGACAGAACTAGATCCAAAAGACTAGATTTTAAACATTTCAAAAAATAAAGCTGTAGGGCAGTATATTTTCTTATCAAAAATATTCTTAAATAAGTTTGGATAGTTGAGTTTACATGCTCTAGGAGATGCTACAAAAAATGTTATATCTATAGCCTAGGCACTTGAAAGAAAAGTTAATTCACATATTATTTTAATAGAAATATGCAAAAATAATAAAAATAGAGACCCAAACCTTTATACCAAATGAATAACCTGGAGGGAAGAAGATTAAATTGATTGCTTAATTAGAGGTCACCGAAGAAGGAAAGAAATTAATCATAGAAGAATTGGAGAAAAGAAGGAAGCCTGAATAAGTTGCTTAAGATATAAATTAATGAAAACCAAAATACAATATTTGTTAACAGAAAAAAGTTATTTATATTAATATTTTCCATTTAGATCTCATAATAAATATCAAAAGTCTTTTTCCCATCCTTAATCTCCTTAATTTTGCCCATCCATCTATCTTACAGCTTATTCTTACTATAAATTAGTAAATATATATATTTAGATACTTTTATTTCTTCCTCAATCATCTTGCCATTTTATTCTAGAGATTTTATTTCTAATTCTGGTAATAATTTATCTGCGGGTGGTAAATAAGGAGTCTTTATTTCTTTTTCCAATAATTTTTCCTAAGATATAATAGTTTCATATACCCAATCAAAGTTCTCAAACCAAGGATTTCCCTTAAGGGAAGCATAAGAACCTCCCAATCTGACTTCAGGAACACGAGAAAGTAATCTAAAATTATTAAATTTTAATACTAATCCATCAGTTTTTTGGCTTTTTTGTCTTTCAAATAATTTGGATAGGTAATATCTTTTTTAATAATTTCTTCATAAATTTCATAAGGATCCTCTGCTTCCTCTCCAAAAGGCACCATTCCACACATAAATTCATATAAACAAATGCCAATAGACCACAAATCCACTAAACAATTGTAACCCTTACCACAGATTATTTCAGGAGCCATATCTATAATGTAATTTCAATAAATTACAATGAGGAGTTCCAATAATTGTATATGTACGAATAATTCCTTATTTTCCTTTGATAATTTTAGCAGTTCCTAAATCAATTAATTTAAGAAATCCTTTATCATCAACCATAAAGTTTTCTGGTTTGATGTCTCTATAAATAATATTTTAGTGATGCAAGTATTCAGTTATCAAAATCATTGAAGCAACATAAAATTGAGAGTCATAAGTAGATAACAATCCTATGAATATATATAAAATAAATATACCGATATCTCTTATAACATCAAATAATTCCATTCCTCGAACATATTCTAAAAGAAAATAGACATCCAAGGTATCTTTGAATGTTTTCATGAAGGATATAATAAATGGAAAATTAACTATTTCTAGTACTTGTTTCTCTTATTGTAGGTACATAAAAATAACATTAAATATTACTTTTCTAAAGTTTATTCATTAATTTAATTCTTATTAAATGCCTTTAAAACATATAATTATTGATTATATTTTGCTTTAACTAAGTAAACTGGACCAAATTGACCATATGCAATTGTTTTAATATGGAGCAATTCAGATTTCTTAATATTTTAAGCTTCTTTCTTTTTTGTTTAATCAGATTTTTATAACTTTTTTTCTAAAATTTTTTCATTTTTTTTAATCACTTCCTCTAACTCTCCTCCAATACAATCTATAAAATTATCTGCTGTGATTTCAGCTATAACTCCATCTGTTTCCATAACAATATCATCATCTAATCTATTATTAGAATAATATATTATTTTACATTTTTGCTTTATTTGTCTATAAAAAATATTCCTCACCCCATGCTTAAGCTTTAGTAGCCACTGTAATACCAGATTTACTCTTTTTTAAACTACCTTCAATAATAACAATAATTTTTTAATTTGCTTATGTTCCTTTTTTCAAAATAACATCTCCTGCTTTACATGATGAGATTTTCATCACATCCAATACCTTATCTATTTAAGCTTTAGTTAATTTGCTTAATAAAGCATTCTTTTCAAAAGCCCACTTTTATAGATTTCTAAATGTAACAACATGAACTTAATCACCAAGTATTTTTGTGAGAGAATCTCTTCCTAAAGCTAAACATTTGACATCATCTTCAGCTCTAACAGTCATTTGTCTAACAGTATTATAATATAAAGCTTATTCACCAAAGGAATCCCCTTTATACAATTTTCTTACTTCTTTGTTACCTTTTAATACAGATACAGTTCCCTGTTAAAATTATTATGTTTAATTCATACTTCTTTAATTATATAAAATGATGATCCTGGGTCTCCTTCATTTACAATGATTTAATTTTTATAGAACTTTTAGACAATTAAAACAGCTGCAATTGCATCCTTTTATTCATTTGTCAAATTGTCTAATCATATATATAAAAAATGATTTACGAAAAAATCTAACTACTTCCATGAATTTTCTATTTTCTTCATATTCTTTTGTGATCATTTCTTCAACAGCTCTTCTAAATGTATTTCTATCTATTCCCCAAAGATTACAGTTTTCAAAACACTTTACAGATGCAGAACGAGGAGCATTATATAATAGAGCTAATTCTCCAAATCCATCACCAGTTTTCAATTCTCTTTTTGCCTATTTTTTTCAAATTCATTAGTTTACTTTTTCATTTACAATTACTTCTAAACTCCCTCTTTATAAAATAAAAAAACAAGTTGCATGGTCTTATTATTTAAAAATATAGGTTCCTGCTGCTGCTTCACAATAAAACATTTTGTTAACAATGTTCTCTCTAGAAAATATAAATCATATAAAATTACAGTTCAGCTTCACTTAAATTGTAAAATACAAAATGATTTTTTAAACAAGTCAAAATAAAAGTAGTATCATTAAGTGTTTTTTTCATATCGATTCTTTTGACATTCTCATGTATTACTTCACCACCTTCATTTATATTATGTTTAAAATTTTAGAGTTTGTCCTAAAACTCTATAAATAATTACATTTTCATCTCCTCCAGAACGTTAGTCTTCTTCTCCATCACAATGTATTTAATTATCAGAATTGTTCTATGATCTTGGATCCATAAAATATAATTTAATATTTATATTTAGAAAATTAAGATAAGAAATTAGCTTTCAATTTCTCTCAATCCTATAACTATTCTAATTTAAGTAATTATTATTATTTAATGTTGAGATTCTACAATAAATTTAATAATCAATCAAAACACTTCAAAATCTATTGTTATTTCTTATATTCTTATCAAAACTAAAAAAATACATAAGTAGTATTAATTTTAAGTGTTATATATAGAAATATAGAATATAGAATTCTTCTTATTTTTTAGAAAGACATTTATTTTATTTTAATCAAACTATTTATATTATATTATAAATTAATTACATGCTTTACAATTCTAATTTTAAATTTATTAATAATCACAAATTAGCCTAATATTTGCTGTTTATGTATATTTATGTATATTTATCAAATCAAATATGACAATTATTGTAAGTTTCTTATGATATTAGAAGAGTTAGGTTAATTAAATTTATTTCCTAGAAATTCTTAAGAATAATTAAAAAGGAATTTTTAATTTCTTAAATTGAACAAACACAAAACATAATAATAGGATTTCTCAATTATATAATAGCAACTAGATTCTCTTCTATTATAAGTTTAGGTGATTTAATGATAAAACATTTAAGTTTTTATAATGATGAATTAAAGATTTTATTATTTAAAGATATATAAATTATTATCATTCTAATATATATATGATAGTATTAGAGGTTCAAAGCCAAGTAAAATTATCCCTCCATGATTTTGTATGTCCTCTTTTATCTTGAAAATTTTCGATTATAGTTTTAGAATGAAGAGATTGAATTATGACAATCTAATTGTAAGAAGACCTTGTTTCAAAATTTTCTGAGGGTTCATCAATTACTGTGTCATCAAGAGTTTATTTTTATAATTCACTCAAAGGATTTGAAAAGTAGCACTTTTAGTTTATAACAAATCGATCCATTAATATAAATTAATTAGTTGATACAATTGATTAGAGAATTTAAAAATCTATATAATATCATTTTTAGATGTAGAATTTTTATCAATAATGGTCTATCTGAAGATGTGTAAATGATAAGTTATAATGGAATCCCATTTTATATATATATATAAATAACAAATGCATAATTAAATTAATAATAAATTATTATTCATGGAATTTCATTCAAAGAAATTAGAGGGGCTTTAAAATAAATTATTAATTGGGTAATTCATTTAAGTAATATAAACAATCGATAATTTGAGGATAAACTTTGTCGAATCTATTTTGAATATGAATTATAGAATCCATTAAATAATTTGATGGATGATTTGTCTGTAAAACAATCATTGTCAGAATTCCTTAATAAGATCTAAGATGTAAGTAGAAAAATAATTTAGATTACAAGTTTAATCAATTTTGGTTTGAAACCTATAGGCTTATATTTTAAAGGTGAATTGCCAGAGTATTGCAGAAACAATAGCATATTAAAAAAGATTTGCAATATTTTTAATATTGATACCTTGTTATTATATTCTCAAAATTAACAATTGGCATTCTCTTCAAAAGTACATTTATTTTTAACATTAAAAGAATATCACCACAAGTGTAGCAAATATCAAAATTATAGATTAATTTGATCTAAGAAGAATTAAATTATAAACAAGTTTAAGATTCAATCTAGGATAATAAATAAATGTTTAAAACACATTAGATAAAGTCCGTAAAAATTATGAAAACTTAAATCTCCTAAATAATGATTAAATATTATTGTTATAACAATAATTGAATGAAATTACCAATTAGAAAGAGATCATTTTAGGATTTTTTGCAGCATAGACATAATCAAGTGAATGTGTTCAAAATGATTAAACTTTTATTCTTTAAGGGGACTTGTAGATTTTAATTTTAGCTGATTCAAAAATTACCATTTCAGATTTAAAAACAGTATAAATAGCATGTATATTTTAGTTAATTTTGAATGATATCTTAGAATCAGTGAAAGTAAGATTGTCATAAGAATTGAATCCTCCATGTTATTTGGCTAAAAGATTATTAATAACATTTAAGTAGAATGATTTAGTATTGTAAAATTATATAGATCACGAATTTAATAAAGAGTAAGAAATCAATTACATAAATTAATATTTTCCAAATTTGTAGATTGATTAGATTAAAATTATGGAAAGTAAATAAACAATAAAGCTTGAATAACCAAAATAATAATAATAATAATAATAATAATAATAATAATAATAAGAGCAAATTAAAGAAAAAATTTAAGAGAAACAAAAAGAAGTAGTATAACAATAAAATTAATAGTAATAATAAGAAATAAAAGGGAAAGTTAAATAAGAATATTTAATAATGGTGGCAATATTTGGAATACTGATAGCAATATATTTGAAAACATTATTTTGAATATTTTTGTGATATGTAAACTTCAATAATCAACATTTAATGTCATCGCTACTCCCTAAAGAATCCAATGACTAGTATGTTCTTGAGTTCTCAAATCAGCTTCAAAAACAAGTCCTACTCCCATAGCATTACGTCTTGATTAAGTAACATATACTGGTGTAGCTAAAGTATCTAGAAAGTATAAAATTAATAAATTACCTTTCAATTTTAATTTATTTGCTTCAACAGGGATAACTTGAATTAGAGGCATCTCATAAATTAATTCTTTGGGATTCTATTTTTTAAGACAATTATTCTCAACATCCCATCTTGCTCCTTCCAAGTATAAACCTTCTATATAGCATCCAAATTCCATTCTTTGATTGATATCTTTAGCCTTGAATTTCTTGGTTACTTAAGTATATAGTCTACTTTTATCTAGAGCCCAAGTTTTAGCTCTGCATGTAGTTTGAATCAAAGCAGTGAGATAACTTTCTGGAATATGAAGACCAGATAACCACATAACATAAGGCTCTTCTTTGCTTGCCCAATTTGTATATTATAAAACTCTTCTCTTGAAATGATTCATCCAAGATCCGAGTTTCTTTTCTGTTTATGGTGCAAGTCTTCTCCACATACCAGGTAAGAATCCATTATATAAGGCTAATGATAACTCATCTAGATCACTACTCATACCAATCTCACCTTTTAATGCACGTTTAAGATTAAAAAGTGATTCATTTATTTTTATTATTAATTTGTTGAATCTTTCAAGTTCTTAGAACAAGACAACTTATGTTGGAGATATGATTTCTCCTGCTTCTTTTCTTAAAGCAATGACATCCCAAATGGCAGGTAATTTAGATAAGACATCTTCACTCACATCATTAACATATTTATCTTTGTCTATACCTCCTGAAACTGCACCTCCAGATGCTCTTAATTATAATAGATTATCCCAAATAGACTTTGCACTATTTGTGAAATAAGTGATTTCTGCATTTGGATGTAAACCAAAGACAACTGGAGAATTGATAAGAGGTAAATGATCAATCATTGTTTGGAATCCTTCATGATTAAGTATTTTAGGTATTTCATATTTAAAATCTTCACTTTAAGCAAAGAGGAATTCTCTATTTTTATCAAAGAGGAAATCTCCCATGTATTCATCTAAATATGTAATCAATACTCTTCTATCATATGAATCTGTCACTCTACCTCCATACATAGCTTCTCCAATAAGATATTTAAGTGAATTCCAAGGGATAGTTTCATCTTTAGCATCATAAGCCTTTCTCAAATACATTGATAATAAACTACTACTAATATTGAAATCTGATTCATTAAAATCATAACTTACATTCCATCCAATTTTACCATACTTTCTTCTATCTAAAATAATTGAATGGAAGAAAGAAACTACATAAACTAATGTTTTATAAGCTACATGAGGACAAGAATTCAATGAATTTTCATCTATTTTACTCATGATAGCTTTCATATTTAATTTCAATCCATCAGGTGGTTCTGTGACTACTTTAAGTGACTTTTGTAAAATACCCAAAGGAAATCTGTCTGTAGGTTATGTTGTTAACCATAATCTAAAATCTTTATGCGGTTTTTGCATTAATTCCAAAGTCTTTTCTAAATAACTCTTCAACCATCCTGTTAATAAATGACAATTGGCTAACATTAACCAATGTCCTCTTTATGAGGCAGCTTCAACAAATTATGATGCTTCTTATTCACTACCTTATCCAAGAGATAGATTTCTGAATTTAGCTCCTGTGAATCCTTTTGAGTCACCCAACTTTATAACATCTGGTAATGGATCAGCTCCTGGTGAGAGAATAAATACAATAGGTGATTTTTCATTGGATTAATCGAATATTTTTTCATAATTAATAATTGGTGGTTGTACATAATTGGAATTTCCATAAATATCTTGAATATATTTTTTGACTCCATTAATTACACGATCAGGTCTGAAGACTCTTAATAATAATAAGATTTAGAATGAATTTAATTTAGTATATCCTTCAGGTAATGTTTCTAATTCTGGTCTTTCATGATCATACCATTTCTTCCATTCTTTACCATGCTTTTCTAAATCATCTGCTAATAATCTATAGTTATCAGCCAATTACATTAATCTCATAATATCTTTCCAACCTGAATCGGGTACCCATTCATAAGGTTTCTACCTCTAAACTTATTCAAGAGAAGTATTTCCTTTCAAGAAGAAATCTAATTCCTCATGATTTAATAATTTTTCACCATCTTATATCATTATTGTCATTTAGAAGGCAAACATCAATTTATGAATTTCAAATATACCCAAACAAGTATAATCATAAACATTACTTGTTAATTTATCAATAATATTTCTCAATCTTGATTCTAAGATAGTATCTTTTCTAGCATCTCTTAAAGATTGATTGAATACTTATAAATATGCACTTAATGAGTATTCATACATTTCAGAAATTGAACTTAATGAACTCATTGCAAAGAATAATATAGCTCCTCTTTTAGCTACTGTTGTATAACTTTATCTTGCTTATTCAATTTCTTAACTTGTAATTTATCCATCATTAATTGCTTATTAAATCTCTTCTGATTTTGCTTTTGTTTAATCTAATGTATTTATCAACTACACATTATCTAACAACGAACCTTATGCTTCTGACAATCTTTATAATAAATCATCTTCTGCTTCTTTCAACTTTTTCTTATTTTCACTCATACTCTAAATGAGTTCTAATCTTTATTTCTCTTTATCTGGTCTTTCGAATGAAACAACTACATTTAATAATTAATCTCTCAATCCAGTTAATGTGACTGTATAATTAATAACCATAGTCTTTGACATAATCTCTGGTGTATATTTAGGATTAGCTAATTTGGTTGTGAAATACAATCTAAAATCATCATTATAGTCAATAATATTTTCACCCAATTTGATACTCTTCATGCCTGCCTTGATTATGAAATTCTTTTCTAAAATTGGATCTATAGTTGGATCTAATTCTTCATCTACATTTTCAAATAAAAATGGTTTGCCAAATCTGATGCAATTTTCTAAAGGTTTCAAAAATACACCTGCTCCTTCATTCAAATTCAAAACTTTGAAAGCTATGTCTTTTTCTTCCCTTTTTTTGATCCAATTAACTGCCTATAGTTGTGGATCAATACATAAAGGCCATCTTGAAGCTCTTGTAGTGAGTATACCATTTTAAACTGATAATTCATCAGATGGTAATCCTTCAGAATTCCATTAAGATATTTCTACTGCACTGCTTAATAGCTCCTCAAATTTAAATTCTGGATTTATTGGCAATTCCTTTTCCTTAATGTCAACGATCCAATGATCATAAAGCATTTTTCTTCTAAATGAATAGTCAAATGGTCCTACATAACTTAGAAAAGAACTGGCTATTAAACAATCACCAATTAATTATAATGTCATTTAAGCCAATTTACCAGTGTCTTCTGTCCATCTTTTCTTTTCACCTCCTAAACCTTCAATCAATTTCTTTGCAGCATTCAATTTCTTTTACATTTCCTATGCTTAAGCTGTCAATTCAGCTAATCTTGCAGCTTTTTGATCACTCTAAACTTATAATTCAGACACTTCTTTTTATAAAGCTGCCAATTTTATAGCAGTATTTCTTAAGTCTTCTTCTGTCAACTCCTTCTACTTGGTCATCTACTCTAAACGTTATTTAAGTGGTTCCACTTTTTTATAAACATCATAAAAATTAACTGTAGCTGAAACCCATGTATATAGACCACCTGCAGCTTTTGAAATCTTTGAAATTTCATCTAAACGATTTTCTGGATCTTTCATAGCACTTCTAATTTTTTCAATCTAATTTCTAGTCACCTTACCAATTTTATTACCATAATTCTATAATTATTCCAATAATTTCATTGGATTATTCATCATTTATCTAGCAGCATTCCAACCATCTCCTTCAATACCATCTATTGGTTTGAATATAAGTAACATAGATGCAACTGCACCAACTGGTTTAGGTGGTGAATTCAATGCTTTCAATTCAACCAATTCTTTTGAATCAATCTTACTAAGAGCATCCTTAGCAGCCTCTAAAATGGGAATGGCATCTTTAAGAATTTAATCAGCTTCCAATTGTTTCTAATTAATTTCTACACTGTCCTTCTCTAATTGTTTTTTCTTTTGTGAAGCTTCTTCGTTATCCCTTGTTGCTATCTCTTTTTTGGCATTAATAATTTTGAGCAATTCCTCAACTTCTTTACTTTCACTTGTTACTTCTACTTTCTTAATTTCTAATTCCTCTTACAAAACCTTAACTTATTCAGATGCTTCATCCAACTTTAAAACACCATTTGTATATCTCACTATAAGTTCCTAATATTTCTTTCTATTAACAGCCAATAAACGTTTATAATTTTATAAGAAATCTAAATAGTTTTTAGGTGTGCTAAAATTTTTTCTTCTTAATTATAATTCAAAATCTCTTGAAAACATTTAGATACTCTCATGAACTTTGGTTATATGTTAAATAATCTTAGGTCTGAATGTTTCATCTTCTAAGTTTTCATCTTTTAAATACTCAGTAGCCACACTTACCAAAGCTTCTTCAGGCCAAGGGAAGAACCAATTAATTTAAGTATTACTAACTAAGCCTGGGAAATTACGACATCTAATTCTCAAAGTATCTCCAGCTGGACTCATACACAAAACAATATGCATATTGTCTCTAATTTTTTCAAGGAAATAATTCCACAATTCATCTTTGGTTTCTAAAATACCTTTTCTTTTTGCTTCATCTCTCACCTTATCACTCATTTTCTTTTTGCCATCTTCATCAAAAAGAGCTGGTACCATTCCTATAGTAAGCATATTATTAATCAATTCTAAGAAACCTTCTTCTAATACATGAGCATCAGTAAACAAGAAAATTGTAGGTTTCTATGTCAAAAGATCATATAATGTCTTTAAGTCCTCTCTAAATTCTTTTTCTTTATATCCTCTTGTTAAAGTAATTTAGAAAATATCATAACTAGCAGTAAATGCACTTAATCTAGTCAAAGATTATTTACCACTACCTCCATAACCAACAAGTAAAGCATGTCCTAAAGGGAATCTTATTATTCTGTGAATTTTAGTTAAGTGTTCTAATGCATCTTTAAATAATACAAGATTCATTTCCTTTACTTCTTCATTGTAATCTTATAATAAAGAGTTGAATTTTTAACCAACTTTTTCAAATCCTCCACAATCTTCATATAATTTAGGATCAACTACATCTGGATCAAGTGGATTAGCTGTTAGATAATCACCAAAAAGCATAGGATCCTATATTGCATATTCTAATGTATCACTAAAGTGTTCTCTAATTAGACTTGGAATCTTATCTACAATAATTAATTCTCTATCTTAATCATTAATTAGACGATCCACAAAGACACGAGTTAATTCATTTCTCCATAATCTTATAAAAGATTCTTTAGTTTAGAATTTGTCAAGTGTACTTCTACATAATCCTTCATAGATTCTGCTTAAATCTCTTAAGTTGAAAATGTAATGGAATTTAACTGGAGTACGTGGTAATTAGATTACAATAGCACTATATATTTGTAAGGTAGCTTAAGTTATTTTAGCAACTGTAGATGATACTTCTTCTGGGAATCCTTATAAATGTGACTTCAAAATTGAATTATAAATTCTCTCTAAGTTTTCATTTGATGGAAATAGTAATTGATAACAATTAAACAGACTTAAGAATCTTGGATCAAGTGGATTAGCACCAACATTTGGTGGTAAAACAGCTGCAACAAATTAAGTGTCTTTAATAATTTTTTGATCTAGATTTTGACCTCTTTCATAACAAAATCCTTTTTCAATCAAGAATTTCAACCAAGCTATAGGTTATTATGTACCATAAATATCAACTTTAGGCATATGGATATCATCAATAAAAATGATTAATTTTTTACCTGAAATTTTTGGTCCAAAAATACGACCTGATCTCTTATCAATATTTTCATCTAATGCAGTTTAAACATCTATTGATTTTGTTCTTGATGAAAAGTTAATATTTAATTTCATATAATTTTCTGATGGTAAGGAATTTAAATAATTTGATATAATGACTGATTTGGCAGTACCACTATCTCCAACAAACATACAAGGTTATTTATGAGTGATATTTTATCCTAAAAGATATGAAAATCTTTTAGTATCTACAGTTGGAACTAGGATTTTAGAGAACTTTCCATCAGCTGGTGGTTAATATTCTGTCACTTTCTTTTCCCAAGCAACCCAAGCTTTATTATCTAAAGTATAATCAAAGAAAAGATCAAACAATGAACCAGGTGGAATATGTCTTTATGCAACTCTTCTTAATACTTCTTCGAATTTCTTACGAGCTTCAAATTTTAAGCAAGCACCAAGTGACCAAACTATTGCAAAGATATAAGCTAATTCCAGATTTTCTTATTCAAATTAAGGATCTTCTTCATTAATAATTGTGTCTAACATTTTAGTCAATTAAGTTATGCAATTTAAATTGGTTCTTGGTATAGAAAATTCTAATACATGTCCTTGTTCTTCTCCATCAATACCTTCAAAAATAAGATTCATTAATGGAGGTATGTACTTAGAATAAAATTCTTCTAAGTTTTATTTCAGACCTTCTGCTTTATCTCCTTTCTTTTACCATTTTGACAACCATTTATCATAAAATGGTTTAAATCCTAAATTTTTTGGATCTACATAAACCATACCACATCTACTAATAGTAGCAGGTGAAGCATATTAAAGATCAAATACTTCAAATAGTAATTTACAAAATCTCTCTAGACGTATACGATCACCATTAATAAGAGTTAATAATTTGTTATCATCCATAACAGAGTTCATATTTTCAACCCAAACAGCATCAACATCACCATCTAATAAAATCCATCTTTAATGCACTTCTTATTAACCAGATGGTTTTTCATTTGCAATACGGAAAACCTTACTTAATATTCCATCTTTCCATTCTCTAGTTGTCATTTCCATTACACCATATAATTCATTAACAGTTATAGATTTAGGATTAATACAATAATAGGTAGCACTTTCTACTCTTTTTAAGATTTCTATAACAGCTGACTTTCCTGATCCAGTTGGTCCTACAACCATTGTTGTATGTCTAGTCAACATAGTTTCAAATAATTAAACAACTTTATCAATTTAATCATCTAAAGGTCGATATCCTAATTGTTCAACAATCTCTTAGATTTTATCTTTCTTTTCATATGGTTTTCTCTTAACATCAATTTTAGGGAATAAATCAGTAATCAATCCTTAAAATAATGGAACATCTTCAAATATGAATTTAGGCATATTCATGTCTCTAAGTGCTCTCATTAGTACAGTATCTTCAGGTAGATCAGCTGCCTCTCTTTTAAGAGAACCTGCCATAACTAACACACTCTTTAAGGCTCTCAAACCAAAATCATAATGATATTGTTTACTCAATTATTCACTACCCAATTTATATAAAACTGTCATCTTTTTAGCTAAAACTCTGGCTGAATTGAATCCCTAACTCATCAACATAATCTCACAAATAATATTAGAATCAGGTACAACCATAACAACTGGTCTAAAAAGAGCTTTTAAATTGTCAGGTAATTCAGTTCTACCAGCATAACCTGGATTCATTGTTACGAATATTCCAACTGTTGTTTTAACTTGCACTTCTTTCTTCAATAATTCTATTGTCTTTTTTTCTTACACTAAAGCTTATTGTATTGTTTTGATTTAAACACTCACGACACTCAAAACTTCAGCTGTAATTCTATTAAATTCATCAAAACATCCCCAAAATCCTGTTTATACTAAACCACTAAAGATAACACCCATAGCTTTGTAATCTAAACCTTCACCACAATTTGTTACACAACATCTTATAGCCAAAGATTTTGCAAGATCTTTAACTGTTTCAGTTTTACCAGTACCTGCAGGTCCAGCAGGTGCTCCTCCTAATTTAAATGTTAATGCAGTTGTCAATGTCATAACACATCTATCTGTTAATGGAGTAATAACTAATCTTCCATTCAATCCTTGATATTCATATCCATATGTAAAAGTACCTGTACATTATCTAATTCTTATATCATTATCTTCCAATACCCAATAAAATCTTAATTAAGATTCCCATTCAAATTCTTTAGCATCTAATATTGAATCTTTAACAAAGAAATCAACAATATCTCTAGCATGTACATCAACAATAATTAAAGTATTAATTTTAATACGATCAATCATTTTAAGATCTGTTCTTACTAAATCAATTAAATCATCTAAATCTTTTGTTTATTTTTTTAATTCATCTTTCATTGCATATTTATTACCTTCCTTAACTTTTCTAAATACATCTTCTACTCTCCAAGTCCACCAAACTTATGTGCCTGCTATGGATATCATACCAATTTGATTTAGAATCCAAGGTACTCTCTCTTTATTTGCATAATGGAATGTAGCTTCTTTTGTCATTTTCTTAAGTGTTGATTGCATTTCTTCATCAACTCTTGTCATCCATAATTCAACTGGACCATCGGTTTTCTATGGTTCTTTATAAGAAAACTCTTCTGATTCATCAGATGCCATACCAATAACCATTTTATTTCTGGATAATAACATTTCTCTACAATTATCAAATAATTTCAATGTATGTGGCTAAACAGCTGAAACATCACTAGATCCCAATATTGATAAAAGATCATCATCTGATAAGAAATAAAATCTTGGGAATACATTTCTCTTAGTATCTAAATAATCTGATAAGGATTTCTATCTTTTATCTAATTAATCAGACAAAGCTTTCAATTCACTAAGTCTTCCATCATTAACAACACAACTAGCATAAATATTTGGATTTTTAGCAGTTGATTCCATGATCTTTTTATAGGCTTTATCATTTTAATCAAATTTCTTTGAATCTTCTCTTAATTATTATCTAATATCTTCAGAACCCATAAATATACCCTCTAAATCTTACCATTTCTTTTAAACTTACAACCAAACATCTATCACTTCACTTATTCTATTTAATGCTTATTCCCAATGTCTGATACGTGAAATGAAAGCTGCAACATACTTACTACTAGAAACTGTTTATAAATTAGCTAATTAATCTTCTAACAATTATTTAATTTCATCAACTGTTTTTATTACTTAAAATCCTTTTTTATCTTTATCAATTATAAAACTTGCTGTTTTCCAAGCTTATTCAATTTTACTGATTTCTTCTTCATTCTTATGTTCTTAATTAGCTTCTGTACATATTTCAGTAACCTTTTCTGGAAATCTTGCCAAATTTAAAGCAAACACTTATTCTAATGTCATACTTTTAATTGAAGTTTCAAATTTAACTCCTGTTTCTTTCATCAATTTCTCCCAATGTCTATCTGTTATTGCTCCACTCTTTAATTATTATATTAATGGAATTGAATCCCTAAAATCAGTGATTTTCTTTGCCAATTTCTCATAAACTGTATTCTTTTCATATTATTTTGCTAATTTCTTCTTTTACTTATCAAAGTTATCAGCACCATTTTTTAGTAAATCAGCATCCAACTTTACCCAAAGCATAACTGACCATTCTTAAATCTAATTTTTAACTGTTCTATAACAATCATATAAAACAGATAACACTTTATTTTCTTCTTCTATAGCAACCAATTCAGGAAATGAAGATATTGGTAAATTGAATAGTTTTTCTGCCTTAACTAATTCTTCTCTTCTAGCATTCAACTCAGATACTACAGTCTTATATTCTTATAGAGATTCCAAACCCTTATCCAAAGAAGTACTCTCAGCACCTGGACCACCAGCTTTAAAGTCTTTATAAAGTAATTTAATATTTTCCTTAAATTATTCTACTTCCTTTTTTGTAACTTCAGCAAATTCCTTTTTCTTTTCAACTAATTTTGAATCCTTCTTCTTTGCATGATTAACTAATTCATTCCATCTATCATTCAAAGAAAAAGCTTCTTCTAATTTCTCTTATTCTACATTTTATTAATACATTTTTAAGGTTCTAAACCTTTCTGTTACATCACCCATTTTAAATTCCATATTCATAGTCATATTCTTTATTTCTTAAATCAAATTCAATAGTTTCTTCAAGTCTTCAATATCCTTTGGTTATACCATTAATTATTCTCTATAATCATCAATCTCTTTCTTAATTGCTTCTAATTCTCTCAATCCCAAAGTCTTTAACACTATTCCATGTTTATCCATCCAATCTTTAGCTTGAGCCTTAAAGCCCTCAATGACATTTCCAAAATATTCAGAAATAAAAAAGGCTTTTCTCTCTCTAGGATACTCTTCAAAATCTTAAATCAAACCCTTATACTTGCTCATCATAATTTCTAAAGATAAAGTTGTTGGATTTTTATCTATTATTTTCTCAACTGCATGCTTAGCCTTTTAATCCCATAAAGGCTTCTTTTTATCATCTTCCCACATCTCCTTAAAATTATTAACTTTATCACTAGCCTTCTCTCTTATAATACCAATTTACATAGCAATTCTAGTAATTATTGGATTTCTTATTATTTAGCTATAGAATGTATGATATTATATTTCTTCATTTGCACTACGACTCTACTTCTTTTCACAGAAAATACAATATCCATCCATCCATCTCCAAAATCCCTAAGAAGCTTCCTTAATACTTGTTGAAATCTTTTCTAAAACAGTTGTGACCTCAGGAATTGGAGGAATAGTATTTAATTAAGGATGATTATACTCTGCAGTAATTTAAAATAATGGCACTTATTTTCCACTTGGTTGTTATAATAAATTTTTAAAAGTTAAAAAACCTCTTAAAGTCATTTTAACTAAAGCATTATATATTCTTCTTTCCCAATAGTAATAATATTCTCTCATTCTTGGTTCACCTTTTGATGAACTATTGAATATTGATTCCTCAATATTTCTTAAGAAATTATCCCCTACTAATTTATATTTCTCTACTAATTCCTCTATAGTTTTATTAAGATGTTCTTCAAAATAATTTTAGAATTCATTCAACTAAGGTAAAGATGCATTTTCTTTTCTTGTTTCAAAATCATACTCTCTTAAAATTTAAGCTTCTTCAATTGATTTTACTATATCTTCAATCATTCCTGTAGATTTTCTCACTTTTTTCTTAATATCCCTAAATTCATTAATTGCTTTAAGGCAATTATCAATATAATCTGGAATTCCCAAAGATGCCAAATTCAAAAATTCATGTCCAGGTTCCAAGGCTCTATTTAATTTCATGATCTTTTCTTTCAACAATTCTTTTTCTATTGGCTATAAAGTATGAACAGCTTCATCATATTCTCTTAACATAATCTACAATCTATCAATATAACCATAGAATTCTTTCTCTAATTTTGAAATATTAATAGTTGTTTAATTGATCTTATATCCCATTTTTTCTAATTATTTTGTTTCCTTTATTAAAGTCTTAAATTCATCCTAAAAGAACACTGTATAACGACGATTCCAACTTCCTTCTTCCTTAGGTTATTCATGTTTTGTTAAAATCCTATTTTTTTGATATTGCAATGCTTTTTCAGTGATTGATTTTTCCCAACTTTCAAACTTTTCCTTTTAAAATTAATCTAATTTCTTAGCCAATGTTCTGTATTCATTTTTTGCTTCATTATAATATGATCCCAAATCTTTAGGATTCTTACTCTCTTTATTTTCTTATTTATCTTATCCCTCTTTCTTTTCAATAAAAGTTTCTTCTCTTGTTATAAATTTAAGAACAGGTCTTTTAACTCTATAAAATATCGATCTTGCCCAACTTATTGATCCTGCCACAGGAGGACGATTTTTTGATGATATCAATGATACATCAGTTGTTTACTATCCTTTTTCAAATAAGCCTTGATTTTGTTTTAATTCATTTCTATATTAGACTAACACTTCCTAATATTTTTTCTATAAAGTTGTACTGATATCTTCTAATGTATCAATACTTTTAAAATTTTATAATAAATCAAAAGCTCCTTCTGCTGATCTTAAGGATTTAAATGTTTCATCTATTAATTCAATTGTTTTTCCAACAATTGATTTTTGATTCTCTTAAAATTTTTAATAAATAGTTTTCCATTAACCAGCATTGCCCTTTTAAAAGAAATTGTAAGGACTATTAACAATAGGAGTAATCAATTATTTAACATCCTCAATTCTTTTATCTATTTCTTAAGCATTTCCTGTGACTTTCTTTAAATTTGGACCCAAAAATACTAAGAATTTTCTAACAGTGTCTATTACTTTCCTTAATTCATCTAATCTATTAGCCATATACTCAATTCTTTCTTGAATAGTTCTGACAGTAAAATCCCAACGATCAAGATTTTCTTCTTCAATTGCTAATTTAGTCTTATGATAAAGATCTTTCCATGATTTGAGAATTTCAGAACCTTGCATTATTAGATTGATGCTAGTTTCTAATTATTATTCATAAGGTAAATCATCTCTAAGAGTAAATAATTATGGTATTTTAATTTAAGATTCTACTTTATCAGCTATTTCTTCTGAAATCAATTGTAATAGATTCTACATTTTATCTCCTTCTTTATAATGTCTAGAAATAATCCAAACCATTTTAAGTCCATTCATTAGAGATGGTAATGTTTCTTTGATTCCATTCAATCCATCTTAATCAAGATTTTTAAATTATCTTTCAAGTGTTGTTAGAAATTTAACATTATCTTTAGCTTCAGCCTATGCTTTTGTCAATTCTGCAAATTAACCATTAAATTCAAGTACAGATGATTAATTGTCTTCTAAATATGTTTACAATCTCTATCTCACTTTAGCAACAATAGGGTTTTACTATAATAAATCAATGAATTTCAGTTACAAGTTGCTAATACAAAGTACTCAAATTTGCTGATCTTGATCTCCATAACATGATATCTGCCAAAGCAGAATTCTTTTCAGTTTTTCTACTAGCCTCCTTTAATATAGTCTGTCTAATTGTTTATGACCATTTTCCTATATAGTCTTCATATTTCTCCATAAGTTCATAATTTTTAAGAGCAGTTTCATCATCAATTTAATCGACAACATCTGGTAATTCAATTGTAATTGTTCCTGAAACCTGAATTTGTTATTTAGATGGGTACCTATTGACTTGAATGTTCGATTTAGCTTGTAAATTTTTAGAGAGTGGTCCTCAATTCTACTTTTGATTCTAATGGGATGTACACTCTCTCTACCAGCAACTATAGCATTTATAGTTGCTTGATGTTTGTAGGTTTTGCACTTTAAAGTGCACTTTTTGAATTCATTAAAAATAATTATGATTAAGATATTTAATTCTGATTTGTTTAATAATTGCAAAGTAATGATATTATATAATATAGATAAAATTATTTGATTATTCAGTTGCTTAT
The DNA here is from genome assembly GCA_905183005.1 of Paramecium pentaurelia. Classification (NCBI taxonomy): domain Eukaryota; phylum Ciliophora; class Oligohymenophorea; order Peniculida; family Parameciidae; genus Paramecium; species Paramecium pentaurelia. The sequence goes on along the minus strand of CAJJDO010000039.1, from coordinate 91,080 downwards.
AAATTATTATTTTGTTTGAGGAGTCTTAATTTCTGATAGTAAGATTTAATTTTTTGAATCTTCCTCTTCTTCAGAGGAATGTTGAATTTAAAATTTAAAATAAGGTTCTATCCTAATTTAATAATCTTGATTATTTTTAAATTCACAAACTTCATTTATAAATTCAATAATCCTTTATAATGTTGTAGATGGTCTATTAGAATTATGATCTCCTTCACAAATATCTAATTTTTTAGGCATTTAACAATTTTCATATAATTTAAGAGTGTATTAATAAGAAATGAGAGTATCTGATTTACCTGCAACAAAAAAGAACTTTTTATTAGGAATAACTTATTTTAATTTATCAATGGGGTTTAGAAGATTGATGTCAAATTAGGCTTAATTCAATATTTTTCTCCTTAAAATGGGGATAGCAAGATATAATATGAATGAGAAGACTCCAAATTGTCTATTGCCAATGTCTTACAATAATTATCGAAATTCCGAAAAAGCACTATCAATGATGTATGTTCTAATTTTAGAATTTTCAGTTAAGAGTAGAGCAGTAACTGCTCCCATACTACGACCCCAGAGCATGAATTCATCTACTTTCCCAAAATTATTCTCAATATATTTCATTAGTTCTATAACATCTTAACTTTCATATACTCCCATGGTAATAAATTCACCTTTAGACATACCACAGGCAGCAAAATCTAAAACACATAAATTTATATCCCATGATGCCAATATTTCAGCATACCTAATTCCTTCTAATCTACAACTTGCATTTCCATGTAAATAAATCATACATCTATGATTTTTTGCTTTTGTTAAAAAATAACTAGCGTTCAATTAGATGTTTCTGGATTCAAATACAAAATCCACTCTAACTATAGCTTTAGTTTAAAGAAATCTTATTTTTGGTCCTTTTTAGTATATAAAAGTATATTACCTAGATCACTAATCATATATTGTCTACGAGGAGGTCTAATAATTTGACGACAATATTAATCAAAACAATTCATAATTATTATGATAGTTGAGAATGTTAAAAAAAGTAAATTCTCTTTCTCTAGAAAGAGTGAATCTGATGAATAATGTAAATTAGATTAGTTCAAGAATAAACTATAAGGTAAGTCATTTTTATATGTTTAGGGGACGTATTGCAATTTCTTAAAAATACTAAATAAGATGATTAATCATTACAATCTTTTTTATAAAGGATAGGAATAATTTTAGAAGGTGATGAAGAGAATTATATTTTGGATATAAAAGAATATCATGATAAATATATAGAAGGAGATATATTAGGAGAAGGTTGTATAGGATTAGTAAAGAGTGTTAAAAGAAAGAGTGATGGTTTTGAATTTGCTTGTAAAACAGTGAAGACTGACTCTGAAGAAATAGTAAAAAAAGTAAAAGTTCAAGTTTATTTTAAAGATGATTTTGGAATTTAAAAACCTAAAGAAATTGAATCATCCTCATATTGTATCGATGAAAGAGATTTATATTTAATGGTTTGAAGGATTCTAATCAACTGGAATGGTGTATGTAATAATGGAGAAAATTGATGGAAGAGAGATGTTTGAAGTTATTTAATAATAAAAAAAATATAGTGGTATTATTTTTACTAAGAAAGAGACCATTGCCCGTGTACTATTCATATAGATTTTAGAAGCCATCAAATATATGCATGAAAACTATTGTTGCCATAGAGATTTAAAACCAAACAATATCTTATGCGCTCATGATGGCAAATCCATAAAAATAACCGATTTTAATGTATAAAAATTAATAAATCATAGGTTTCAAAATTTAATGATAGTTATAAAGAGTTTGGAGATCTTAATTAACATGGTAAAATTGAAATGTGGACATATACTGGAACTGTTGCATTCTCAGCTCCTGAAATATTTTCAGGTAATCTTTATAAGTAATTAAACTTATGTAATTAGTGAATAAGTTGATTTATGGAGTGCAGGTGTCATATTATATGTAATGTTAAGTGGAGAATTGCCTTTTAATTCTGAATATCTTAATGATTTAATTGAGTAGATTAGATAATGTAAATATGATTTTGCTGGAATCATATGGGCTTAAATCTCTGAATCTGCAAAAGATCTTATTACTAATCTTTTATAATTAGATCCTGATAAAAGATTTACACCAGAATAGGCTTTAAATCATCCTTGGATTACACATGAATAAAGTAATTCAGATATTCCAAGATATTAATTATAAATTAATATGGCTCGTATCTTAAGAGTCAAAAATATTAATTAAGAATCTAAAATAAAATAAATTTGCTACCTTTTTGGAGCTGGAGATATATGGAAGAGACATTCACTAGGCTAAGATACTAACTTAGATCTATATGATAATCTGAAAAAATATAGATCTATAGATATATCTGATAGTTGGAAAAATGCTGAAATCAAAGTAATTAAAGACACTAATAAAAAAGGTGTTTATACTATAGATTATCCTTTTAGTGATTCTGATTGAATTTTTAAATTTTATAATTTATTAATTGTTTTCTTAATTAAATATATTTTTAAGGTAGTCATATTTATTTTCTATAAATAATATTTTATTCATTGTATATTATTTAAATGATATGTAATTTTAAATAGAAAATATCAAATTTTATATAAATATATAAATTTATCTAAGTTTTTATAAAATAATCATAAAACTCTAGTTTTTGGTATTCATGAAAAACCTTTAATTTCTTATTTCTACTTGATCTCTTTTAATTCAATAAAATCTTAACTATTCTAATGATCATTTAGAAGTGAGTCTTAATGTTCTGCTTATTAATTGCCATTCATCATTGATGAAACAATTTCATCATAAGTGATAATTTTCTATCCCCATTATTTATATTAATAGTATATACCAAAACAGGCTAATATTATTATGCAAGTAAAATAAATATAATATCTATAATCTGAATTACCTGAGATGCTCTTTATCTCTGATGGAAACCCTCCAGCAATTAAACCAATAGCTTTAAATACTAAATATGACTATTCAATATTTATAAATATATTTATACTCCTAAAAAGCTAGTACTAAAGATTATTAAATGATCAAACAATCTAAATGATAAAACACTAAACCCAAAACTTAACACTACCATAATTGAATATAATATATATTCTGAAGTAACAAATTAAACTAATAATGCATTCCACAATAATAATGACAAGACTACTCCTAATCCAATACCTACTGCAACTATTCCAGCCTTGTCTAAATGCATTGACAAACCTCCTACAAATGCTCCTAGTAGTACTGCTATTATCATTGCTATCCATAAATAAAATGGATTGTCTCCTATATCTAATTCACTTGATATATATAGTGCAAAGAAAAAGCCAATTAAATATCCAAATATAAAAAGAGTTGGCTTTAAGATTTTCTTACCCATTAAACATTCTGTTAACCCTATGATTATCAAAATTCCAGACAGAAATTTCTTATTGTCTTATAGAAACTCAACAATTTTTGAAAATAAAACTAAATGACAACCATTATCAGCTTCCATTTCAATTTTGTATAATTATTTGTCTTACTCATAAGATACATCCAATATTTCAAGTCCTTCTTATTCCTCTGAACAATAGAGCATATAATTTATTGCAAAACCATTTAAAGTACTATTATATATTTGATTATATAATTACTTTTTAAATTCTGCCTAAACACCCTCATTTGATTCTTCTTCATTAATAAGTTCAAAGGAATCTGCAAAATATGAATCTGTATTAATCAAAGAAATGCATTATTATTCTGGTTTTCCTTCATTATTTATTATAACAGCAAATGTATTAAGTGATATTTCTGGACATTTTAAAATTGGTTAACAAAATCGAAAATATAATGTACTTGTTTCTAAATCATAAAATAAAAAAAACTATACCGTTTAGAATTTATTTATATTCCTTAGTTTGTAAATCATCAAATATATAAATAGCATCAGAATTTATCACTTTTTTGCATTTGCTACTTTAAATTGTTATTAGCAGACATCCTAAGATTAGTATAAAATATTTATAATTCATTATTATTAAATGAAATTGATTAAAAATTATCAAAATACAATTCTTAATTTATAAGAATATAAAAATATATATCTATTCAATTAGTTAATGATTAAGTTAAATTTAATATTTGATCAGATCATATTAATATTATTTTTATTATGAATAAACATAATTGAATTATATTCATAGAGAATATTATTACTTTTTTTATAAGAATTCAATTTCACAAATCATAAAGATGCTTAATGTCATTTTATACTAATTGTTAATATGAAGATTTTGTAATATTCTATTCTCTAATAATATTGAAAAAACAAATTAATATTAATGAATAACTTAAATATATAATTGAATTAATTTAGAATAATAATATTTTCTAATCACAAAAACAACATAACTTAAAGTCTAATTCATATATACTACATTTTGAGGAATTGAAAAGTTAATTTAAAATTAAAAACTCTTATGTCATAATGATTAGAATCTTGGTTATTATAGGAAATCAATCCAATTTAATATGAAATAATTTTAATAGTTAGAAAAAGTAATCAAGATTAATTTCTTATTTTTTTCCCTCAATATAATTCAAAATTGGATTAATTTTTTTTAACACTTTTTCATTTATATTTAAGTTGATATATTAAATTGATATCAAACCATCTCTATCTGAATCCAATTATTTAAATATTTTTTCAACAAAATTAATATTATTTGCAACTTCTCTTTCCTTCATAATTGATTTAGTATTATTTTTGTCATTTAATTTTATAAGTTTATTATCAATTAAATTTGATAAAATCTCATCTTGTTTATCTATTTTCTTTTTAACTAATTTGAATGTTTGATCTTTTCTTATCAGAGGTTTGAAATATGCTTAATTTGTAATTTTATCATTTTATGCTGATTCTTATGCTAATCTTCTTTATTGCAACTTCAATTTTTAATCTCTCTTTTCTTAAATAAGTTTTTCAGCATGTTAGATTTATTCTTATAATGTAGGTTTTTTTGCAAAAGTAATTCCATTATTTGGATGAAATGGATAAATTTAACTCATAACTCTTTATCTTAATATCTGTTTTTTTGCATCTAATAATTTAGCATCATTATATAATTTCGAATGAATAGGTTATTCAGAAGTTCCTCTCTTTTTAACGATTAAACGAGATATGCTATTAATTCTTGGTATTGCATAATTAATTTATTTTTATTCTTGATCTTATTCTTATAAAGCTGTATTCAATCTTTTTTATTAGTTACTGGCATCTGCATATAGCTATTCAAAAACATCCATCTCTTTTATTATTAAAATTGATACCTGTTTTATTCCTGTATAATTTTTATACAAGTTGTTAAGTATTTAATGAAAGTATAGAAGTATGACGAGTTTTTACCTGAAATAATATTAAAAATTAATACTGGAACTTTTAGCTATCTTTTAATTTCTGCAATTATAAATTATTTTCCTTCTTATTTAATATGATGTCTATCACAAAAAAATTAAGTCAATAGTTCAATGTCATCCCCTTCATAAATACAAATCTATTCTATTTTTTCCCCTATATCCAAACTTACAATTGCTTATAAATTAATCATAAAGACAATAAAAATTATTTAAAATGTGGGAAAAATTAATTCAATTAAAATTCTAAATAAATATAATTTATTTGATTGGTTAGGGTAAATGTAAATAGAATTTAAATCACAATTTCTAATATTAAATTCTGTATATAAGATAGTTATAAATCAATTATCAAAAATATTTAAAGAATTCTACGAATCAATATATTAGAAATTTTATTTTAATTGCAATATAATTTAGATAAAAATATTAAAAAATAATGTCCTTAAATAACTTCTTTAAAAAGAAATAGTAATTATAAAAAGAAAAGGAGGAGAGTGAAAAGTATGAAACTTAATAAATATTGCAGACAATAAAAAAAAATAGAATAAGAATAAAAGCGTAATATCCAATCAGTGAAACTGAAAGCAAGAGCCTCTGAAAGAATAGAAAATTTTTAAGACACTATGATATCCAATTAATTTGTTGAAACAATGAAAAATGGTTCTTATCCTTTATTGTGTGTAAGCAAACATTCATTTAGAGATAGAGAAAAAGAAAAAGAATTGGATAAAATGGGTGGTATTTATTTGAAAACGTAATATTTTTATAATAAGATTCCATAGATTTTAATTAGCTAAAGATAGAGCATCAACAGCTTAAAAGGAATTTTTTTAAAGTCATCTTTCAACAGGAGAATTTGAATAAAATCCTCCAAATAAAAATTATCAAAGATGGTTACGACCTCCTGATTTAACAAAATAAGAAAAACCTTTGAGATTTGGATTAGGAGAAAGGAGTGAAGTTTAAAGATTAAATAAACAAATTAAGAATATAAGTGCATAATTAGATTTTGAAGTATTTATACATTGTATTTTAGAATAAAGACTTAATTATGTTAAATTATCCTAGTTGGAAAGATGATGAAAAATCTAAATGGTTGGATAATAAAACCTTCAATATATATCCATGTCTATATGAAGGACCTAAAAGCTACTTTCCATGGAAATAACATCCAATTAATTTAAACAATTAAAATAACTAATATGTGGAAGGTTATGAAATTCTTGGAGATCTTTCAAGAAAAAGAGAAAAAAATTAAGAAGTACTATTTTAGATTATATGTTAAAGCATAAAAGAAGTGAGTTTATTTCTACAGTTAAAGAGGATTAATTTGGAACAACTATTCATATTTCTAGATCCTTAAGATCTATGAAATAAGATAAAATTTTAAATATGTAATCTAATTATGATGAATATTCCACAAATAAGTAAATAGAGTTCTATAAAACCACCTTATTATAAACTAAAAGTATAGATCATGTTACACCTCATGAACATAGTAATAAGTAATTTAATATACTAATGTAGTTATAAAGGTCATTCTTTACATAACTTAAGACCATAATAGCCATATAAACTTTATAGACAATCCATTAATTATCTAAATTAAAAAATAGTCTCTAAATAACCACCTGAATAACTAATATAAAGTTCATCTAAAATTTAAGATGATTAAGCGACATCATAAATTCAAACTGCTGAATTATTCTTGCCTAAACAAAAGCTAACATAAATATAAGAGATTCCTCATGTGTAGATTACAAGTTAGCAATCTAATAAACCATTTAGTAGAGATACTTTAAATTCTTAAGGAGGATCCAAGAGTAGGTTTATGGATTAATATAATTCAAGGCGATCATAATAAGTTGAGATTAAATTAGGTTATCCCTATAGATTAGAGAATGATGAAACTACAGCTGAAATTATGGGAAAATATTTTAATGAAGAATAATAAAATTGATATTTCCTTATTTATATTAAGTAAATATTCACTAATATATAATTTCTAATTTTATTTTTTAGTTTTCATTTGCAATCTCTTAATTTAAACATTTTATTTAAAAGCTTTAAAAACTTAATAAAAGAATTCAAATATTTTAATATTAATTATTTTATTATAGAATAATAGATTATTTTATACTAAAAAGGTAAATTAATAAAAATATATTCACAAATATATTTTAATAGCAGAATAAATTAAAATTAATTGATTTATTTATAATATATGAATAATCATAATTACATTGTTTTTTAAAGTATATTTAAATAAAACAACATAATATATAGAAAATTAATAATAATTAAATGCTAATTACATTTGAGATTAAGAGAATATATTATGATTTTAATAGATATCTGATAAAATTCAAAAGTTTCTAAATGAACAATAGATTAAGACATTTTGTAATCTATTAGAATATAATGTTCTGCAGAAAATCCTTAAATCTTATCTAAGTTTAACATAGATAAGAATAGGGATGATATTATTTAAATTCTTTCATTTCAAATAAAATTCTCTTCAAGATTATAAATTGATATAATCATTACAATCTATCTTATTGATGGAATACTAGACTAAGATGTGTAGCTTCTTTAAATATTAAGATTTTAGATCTTTGGATATAAAAAAGAATAGACATTTTTTAAAGAGAAAATTGTATAATTTATTTTTAATATGTTAATATCATTGTCTTAGTTTACTAAGTATTTTAGTGATCTATAGATTAAAAAATTTATTAAAAATAATGAAAACAAGGAATTCTTAGAGATAATCATAAAGAGAAGACTTGTCAGTGACTTGTTAAGAGGTATTAACTATAATTTCTCAAAAAATTCATACCTTATATATTAACCATTTTTAAGCCTTATTTTAGAATGTATCCATAAGTGAATTCCCCCTTAACAGCAGTGCTCAAACACCTAGAAAGAAAAGAGGACCAATATGTAAGAAACACAAATATGTACTTCTGTTATTTAAATAAAGACCACAATAAATTTGAAAAAACACAAATCCTCAAAATAATTTATCTGCTATGAAGACAGAGATTTAAATATTCCCGAGAAATACTAATCAATCTTATAAAAACATGTAAGAATTATATTTAAAAAATTAAAGAAAACAGATGATGATAGAGAATCTGATTCAGAATAAATTAAACATGCAATTAACTACTTGTACAAAGACTTATTATAATGTATTGAAAGAGAAAAGAATTGAAATTATATTAATTTTATAATGCTCAAAAAATACCTCTTGTAATGCAACTCGAAAGACTATTTCTAATAAAAAAGAGTACATACAAAAGACTCTGAATACACTAGACATTTTGAGTAGCATGTAGATCTTATATATTATAATAAAGAATTATGTAAAGAGGAACATACAAACGGAAACAAAACCAGCATTAAAACCAATTGACATGGAAGAAACAAGAAAAGAGGAGATTTCTAAGTTTCGTTCTATATCACTTTATAATAAGAAACCACTTCGAATACCATCTTCAGCAGAAAAATGTCGCTCTAATGAGAAAATTAAAGTTTTTAATATTTTCAATAGTACTCCAAGAAATGTTAAACCTAGTAGATCATAATAAATGTTGAATGGATTCAAAGAAAAAGTAGTCTATTCATCTCATAATCGTGTAATTAAATTATCAATAATTTTAGTAATCATCTGCTACTAAATATCCAATCTCAAGTAGAATTAATGATTCATAAGAAATATTATAATAAGCAAATAAACCAAATATGATTCCATTAAGAAGATTTTTTAAAGATAATCAAGTCTAGTAGCATAATAATATAAAATTGGAATTAGAAAAACATAAAAATAACAATATATTGGAATTATTACTCTTAACTACAGGAGAATTGAAGAAAAAGTTTCAAGAAGAACATAAGTAACGAGATAGCAATAGTAGATAAAACTCAGAAGAAAGAGTAAGGATTAAAGTGAGAAATAGCCATAAATTTCCAAAGGATTTTTTTCTATGATTATATTATTTAATTAATGCTCAATATTCTCAAATAACTGTAAAATGAAATGACTTCAAAAGATGATTAAATAAGAGCAAAGGCTACTCACAATTTTAGAGAATAATTAGAATTAATCAATGTTAATCAAGAAGAATCAACATTTTTAATTGAATTTTTCTTACATAAATTAAATGATCCTCAATCTTTACTTGATACAACATATATTTTACTAAAATTGAGTAAATCTTAAAAAAACATTCATCCATAACTAATTAAAATGATTTAGAATAAATAAATAATAATACCCTCATTTTCAAGAGAAGCCAGAATCAATTTATATCAAATATTTCTTATCTATCCTATTACATTTGAAATTGCTTCAGCAATACTTTAGAGTATTATTGGTGAAAAGGATCCAAGAAATATTCTAGTTGCATTTCAATTATGTGATGCAATTTTATAAGAAAATAAAGTAGGAATTTAATATAAAAGAGAAATTTTTGAGTTTTTAGATTGTTATTATCCTATAGAATTTAATGAAAAAGCAGATCCAAGGTATAATTAAATAATTAATTAGATTTTAAATTAAAAAAGTAGAAATTGAAGATATACTAAATAAATGTCTTTTTAGTGAAGTTTTACTAGATGATTCTATTTTATTGTTATAAGATAAAATTGTATCAGCTTATGATCGAGCTTAAGGTTCAGCACTTAAAAGTGTTATGTGGATAATTAAAAATTAAAATAAAATAACTGTATTATAAATTGAAGAGATTTTTGAATCTATCTAAAAACTTACAGACCAAGTTATCATGGATGATGATGTAGTTTTATTAATTCCAATTACTTTAAAAGAAATTTGTAATCATGAAAAGTATTCTAAAGTAAAAGCAAAAATTAAAAAAATTTCTATGAAAACAATAGAAGAAATACCTGCAACTTAATAAGGATTTATATATTTCAATTTTTTAAAACTATTGATTTAAAATAATGATGAGATGATTTTTAAAGATATTATTCAAATATTTAATAAAAAATTTGATACTAAAAATATTAATGTTACTTAAAAAAGATTAGAGAATGTAATCTATACAATTGAAGAATATAAAAAATATAATAAAGATTATATTTCTGAATTAGACAACAATCTAAAATTAAAACTCTATGATACTTTATAATAAGGAATAAATCATAAAGTGTAAAATGTTTTTATACTTACCCTAAAATGTCTAACTGATATAATGAAATATTATTCTAATCAATTAAGTAATTTAGAATCAATTTTATTTAACTAAATCAATATAAGGGAACTTATAGAATAATAATGTATTTTAGATTATTTTTCTAAAATTGGTATTGTTGATATTAAGTAATATTAATAATTACTTACTTTATGGGAAAAAAATAATAAATTATTATATGATTATAGTTTAACATGTTCTTTGTATAATATTCAAGATCATTTTTCATAATTTACATCAAATATAATTAGTAATTAGAATTATTAAATTAAATAAGAGTAAATATCAGCTCTCAAATCATATTTAGATAATCATTTAATACTGTAATCATAAAGATAAGATTAAGCTTAATTATTAATCAATCAAATATATAATCCTTTAAGTAAAAATATAAAAAATAAATTAATAAAATAATTAATAAGATTCATATTTCAATAATTTCCAATTTGTTAAAAAATAATATAATAAATGACTCTGGAATTTATACTTAATCTTGAAGATGAGCAATTATATTATTATATTCCATTAATTATGGATTAAGAATTAAATGAAAATCTAGTCTAATCTATTCTAGAAATTATTTATAAATAAGAATTTATATAGACAAATATATAAATAAATAAAAAATATGTGTACAAAGTTATTTAGTATATTATTAATTTTAATATTTTTAGCTCTTGTTTATCAAAGTATCAAAAAGAATTAAACTTAGAGTTTCCTTAAATATCAATAATGGAAATATAATATAATGATTATAAATTAAATTAGATGAAACTATTTTTAGTATTGCTTAAATAATAAGTAATTATATTAATTAGAATATTTAGATTTTAATAAATAATGTAAAAGCAATAGAAAAATTAAAAGAAATATCTTAGAGTCATCCATAAATAATTTGTGAAGTCATAAAACATAAAGATATTTAAAATAAAGCATTTTTACAAAAATCAATAGTTGAAATAATTAAACAAATAAATCATAAACAAACAATAAATTATTTAATAAATTAAATAGATGAAGAATTCATTAATGATTTAGTTAATCTAGAATTGTTACAACTAATAATTGAACATTTTAATGATAAAAAAATTGATTAACTTAAATAACTAAATTTAATTGTTAATTGGTGTAAATTACTGAACTTAAAAGTAATTGCATAATTGGCTAAAATAGAAACTAATGATATCAAAGTCTTATATACTTTAATTAATATTGTGATGAATAATTTTGAGGAAGCTAAATATAATTTAGATCTATATAATATAGGAATTAATTTATTTAAAAGATATTTAAATTATCATAAAAGAATAGTTAGATAAGCTGCTTAAGAAGCAATAAATGAATGGTATATAGTATTTTATAAAGGTTTATGATTTTAAACAAATTAATCATTATTTTTTCTTTAATCTTGCTAATTATTACATAAGTTATTCATTTTATTAAAGCAGATGTGCAGTAATTGTAATTTATTCAATATTTGGTTTTAATGCTTCATCCTTTTCTGCTTCAAGCATTGCACATTTTTAATTCAAATTTTCTATTTATTCTTTTTATTGTTTAATTTGGTCTTATAACTATAGAATAACTGTTAAAAGATTAGATTAATCTCTATCAATAGATTCAATTCCATCTTCAAAATGATTGAATTCTTTTTATAAGTTTGTTTATCTATTCTATTTTACAGATTTCATAGGAGTAAAGTATAAACTACGAGCACTCATTGGTTATCTATGACTCTAATAACCATTTGATTTTTTAGTTGGCTTAGAAAAAAAGAAATCTGAATCTTCTTATTCTGATTTCTATTTAATAGAATTTCTTTCATAGCAATCATGTTCAATTTTCTGAACCACTTTTTCTATATTATGTTACTGTAACAAAATAGTCATAGATCTAATATTATATTAATTCATATTAAAATTAATTGAAACAATTAATACAATTACCTTTATTTTACATCTATTTATATATTAATACTAAATATAATATAGATATAAGGATTATATATATATTAAGGTATTTTATTTGGAAGTTTAAAGTTAAAATAAAATTTATACAAAATACTAAAATATTTAAAAGAATTTAATAGTTTTTATTATCATATTATTTAATATATGAAACTTAAAAGTAGACCGCCTATGATATAAATGACTATATTCTATAGTTTAATTGAATTCATGGAATATTTTAAATTTAAACGAATTAATTTAATAATTAAATGGATAAAATTGGAGTAGATTAAAATAAAGTAAAACTTAACAAAGAAGAGATTTAACATTTGTTCTTTCCAAATAAAAGAAACTTTCATATTTATGTTGAATTTTTAAAATAATGCCAAAAAAAACTAATTGTATGCATGTATTAGATTTCACATAAAATATTGGTCAATATTTTAATTGACCTTTCATTAAATGGAAGAGATATTTAAATTGTAACTAATTCTAGTAATGATGATAATAAAGTAAAGTCTACACTTTTGATGATGATTTAAAGTTCTTTAGAGAAAATAAAAATAGCAGTATATGAAAAATAACTTTGTTTAATGCATTCAAAATATTGTGTTATAGATGATTAAATTATTATGACTGGTTCTGCAAATTGGACAAATAATGCATTTCGTAAAAATATTGAAAGTGTAGTTATTTTAAAAAATGAAAAAGAAGCATAGTTGTATACTTGTGAATTTGGGAAGGTGTGGAATCAATCATAAATTTTAAGATTAAAAGGATAGAATCTTGAGTTCTCTCCTTTTATTAATATGGAATAAATGAACTTTATAAAAGGGAAGAAATAAAAATGCAAATTCAATAAAATAATAGATTTAGAAAATAGTCATTTGTAGGATTAAGATAAAGATGAAGAAGTTAAAGATGAAGAAGTTAAAGAGTAATCAGATGAAAGTATACAATATTATTATAGTCAAAAATAAAAAAAGATGGATAATAATTCTAAGAGGATAAAAAAAAATAATTAATAGTCATAAAGATATAATTTATAATATAATGATTTTAATGAGGGAAATTTAATAATTTAAATAGATGCTTTGGATAAATAGAATGCAGATTAAATTGATGAAATTGAAATTATGCTATGATTAATAATTATATTAAAAAAATAAATATTTTAAATGTCAAATCAAGAAATTAATGAAATAAATAGCTTACCAGTTTTAGACTATGATATATTTGGTAAATGTAATGATATGATGGTATTTAAAAATTCAATTATTTTAGAATTTTATCAATAACACATAAAATTTAAAAAGAGATGATCAATAAATTAAACAAAAAATTGGAGCGGTAGGAAAATTAATTAATGCACTTTTAAAATTTTTAAAATAATAAGATAGTTCATCACTATAAGACTAACCAGATTATTATGATATTGTTTACTTAATAAATAATAACTTATCTTAAAAAATAAAGCAATATGAAGATAAAATTAAATAGATGAATATAATTGATCAATAATCTAAAGCTGAAATTAATCAATTGAAATAAGAAATATAGAGATACGATATTGATCAAAGAAAAAATGTAAAATAAATTGAAGAATTACATTAAAAGGTAAAATATTAATTAATTTTAGATAAAAGCATAAAAAAAATAGCTCGACCTTTTAGAAGTATTGGAATCTGAATAAATACAAGATATTTAATATCAATATGATAACTTAGATTAACGATATTAATAATCAACTAATTAAATTAAAGAATTATAATTTGAACTAAAATAAAAGTAAGATAAAATTCAAGAATAGGAAGGAAAATTAAACTAATTATAATAATAAATCAAAAAACTCTAAACTGATTAATCTCAAGATAGAAAAGACCCAATATTTTATAAATATTAATAAATTTTACAAAGGAATTAGGAATTATAAGAAATTAATAAATAACTTTGTATACTAAATCCTATATTCTAATAAAATAATTAAGAAAAAGTTGATGAAAATCTTTAAAACTAGAATGTATAAGACGAAAAATTGAATTAAGAAATCAAAGAAATTTAGAAAAACATCTTATATAAACTAAATGAATTATAAGTTGCTAGTTTATTCTTAAGTATATTCGTTGGAGTATATTTAATAAAATTATATTAAGAGTGATCCATTATTATTATTTGAAATAAAATATATATTGTTATATTCATATTTAAGTAAGTGTTGCTTTTTCTTTCATCTTAAAAATAATTATTAATTACATTAAACAGCTAAATTATGTCTAATCAAATTTATATTTATTGTTTTCAGATTGTATAGATTATTAATTTATTTAATTATAATATAAAATTTTAAGATGGTAACTTATCATATTTATTTACAATAGCAACCAATAAATGATATTAATGTCGATGAAGTATTAAAAGGATTATCAACTGTAGAAGGATCAAATGGTTTTGTGATATTTAATTCAGATTGTAATAAGACAAGAGTTATTTTTTTTAAGGTATTCCACTAAAAAGATCAGAAAAAAATATAACTTATGAAAAAGCTGTTCATATGTCTGCTTTAGTTGCTGATTTATGGAATGTTACTAAGAAATGTATTCAAAGAGAATTAAGAAGTGCTGATGTATTAATTTATTAATATCATTTAGAATGATCTTGAAATTATTAGGATAAGGACAAAAGCTTAATCTGAATATATTATTTCTTAATGTAATTTAACACTTATTAAATGATTAGAAGGTGATTATACAATGATAGGTATATAACTATGTGGAAAAGCAATTGAAGAAGCTAAATTAGCTGCAGCTGCTGAGGCTTAGGCTGCTGCTGAAGCAGATAAGGCAAAAAAAGGTGATAAGGAATAAAGTTGATTTCAGCAATTAATTATAAAATAAGTATATTTATAATAATAAATGGCATTTGACAAAGCAATTGTGACAAAATTTACAACTCTTGCAGTCGCAGCATTAACAATAGCTGTAGCAGTTTGGGGATTTTTCTCTGAATTAACAGTCAATAATGGATTTAATTGTTTCAATTTGGTGTAATATTATAATCTCAAAAATATTAAGGATACTATCGATGGTTTTATTGCCATCTGAATTTTAAGTAAAATGGATACAAGATGGATTTGGATTAATAGATAATTTATTTGGCAGAGGTCTTTATATATTCTTGTAATGTATATTACTAATTCTAGCATTGGATCATGGGTCTTTGGTTTACATTCTAGATTTGGTGGTGGTGATGATGGAATTAGCTTATTTGCATTGATAGTATCAATAATAGATTTATGTGTTGGCGTACTTTATGTGATATTTTATTTTACAGTATTTATCCATTCTATATTAACAAGTTTGGAGATTCAGCATAATCAAAATGAATTAGAATATTTCATTTTATATAATATTAATCATTTCATTTTCAAATGCTTAAACAATCTTTAAATTATAGATTATTTTAAAGATTATATTATTATTCACAACCTTTTATATTTTTTAATAAAATGTTGTAATGAACATATATTAGAAAATCAATCAGATTTTGTTTATCTAAATCTTGTTTTAATCAAAGTCAATATATATATACTAAAATATAGAATCTACGTCATGCTATTTTCTTTAATATCAATGCTGCAAGATATAATTAATCCAATTAATATACGTGTGAATGTATTTTTAATTCCAAAGATAATATAGTATATTAATAAACTTTAAATAATGTAAATCATCAAAATAGACTTTTACATCATAAAGATTCCAATCATTAAAGATGTTATAAGAGATCCTTTTTCAGTAATAATAAACTATAGAATAGGTAATAATATTGATAATTTGCATAAAATACCATCACTAATTAGTAAATAGTATATAAATATTATTCCTGGAATTATTGAAGCCAATTATGCATATTTTAGATTATATTAAAAATATATTCCAGATTTCCATGACAATTCAATTAATAAATAAATAGAGATTATCAATCCTATAAAATTAAGGAAACTAGATAATTTCATAATTAACATAATTGAAAATGGAAATACAATTACAAAAGCAATAATACTTAATCTAATGATCATACTTAAAATAAAATTTAAAATAGCATTGCTTGTTAATAAATTAGGTAAAAATCCAAATTGCATACTAGTTTGAATAGGTTTTAAAATCAATGAACATTTAATATTTTTTATGGCTATTGTAAACATAATAGTTTACCTGGTATAAAAGAAGATAAAATAGCTATTACTTTATTAAGTGTCGATATCTAAGAGCAATATTCATCCAAGTAATAATGTAGAATGTACAAAACAAATAAGTCTAATAATGCAAATAGTAATGTAAATATATTTTATAACATTAATTATTGATATTATATACATATTACAATCTCATTTAATCTAATTATCTAATATTTAAGATATGAGAATATATATGAATATTAATATATTTTCAAATATTTTATTATTAAGAAATCTTATTTATATTAATCTATTTCATATAAAATATAGTAGAAACAAGATATATACATAAAATATTACTTATTTTATAAATTATGATTAGAGATCTAAAGATTTAATTATCTCTAAATTTAGTATGTATAATTAAATTATTAAGAAAATATTCTCGAATATATGAAAAGAAAGGTAAGGGAATATGATGAAAATGAATTCTCTAAAGCTGATTTGAAAATCATTCTTCTAGGTGATTCAGCAGTTGGAAAATCAAAATTAGTTGAAAGATTTCTATTAGATGATTATGAAGAAAGGTAATAATCTACATATGCATTAACAATGTATCGACATAATGCAAAGTTTGAAGGGAAAACCTATAAAATTGGTATTAAGTATAAGTTAATAAATATAGACTTATGGGATACTGCTGGATAAGAATGTTTCTAGACTCTTCATGCTTCATATTATTATGGTGCTCATGCTTGTATTTTAGTAAATTGTATATTTTCATAAGTGTTTTGATGTAACAAGGAAAATTACTTATACAAATTTAAAGAAATGGTATGAAGAGATGAGATAAAATTGTCCTACAATACCTTGTTTATTGGTTGCCAATAAAATAGATTGTATATTAAAATATCAAACATTTAGTGGATCCTAGTGTCACTGAGACTAAATTTAAGTTTGCAGAGAGTAACAATCTTCCTATATATTACACATCTTCAGCAGATGGAACAAATGTAGTTAAGGTATTTTAGGAGGCATTGAAAGCAGCAATTGAACACAAACAAAAACCTGGTGGATAGTTTATGGATGATTTGATGGATTATTTGTAGGGTTGAAAGGAAATTTATGATATATAATGATTCATTCATTATCAAATTCATCATCTGTTTCACAATCATCGCAATCACTGTATGCAAAATCTAGTTTCTTATCATAATTTAGTTGATGGTCGATCAGTACCGTTTAAACATGTTATTAGACAAACTCAAATTATTCATCCATATTATAGTTATATATATCTCCATCCACAATCATATCTTCAAAATCGAATTATTATTCTTATTATTATTATTATTGCTACACTTCATTCTCTTCTTCCATATATTCAGTATTTATATTTTTTTCTTCATCTGAAAAAATCTCTGATTACATTTGTTATTGCTATTATTAAAGTTTTAAGAAACTTCGTAAATAGCCCATCTTTTTATCTCCCACTTCATTTAAGTCAATATATTATTCAGCTTTTCTAAATGATAACTAATTTTTATTTACTTTAATAACTAATGGTAATCTTCTAAAGTCTTTTTAGGTACACCAACTTTTTCTGCTGCTTATTTGAGACTATATTTAATTTTGTGACCATTTTAATCTATTTCACCGTTCTTGAATAATTTTCGCCACTCATCAACACTTTATTTAGCATCCATTATAGAACGCTCTTTTACTCTTTTGAATATATGTCTTGGTTAATCCATAGGTTGTAAAATGAAAATATATATTTAATTAATAATTCATTCT
Organism: Paramecium pentaurelia; assembly: GCA_905183005.1. Classification (NCBI taxonomy): domain Eukaryota; phylum Ciliophora; class Oligohymenophorea; order Peniculida; family Parameciidae; genus Paramecium; species Paramecium pentaurelia. Next base: position 72,505 of record CAJJDO010000039.1, on the reverse strand, counting down.
TTTTTCTCATAAAATGTCAATTTAAGTATACTTCTAATCTAAATTAAAGGCCTATTTTATGATGAGATAATTAGAGAATTGTTTTCTAATCATGTCTAGATTATCTTTAAAAATATTAATATTTGAATTTTGGAAGTAATTCTATTATCAAATTATCACCTAATATATATTAGACAAATTCATAATGTTTATTCGAAAAATCAAACTAACCATTCATATTTTTATCATATAATAATACAATATTTGCGGCAAATTTTTCAATTAATTATAATATTATAAAAATATATCGAAATTCAATCAGATATTACTACTCTAAAATCAATAAAGTTGTTAAATTTTTATATATTATTAATAAAATTTAATAATCTTTGATATTTCTCATTTATAACATATATATTTATATTTCGTTCATTAAATTTTGAATTTTTATTCGTGATAGAATATAAGAATTAAATTAATGAAATAATCATTAAGTTATTATTATTTTCTATATAGTATAGTGAAATTAATAGAATTTTATAAAGATTATATTATTTTAACTTTTATTAGATATATATACTAGAATAAGAGAAAATAATTGTAATATAAATCAGTATATTTTTGATCAAGAAATAGAATTTAATGAAAAAGAAAGAATGGAAATTCAGTTAATCTATCTATGGTAAAGGTAGGATTACAATGTGCAGATATATGAATACATTAAGATAAAAGAGAAAATTTATGTACATTTCCAATATTATATTGACATTTTTATATAGAAATAAATAGATTTAATAAATGTTAGATTATCTAATAGGTAAGAGAAGACTATATAATAATTATATCATCAATTATTCAAAATAATAGTTGTAAATTCTCTTTTAAAAATTGTTTATCCAAATGATATAATTATCTTAATTAAAAAATATAACTACTATAATATATTTGCTTTAGATAGAGAATTCAATTTCTGTTTAGATATTTTGATATATATTATGAATTTAGGATAGAGTTTATTATCCTAATAATGTTTGACATTCATTTGACGATAGGTTTAATTTGAATTATTTACAGATAGTTAATTATATTTGAGGATAAAAGGTGAATATATTTAGGAATATTACAATTTGCAGTTTTATTTATGCTTTTGTTTCAGTGAATTTATATTAATATTGAATTTATTTATGAAATTTAGTGTACCTTTATCCCATTCTCCTTCTAACTTCTCAAAACAACTTATTTAATAACAAAGATAATTGTGCTTATTCAAAGTACGCAAGTAACTATAAAATTTGAATGATCCATTTGACTCTACTGAAATATCTAGGGCTCTAAGAAATCTAGAAACTTAGTAATAGAGAAAACAACTCTTAGATTCAATTATTAAAATGAGAGAAACAAAAAGAACATAAGAAGAATAATAAAAATAAGAATAGTTACAAAGATTATGGGTTAAGGCCAATTAAACGAATAGCAAAAAATTAAATACAAATTATGTTTATCATAGAGATTTAGAAGATTTTGAGTCAATAAAATAATCCAGATATCGTTTTGAATCTGAAAGGATTGAAAATTTCTATTTAAGAAATGAAGGCAAACATCATAATTTCCATAGAGTTAGTAGTTTAGCCTGTTTGACAACTGATTTAGAGAAAAAAAAGAAATTGATTCCATTGATCACAAGAAAAGATAGAAAAAATTTTACGATAGTGAATTGATTGTTTATTTTATTTGATTTTTGTGTTTAAATTAAAATGGAAGTGTTGTAACTAGAAGACAATCAATTTAGATATAAACTCATGAATGTATTCTTTCAATATATAAAAAATGCCTTATTCATTCTATTAATTGGATATGAAGGAATTAAATTATTAAATATTGATCATGATTGTTAATTATCAGAGATTACTTATATTAGTACATTATATCATGGAGGAATCATTTTATTACTATTTAATGTAGTTTCAGCCTGTTATATACTTTATTAAAAGCATTTTGTAAGAATTGAATACTTTATTACTTATGGATTGAATATTTTAGTTTTTGTATGTATGTTACTATTTTCATTGTAATAAATGATTTAGGGAAGATGCAGTATTGGATAATTATCAGTAAAATACTATATAATAATATCAATAATCACTCAATTAGATGTATTATTAATTATGATGTTCAAACATGAATTCTCTAATAGATAAACAAATATATGTTCAAATACTGCTGTTGTGATTCTTTTATTAATGACTAAAATTGATAATGATTGTGCAATCAATGCAATATCTTTAGAAATTCAATTAATCTCTGCTAATATTTTAACATTACTCTTTTTCACTGTTCTTAACGTAGCAATTAATCTATTTCCTAAATTAAGAGAATAATTAACAAATGCATTTAAATTTGTTTGTGTTTTAGTTTTGTGTTTCCTTATCTTAAATTATCTATTAATTGTTTATTTTGTTTAATCAGTAATTTATTCATTTTATATATATATTAGGGTGATATCAAAGAAAGTTAAGAATGTATGCCACTTGATTTTATTACAAGAACCTATTGTTTTTTGGCTCCTGTCAACTTAATTGGAATGATACCAATATTAGCATCTTTTAAATTTGAAACTATAGATGAGGATGAAGAGGATATTTCATAATAATAATAATAATAATAATTACCAGAAATCATATCTCCATCTAGAGGATTGCCAATATAGAATTCACCCTCCCCTTTCTAATAATCAAAGTTATCATTAAACAATAATACAACTCCATATAAGATTATTATAAACAATAATCAACTTTCACCTGATGAACAATTTTTAGTGGGAAAACATCAGTAACCTTAATATTGATTTAATATATACTATAATATATCTAATGAGACACATAAGCAAAATTATATTGATTTCAATTTTAATTTAATAATACATATGATTCCATTCTATAATCTATAAAATGTCTTAAAAAGTAATTTTGTTTCTGATATCACAATTATTTAATCATAACATATATTGATTCCTTAAAAGGTCTTTTTTTAATTCTCATAATTTTCTTCATTTATTTAATAAGTTTAATTAATTCATTAAAAATTATTTTGTTTATAGTCGAGGTAATTAAAATATCAATATATTAATATATTAGAAATTATAGAAGTATCAATCCATATTCTTTGAGTGACTATTGATTTTTGATACTCTAACGTAAAATAAAAACTGTTGAATTTCTTGACTTTTATGTCTAATTCTTAGAAACCTTAAAATAAGAATCAATTAACTAAAAATAAAATTATAATAAATTAAAACCAAATGAAAACCGATTTCCTTTTAGTTCTTCAATCTATTTCAACATGATTCTAATTATATAGTTATATATCATTTAGTTTGGTTAAATACTTGATTAAGTTATTTTGAGTTCTCTCAATCAGTGAAATTTGATTTATAAGTTTAGTCGAATAGAAAATTTAAATATTCTAAATGTGTAATTATTCTAAATTCCACCAAAATAATTGGAAAAGTTCTATAGTGAAGGTTCCATAAATTTGTTTGATTGGTTAAAAAACTGATAATGAGGATTGTATTCTAAGAAAATGATAATGGTCATTCATAGTATGATGGTTAAGTTTATTAATAATAAGATGGATGGTTAATGTTAATTATAATATGGATTAGGTGATTATTAATAATAAAGAGGTAGATATGATTAATAATGATAATCATCTCAAGGATATTAGTAATATCTTGGCTCTGGTTTTTTGAAAGCATAAACATGAATAGAGATTATTATAATACATTATAACTGATAAATATATTAATATAAAACATAATTGATGGTGACTTTTAATTTAAATCTTTTTTTTAGATAAAAATTAAATGAAGGTATTAGAATAACTTATATGAAGATCTACGTTGATGCATTCAGTGGAGAAGAAATCGTTTCTGACAGTTTCAATATGGAAGAAAAATTTGAAGGAGTTATTGGTGAAGTTTAATCTCAAGATATTGTCAAAGGTGCTCTCAATGTAGATGTTGGTAAAATATTTTAATATTCTATTTTTAGGTGCTGGAGGTCATTTTGGTGGTAAGAACGAAGATGAAGAAGATGCAGGTGTAGATGATTAAGCATAAAAAGTTAATAACATCATTGATGCTTTTAAATATGCTGAAACCTAATTCACCAAAGCTGATTATGTTACTTATTTCAAAACTTATGCCAAAAAAGTTAAGGCTTATTTAGAAGCAAATAAACCAAACAGAGTTGCTCCATTCTAAAAGGGAGCTGGCGAATTCATTAAATGGGTTTCTGCTAATTTCAATGATCTTCAATTGTAATCTGTAGAAATCTATTGTTTAGCTACTGTCCTGAATCATATGATATGGAAAATCACATAGTTCTTGGTTATTACAAAGAAGGATAAGCTGCCCCAGCATTTGTATACATTTTAGATGGATTAAAAGAAGTCAAGATGTGAAATAAAATAAAAAATAATTGTATCTGTAATTATGATATTGATTTTTCATATATTGTGGTTATCTTCATTTGATATTAATGCTAATTTTTATCATATTATACTCTATTTTAATATTTTCAATATCCATCCATATGAAGATTTAGAAGAAGAATATATTTATTAAATAAATCAACTGATATTCAATAAAGAAATCTATATGAAATAATTATATAAAATAAAAACATTATATATAATCTTAATTGTTATTGGATTATATTTTCATATAATAAGTATTAAAATATATGATAAAGAATCTAAAACAAATGAATATATCACAATTTGACCCATTTAGCTAAAATGAATAATAAAGCATCAATCATTATAGGTTTTTACAAACAATCATGAAATGGTAACTTTTTTATTGCTACTTTACTATCTTCATCTTAAAATCCAATCAATCCTATTAGTCTTGTATCTTTTTAATATTCTGATAGTACAGCCTTTATATTAGCACAATCTGTACTAAATTATTCATTTACAAATTCAACTCCAACAAAAATTATATGATATCCTTTACAACAAGTTTTAAATTATGAAAATTGTTTCTTTAATTAATCTACAATATGCATTCTCTACATTGTATAAATGTAAGGTATTTTGAGATTACTTAATTAATGGGATATAGCATATAAATCAAAATCATTCTATTCACAAATTAATATCTTTGGACACTAAATAAAATTGAATTAATATTATTACTTGACATTTATATATAAATTACTATTATTTTATTCTTTCCATCTTTTCAAAACAATCTAATAATTCATTTGGACCTAAATTTACTGAAGAAATTCTCATTGAAGAATATACAGATGATCGTCCTCCAAAGGTAAGTAATGAATCTCTTTATTTAGATTTAAGTTATTATGAGACTTAAGGACTTAGTCTTGATTAGATAAAATTAACTGAAACCTTTCTTGCTTTTGGTTCTTTAACACGAATAATAGTATCAAGAAATTAAGAAGGTTTTTATTGTTTATCTATTTTCTCTATTTTATCATTTATTTAAAGACTTGATTTACTAGATTATATATCACCATCACATTCAGCTTTATTCATTTCATCCTTAGAATCTGATGATGAACTTTGTTATGAATCTTCCTATTCTGAGATTTAAGATACAGAGTAAGATTTACAAGGTTATTAATTATCAGATAATTCTGATTATCCAAATTATGGTATTTAAGTATCCATTTTACCTGATATAGTTTCTTCTTAAGATTCTCTTTTCATTTTTTTAAGTTTCTCTTACACTTAAATTCTACTAATTTCTGTTAATCTTTATGATTAATGTCTTTTAAATTAGCTACTTTAACCAAAATTTTAATGAAATTAAGATTTATTTGCAATTAATGCAGATTATCTTTTTTATGTTAATTGTTTATTGAAATTTGGATTCTCATTTTTTATTAATAAAATAAAATAAAATTATGTACCCTCTTCTGTCCTTATTGAATTAAATTCAAAAGGCATAATAGCAACAGCCATAGAAATATAAAATGCTGTAAGAATAGAAAAAGAATATTATTTTGATGTTGCAACAATATCTGTCACTTATTTACTAACTAAAGTCTATTGTTTTAAATGTTTAATGGTTTGTTCAATGTTATCTAGAATTCCTTCATTTATATTAATAGCCATAACTTTAATTATAATCTCTATATGATCTGTCAATAATGGTGATTTTTAACATGAAATTTCAATGCTACCATTGACAGTAACTTAAATTGATTTTACTATATTTTATGAATAGACAAATTATTACTTAACAAACTTAATACAACTTATCTAACTCTATTTGGATCAGTTCTTAAAAACATTGGAACATTCTATTTAATATGTACTTATATATTAAGTCCTCTAAATAAAGCTTAAGCTTTTATTATGTTTAAACAATCTGAAACGAATTCTCGAGTATGAATATCCATTAAATTTTTATCTAATTTATTTTTTTTATGCATTGTGACATAATCCTATATATCATTTGCTGTACTAATTAATAGTTTACAACCTGCTAATGCTGGATCAATATATTTAGTTTATAAATCTTGACTAACTTCTTTCTATAATTATATTAAGAGATATATATTACTTAGACTAATTCCAACATTGACAATGTACAATTTAAAGGTTCTTTGATTTTCTATGAAATAGTTTGTATAATATCATCACTATTTTTTAAATATTATTAGAGTTATAGAATAAATGGTTCTTCAGTTAAATCATTAATATATAATAGAATTTAAGGTTTATTTGAAATTACAACAGGGTTCAAAATAACTTGAGTGTAAAGTTTATCTAATTATATTTAAATGGAAATTACCTTTTTTCATATAAATTTTTAATGAAAAATCTAATGCAAAATTTGTTAAATTATATTTTATATGTGAAAATGCAAGCAAATGTTCTATTAATGTTTGCATTTACATTTTCCTACAAAAAAATTATATTTCTTTTTTTTCTTCAGGTTCGACATTATCAAACTATATGTTCTAAGTTCAAATACATTAATATATTAATACTCAAGAGTTTATGTAAATTTAATAAAGTTACTGATGTCTTTACTTCTATGAAAACTAGGCAATATGATACATGATTCTTCAGATAGCAAACCAAAATCATATAATTCCAATTGAGTCAAGTCTGGATTTAATTAATCATTGATCAAAACAATATGGGACATAAATGAATTTATTATTTTTATTGGTTATTAAGGATTTTCAAAAATGTAGATTCCACATTAAAAATTGATCAATAATAATTCATACTCCTATTCTAATTGTTTTAAATTAATTAGATTTTCATAATCATCATTTGCCATATCTTATATATTATTTTTTTTATTTTATGGTTCTGTCATCTCTCTCTAAGTATTTATATGAAGTGCCCTTTATGTAAGCAAAGGGCTTAAGTTTCTAGATATATAGGTTTCACTTGTATTTTAAGTTTGATATAAGTTATAAATCAATAAAGATTAGATCAGAATATGTCCAAAAATGACTCTGGTTGATCCTATTATTTATATATTGTCACTAAATGAAGGAAATCTATAGTTAATGTTTTTATCATACCTAAAAAGAGAATAAAACAATGAAAACAAAATGATAAGACTTTTAAAGAGTTATGACTCAATTGCAATTAAAAACAATATCATAATTCCATAAATTTCAAATGCATAACTTCTTTGATCATATTCATTAGTATAATTTAAGTCATAATTTGTTTCACACCATAAAATTATTAGACTGAAATATTTCAACAATGTAATTATATTAATTAAAAAAGCAGTTTCTTTCTTTAATTTGCTCATTGCTATATGAAAAACAATTATCAAAAATACTTAGATCTAAAAAAGTGTGTTATTTTAATTACCATTATGCGATATATGAAAACAAGTTTTTAACCTTCTATTTCATAATTTAGAGCTTGGGCTATGGTTAGAACAATGTCAAAACACTAATATGAGGATACTATGGTCATTGTCGATTTCCATAAAATAAAATGCTAATATGTCTCTGGATTTAACTTAAAGTAATTTGATAGCATTGGCATTTATTACTATATAAAATTATTTATTAATTTAACAATCACAATTTCACCCACTTTGCTAATATAAACAATAAAGCATCTATCATCAATGGTTTTGATAGGAAATCATGAAATGGTAACTTCTTTATTGCAATTCTATTCTCATCATCCTGAAATCCTATTAATCCTATAATTCTTGCTTCTTTTTTAAATTGAGAGTTAATATTTTTTATTAAATTACATTGTTCACTTAATTCTTCATCTACAAACTCTACACTAATGAATATTAACTAATATCCTTTGCAACAAGACTTTTCTATCTCATAAGCTGTTTTTAATTTTTCATGTATTTAAGATCTCTACATTGTATAATCAAAATTCATCCCAATATTCCCAAGTTAATGAGATACAGCATATAAATCGAAATCATTCTATTCACAAATCAAAATTTTTGGACACTTTATATAAATAATAAATATTTACTTAGCATTTTTAATTATACTTTTATTATTTAATTTTTTCCATCTTTTCAAAACAGTCAATTAAATCATTTGGTTACATAATGCTGGCCGAATATCTCATTGATGAGAATATACTTGATCTTCCTCCAAAAGTTAATACTGAGTCTCTTTTGCTAGCTGTAAGATTATTATTGTAAGTATAATTGATTGATTATTACATTATAACTAAAGGAGAATCCTTTTCATCAATTTTTCCAGACTCATTATATAAAAATTTATCTAATTGAACACCAACATCTAAACTATTATGGGAACTCTCATTTTCACCTTTGGATTCTTTAGAGTTTTATTCTGATACTATAGATATATCTGATTTAGAATGAGAAATCATTTATTTAATCTTTTTACTTTGATCTTAAGATTTTATTGTCTTAAAAGTAGGTAGAAAATCAACATCAATATCACCTTATGATGTTCTTGGTACAATGAAACGAGATTAATTTTATTATCCAAAAGAAGTTGATAATTTAATTCCAGAATCTTTTCTTTAGGATTAAGTAGCTAATATTTAGGATTATGATTATAATTTCTATTACTATAATGCTTATTATTTAAATTTCTATTTTTCAAACGATCCTTGTATTGCTATGCTAGCTTTATCAAATAAACTTTATCGTGATGATTAATGTCTTCTAAATCCTTGATCAATTTAATAAGATTATTTAAAATTTAATTGTTGAATGCTAAGAGCAGATTATCGTTTAAAATTCAATTGTTATGAAAAGTTTGGATTTTTGTTTTATATTTAAATAATGAAACAAAACTCTTCATAATCTTCATTTTTTTCATAATGATATTCAAATGGAATAGTTGAAATACTAAGAGATAAACAAAATGCTATTAAAATTGATTGACTATATTTTCGACCTGCATTTGCTAAATCTATCATTGTTGATGTTAACAAATTTTAAGATTTAAAAAATCTTACTGTTTTATCAATTGTTTTTAATACAGATTAATTCATTTCTAATGCATGAACTTTGATAACTAATTCAATATGATCTTATATCAAAGTTGATTTACTAGCTGATACTACAATAGTTCCATTTATTGTTGCTTATATTGAACTTACTAATAAATTTAATAAGATTTATCTCAATCTATTAGGATCTGTTCTAAAAAAAGCAGGTACATTATGCCGAACATTAACTTAGATCTATAATCCTCTAAATAATGCTTATTATTTTATTATATTTATTGAATCAGTTATAAATTCTCTAAATTATTTTTATGTTATATAAATTACCTTACATGAACATCCATTTGACAAAGTTCTAATTTACCTTTCTTCCTTATTGTAACATAGTCTAAAATATCATTAGCAGTACTGATTAATAATTTACAACCTGCAAGAGCTGGATTTAAGAACTTTTCCTAAATTTCAAATGGAACAGAATGCTATATTTCAATATTATAAATACAATTGTAATTTCTAACATTGATATTGTACAATTCAGTGGTTATTTAATTTTCTAAGAAATATCAGAAACTAATAAATCACTATTCTAATTAAATTAATTCAATTATGTCATGAATGGTTCATCTGTAAGATCTGATACAAATAAAATTAATTAAGGTTTATGTCTTTATAATATTGGGGATAATACAACACAAGTATATAGATTATCTAAATTAAGATTAAATTACCTTATTTAAGATATATTTTAAGTGAGAAATCTATTAAATTTTAACATTAATTGAATTTAAAATGTTAAAAGGGTATTAGATGTTCAATCAAAGTTTTAATTTTCATAGATTTATGAAAAAATTAAACTTCTTTTAATCCAATATTTCCATTTTCATAATTTATACTCTAAGCACAATAATAATAATAAAAATACTTACTCAAGAGTTTACATGAATTTGATAAAATTTCCTATGTCTTTACTTCTATGAAATTTAGGTAAAACTGTTAAATTATCTTCAAAAGCAATTCCAAAATCAAAAATCTCAGAATTCAAAAATTCATCACTTAATTGATCATCTTTTAGTACTAAATGTGACATATATGGATTAATAGATTTAACTGGAGTCTATAAGTTATCTAGAACAAATATTCCTATTTATATATTATTTAAGACATTTTCATAAAATTAGTCTAAATTTTACCTTTCAGTATCTAATCTGTTTTCTTCAGATACAATAACTTCATTTTCTTTAAATTATTATGTTAATCTTTTTTTGATTTCATAATCTTATTAATTTAGGTAAGTAGAAAGCCGCCATTATTAATTTGGTTAAGATTATCTATTACTTTATATTGGAACATAATTTTTAGACTATTAACCCAACATTACTAATTAATTGTTTAATTTCTTTTTCTTTTATGGTAATTACAACAAAAATATTTAAAATGCTATGTGTATTAATACTATCCTAATTGAAGAAAGAATATCAATTTTATTTTAGAATAGCTATATTCTATATATTAGTATAAATTATATTTACCGAAAAAGAGAGTAGAATAACGAAAATAATAGAGATATTGTTTAGCATATTTAAGATTCTTGTAATAGCACCAATCCTAATAATAAGGTTTAGATTTCAGCTGTATAACTAGTATAGGGTTTCTTCAATTCATAAAATAAATAATAGTCAGTTTCAGTCCAGCAAATAGAAAGTGAAATAAAATATATAAATGTAGCAACATTTAGAAATCCATTTCTAAATTTTCTTAAACAATTAAAAATCAACCAAAATAATATCAATAACACAGCTTGAACCTATAAATATATAAATTAATTTATACAATAATTCTCACTATCAACATTATTCTTGTACCATCCATCTTCTAAGTACTTGCATCAACAATTGTGATTATCATATCAAAAAGTTAGTAAATAGATATAATATTTATTACTTTGGTATGCTGATAAATGTTTGTATAAGGCTATGAGTAGATGTAAAAATAACCCTTAAGATTATTTATCATAAGATTAAGAGATTTATATAAATTATTATAATTGATGTGTAATAATATAATATCAGAAGATGAAAATAACTCAATAAGCAATAATATATTCTAAACATAATAATATATGACATTAAAACACAGATTTTATGAATATTATTTTATTAAGAATATATTTAAGAACTATTTTATATATATTTTTACTAATAAAACGTTTTACTAATTGGAAAATCATACAATGGATTATAAAAATGAATTTTATATATTCAACTTATTGAAAATAAATATGTAATATTATTATTGATATTTAAGTTATTATTCAATAAAAATAATTGCATCTTAATCAAAATTAAATTTTTGACTATGGAAGAAGATGAATAAAATAATAAGTCTTGATATTTGTAATATATATATATTTATTATAATAATTCAGTACATATACNATTATTAATTTGGTTAAGATTATCTATTACTTTATATTGGAACATAATTTTTAGACTATTAACCCAACATTACTAATTAATTGTTTAATTTCTTTTTCTTTTATGGTAATTACAACAAAAATATTTAAAATGCTATGTGTATTAATACTATCCTAATTGAAGAAAGAATATCAATTTTATTTTAGAATAGCTATATTCTATATATTAGTATAAATTATATTTACCGAAAAAGAGAGTAGAATAACGAAAATAATAGAGATATTGTTTAGCATATTTAAGATTCTTGTAATAGCACCAATCCTAATAATAAGGTTTAGATTTCAGCTGTATAACTAGTATAGGGTTTCTTCAATTCATAAAATAAATAATAGTCAGTTTCAGTCCAGCAAATAGAAAGTGAAATAAAATATATAAATGTAGCAACATTTAGAAATCCATTTCTAAATTTTCTTAAACAATTAAAAATCAACCAAAATAATATCAATAACACAGCTTGAACCTATAAATATATAAATTAATTTATACAATAATTCTCACTATCAACATTATTCTTGTACCATCCATCTTCTAAGTACTTGCATCAACAATTGTGATTATCATATCAAAAAGTTAGTAAATAGATATAATATTTATTACTTTGGTATGCTGATAAATGTTTGTATAAGGCTATGAGTAGATGTAAAAATAACCCTTAAGATTATTTATCATAAGATTAAGAGATTTATATAAATTATTATAATTGATGTGTAATAATATAATATCAGAAGATGAAAATAACTCAATAAGCAATAATATATTCTAAACATAATAATATATGACATTAAAACACAGATTTTATGAATATTATTTTATTAAGAATATATTTAAGAACTATTTTATATATATTTTTACTAATAAAACGTTTTACTAATTGGAAAATCATACAATGGATTATAAAAATGAATTTTATATATTCAACTTATTGAAAATAAATATGTAATATTATTATTGATATTTAAGTTATTATTCAATAAAAATAATTGCATCTTAATCAAAATTAAATTTTTGACTATGGAAGAAGATGAATAAAATAATAAGTCTTGATATTTGTAATATATATATATTTATTATAATAATTCAGTACATATACAAATACTAAAACAAAATTACTTTGGACTATTAAAATAACACAAAGTAAATAGGAAAAATTGAATTTAGATTTTGATAAAAAAATGCGTCATCAAAAAATTAATTAGATCTTTAAGAGTGATAATGAACCTATGTTTTTATGTGAAATATCTGGGCATTTATATTTGTCAATATTTTAATTATTTTGTCATGGATACTCAATTTTTTACAAGTAGCACAAGGTAAGATTTAAATTTATAGAATTAGCATGAGTTCATCATCTTCATCAAGTTCAAGGAAAGGATCTCAAGAATGTTTTAGTGATTTTGGAATCGAAAAAAAATCTAGGAAAAGTAAAAAGAGTGCAAATAGAAGTTGTTCCTTTGGTTTAGGCTCAGTGACTGAAGTGTCAGAGGATATTGAAGATTATTTAGTATAACAAGATTTAATCTAATTTTAGATGAGTCGTTTGCCACACATCTAGATGCCTAATGATAATAATGAATTTAGAGAAAGAATTCCTCCAAGATTAAAAAGGACTGAAAAATATAAAAAAAGAAGAGCATCTTTAAGTCCTCATGGAACAAATGGATTAGCTAAAGTTGAAGAAGTAATTGGAGAAGATGATGAATTAAAAAACAAATGCATATTTAAACTTGGTTTAATGTTAGATAAAGATGAATTCAATGATAAAAGAAGAAGATTATTATAGTCTAAAGATAGAATAAATGTTGAAAAAGCAACAACATCAAATTTAACAATTTTAGAAGATGCTTAAGAAAATGTCAAAGAATTTCAATAACACGTCATGAGTCCTACTTATAAATTAAAAGTTGATGAAGTTGATTTTGAATAAGAAAAAAAATAATGGCAACCATAAGAAATAATAGAAGTTATTGAAGAAGAAAAACCAGATAATATAGTAAATATTAAAGAAAAAGAAATGTTTTAAAAAGGTATAAACATTATAAATATTATAGTTAAAAAGATTTTACATGAAGAAAGAGATTTCTTAAAAAGAATCTTAAAAGGTGAATTGATTTAATAAGAAGATATTATAAAAAAATAATAATTCCAATCAGAAGTAGGTGAAACAAATTGGAATTAATTAATTTAGGAAGCAGAAGAATAAGTCAATAGTGATGAAGATTAATAATGATTTTCTAATTAGTTATATATTTCTAATTGAGTAATAATTAGATATCAATCAAATTCTATATTCTTTAAGGGAAAATTTAATGAATGAATGAAAAGAATTTAAAGATCATCAAAAAAAATATATCATTTCACTTCATACGTGTTTAACTAGTCCTATATACATCTATAAAAATATAGATATATACTAAAAATGAAAATTTATATCATAAAACATATTTTAAAATAGGATGCATCCAATATCATTTCCTAAACATAGGATTATAAATTTTATACTTATGATAATATTTTAACTAATCTCATTGGAATTATCAGTTTTATATAATATGATTTAAGAAATCTATTAAATTTAATTGAAGAGTACTAAGAAATTATTGAATTTAAGAATAATATTAAAAATTGTAATTTTAGATATCCTATTTATTCTATTAAATTAAAAAACATTCATAGGATATAAATTAGAATTTATAATAAAATTATTATAAAGAAGAAATGATCAAAATCTCTTTGGTTTTAAATCAGTAAAACTTTCTGATATTGGAAATGCAATATCATCTTCAATATCATATTCATTATGAGTCATTCTTGGTCTCACAATAAGATATGATTATTATTAAATATTCAAAGGAAGACTTATATTATTATGATAATATTTTATACTTTTCAAAGATTTCTTAAGAATGATGTGATTAAATTAATGCATCATCTTCTCCATGAATTAAAACAATAGGACATTTAATTTATTGAGATCTCTCTAAATTTCTGAAAAAATGAGGTAAACAACATAATATGTTTAATATGCAACCACATCCAAAACAAAAGTCATCTATAATATATCTAATTGATTTATAAGCAGACATAGATATTAATCCTTTAATATTTCTTTGACTTGCTAAATAAAATGAAGGTCCTGTTCCAATAGATCTTAAATATTAATTAAGAATACCTTCCAAAAATGTAGATTTAATCATCATTTAATTTGAATTCATTTTTAATTTCATCATATAAAGCTAATGAATCTTATTCAATTAAAATAGAAGTGGGTTAGACATTTCTATATATGCCATAGCCAGGATATTCAATAACAAACATATTAGCATTTATAGTTTTCATTAATTATTCCATAAATAATACAGCTGCATACCTATACCTATTATATATTAACTTACATATCTTCTGCATTACCATGAAAATATATTATATATAAATTGGTTTCCCAATATTTATTTTTTAGATAGACATAGGGAATGCTTCTGATTTTTTCAAGATTTTAGGAATAATCATTTGGCTTACCATTAACTATGTTTATTTTAGTTTTACCCAAATTACCATCTTTATTGTAAATGCTTGCATATTATAAGTTGTCTTAAAAATCAGATTCTTGATATTTAGGAGTAGGAGCAGGAAATATGATATTGTTTATCTTTCCAAAACAGTGTATGATAAACAAAACAAACAAGTATATCCCAATAAAGATACTGAACACAACAATAAGTGCAATGTGAGAAGATTCTTAATCACTCATTTAATAGATAAATATATATATATTAATATAATTATTACAAGTAGCTTAATAAATAAAGAGAAATGAAAAACTCTATTAATATTTAAAATGGTTAAATATATAATCATTTTGATTTTCTATTTATTTTTTATTTGTTAATTAGATTGCAACTAATCAAATTATTCATTATAATCTACAGGAATAAATTAAATTAATTATTTTTTTTTAAACTTTCCTAAAATAAATCAAAATTCAAAAGATCTTGTAAGTGCTTTATTTTTTTATGTTGAGGGTCTTTAACCTGATAAATTATAAAAATATTGTTTAGTTTAACTCCAATCCTTATCATATTATTATTTTGAATATTATGATTTTTTTGTAGTGATATGCCTAAATAATATTAAATTATCTTTTCTTATTTACTCTAATTCATTTCTTTTTCTTGAATTTAAACTACTTACTCTTTTTGGTTTATCAAATTTAATGTTTGAACTATTCATAATATTTGTAATCTTCTCTAATAATAATCTATTGTCTTTCTCTATTTGAGTGTATCTATCCTCTAAAATCTACACTTTCTTCATATTTGGTATCCTTTCAACAGTTTTAGGTATAGTTATGAATGGTCCTATTTACTAAAGTCTACTGTATCCATCAAGCATTTCCTTCTCTTACATTACTCTTATATGAGGTTTAGGTCTGTGCATAGACTAATTCAATATGAAAGTAGTTATTGTTTATTTATATAATTTTATAAATATAAATAGCTTTACTATTATACTCATTTTTTTTTTAATAATGCAACTTCTAATTCCTCTGTCAATAATTATTATTCTTAAAATGAATCATAGAGTTTTGACTTTATGACTGGATTAAACTTTTAATAATGTTTTAAGATAAAATTAATAAAGAATTGTTGAACTTGTTTAGGAAACTAAGGGAATATCTAAATTATATAGATTTATTTTCTTACTTTTTAACAATCAAAAATTAACATTTAAACTGCTGTAATATTAACATTTTAAATTATACCAACAATATCTCTGAAAAAGAGTTTAAATATAGCAGAAGAAGGGTATCTAATTTTAGCAAAACTTGAAAACATTTGTAATTTCATAAGGTGATTAAATTAGTCATATCTTTCAATGAATTATTATTCAAAGAGTTTAAAAATCTCAAATGTTCCATGTCCAAATTGTTTATATAACATAAATAAGGTTGTAATATTTTAAGGTTCTGTTGTTGGGATATTCTTTATAGCTTATTCTTCCAATAATTTCCAAAATTCAGGTGATCCATTACCAAATAATGCTATTCCTGTGCCAACTCTATATTTAAAATATAAGAATTATATATATACCTAATTAAATCTTAAATTTCCATCTCAGTTACTAAACTTTGTTTTTCTAATAAATCATATATATCCTTTCTTTGTATTCTAGCAAGTATTAAACCAAAAGAGAAATGTTTAAGATCACCTGACTTAAAATGATCTATTTATTATTTGAAATTTAAAATTAAAGATTGCTCTACTTCTTTATTAGTGGATTTTGTGTTTTATGAAATTTATCCATAGATAAACATAGCTAATCCAATTTATGATGCATTTAAATCAGGAGCTTATGATACTGCTGCAACAAAATTGAATGATTATTAAAAAAATTATTTTGAGTAATTTCCTGAAACCAATAATGATAATATGTCTAATGTTTCTGTCAAGGAGGCATGTCTAATTTATTTATATTATTAATAATATTACTATTCTAAATATAATTAGGTTGTTCTATCAAATACTTTTTATGCATAATTTTCATCATTTATTTATTAAGCAAAGCTAATGGATACCAATTCTCTAATTTCTTAATTTTCAAATTAAGGCAAATATGGCTTTAATTGTTATATTAAACTTGAAATCTCTTTCAAATTAAATTAATCATTTACATTTATAATCTATTTATTTTCCTTTATGTAATTAGTTAAGTTAATTTAAAATTTCTCTATAATCATTTGCTTATGTGGTTTGAGAAAATTAATAATTTGGAATTCTCATCTAATGAATGAATTTTTAGGATGTACTCAAAGTGAAAAAAAATCTAAGGTATTACCTTCTCATATTAAATTTATTAGAAAATAAATGAATTAATTATAATTATCATAAGCATAGTCACCAAGAGAAAGTAATTTTGATTATGATGAATAACCTCAAACATAATCTATTTAGTTAATTGAGAATAAAGCAGCACTATCAATTATCACTAATGTATTCAAATTCATATAAAGAATTTAGATATAAATTTTAGTAGCTATATTTTAAATATTGTTAATACTTTTTAATTCATATATCGCCTTTGATTTAAGCTATAAGATATCCCTTCTATATATAACAATTTTACATTTCCTATAAATCATTAGGATTGGAGTTAATAATAATAAGTAAAATTTTAACAAATGAAATTTGTTTAGAAAAATATAAAATAATCAATATTGTTGCGTTTAGATATTTTGGGGAGTTCTCTCCATTTCCTATTATGTACTAAATTCTATAAGCTTTATAGGGATGTTTAATTTATTTCTTAGAAAATAAAGATTTTCCAATTCAGTATCCAATATTAATGTATTTGATTTTCACTCTTACTTGGTTTGTTATGACACTAAATAATTATTTAAAAAATAAAAACGATAAAAGCTTTATATTAATAGTAACATTTTAGAATTAATATTAGTTGACAGTTTTATTTAGATTTTTTTTTGTTCTCTAATTAATGATGATTAATTTAAAATAAATTTAATGGATAGATTGGGAATGGATTTATATATTTACAATACTTTGGATGTTCTTATCTATAATTTGCATATTTTAGACTATTTTTTTGTTTGATTTCATTTGTAAAGCAGCATCATTCTTGCAAGAAAGAGATCCAATTAATAGGGAAGCATTTAATCAGTAGAGTATACATATTGAGTAGGTTTAGTTATAGGATCATTATGGATTAATTTACTAATCTTATGCATCTCAGGACTTCCCACATTTAGTATGATTTGCTATACAATTAAATTATCTACTGGAAAAAATAGTTATAATGCACTTTCTATAACTTTATCTGTTATATATTCATTAGTTTTTATTGTCTATACATTGTATTATCGAATGTCATTAAGGTTTATATATTATTTATTATTAAAGTTAATTTGTATCTCAAATCCAACAATCAAGAGTAGCAGAAAGTAATATAGATATTAATACTGATAATTAATAAAGATATCAATTGAATTCTCCAAGTTCAAAACATAAACATCATTTAATAAAAAGTAAAGAATAAATCTTAACTTAATTACCTTAATATTTGGTATTTATTTTATTTTTAAGATCAGATTAGATTATCCCAAACTTACTTTTTGCCAGCAAATGATAATGATATTGCATCATAAGCAAAAAAACCATAATAATTTTAATTTGAATAATAACATATTAAAAGGAACAAAACTGATCAAGACTAACCAAAATTTAGTAATCGTAATTCTCTTACTGAAATTAATTCTGATAAAGATACATAATGCTTTAATTGTTATTAAAATGAAAGCTGTGCAGTTTATATGCCTTGTGGACATGGTGGATTATGTATTAAATGTGCCACAGAATGGTTCAATGAAAAATAAGAGTGTTTAATTTGTAGAAAGGTAATTAATTATATTCTTAATTTTTATTTAGCCTGTTGAATCTGTTGTACAAATTTCTTAGTCTGAATAAAATAAAGTATAGGTGATAGATGTTTTAGCATTTTGAAAATTCTTTTATTATTTCTATCGATAATTCATTTATTAATATCTTTTTATTATGAAATCAAAAATATTGAACACTGGCTCTATTCCAGAAAAAAAGCCAACCGTTTATTTAAATGACGGACAAGGAAGAGACACCTATATTTCTTTTAATAATGGAGGAAATTTTGCTTAAGAGTTTCGATTCTTGGTATCACCTTAATAACCAACATCTTTAAGATTAAAATTCAATTATAGTGTATAATAATAGTATTCTACACCAAGAATTAATTATTAAGGTGATGGAACAGGTAGAGATACCTATATTTTGTAATATTAAATGTCTTAAAATTAAATAGATAAAATATAAAAGATAAATACAGTTCAGGATAAGCAAATTATAAATCCATGCTTCGAAGTGAGACTAATTTTGGTTCATTTCAAAAGAATAGATTATAATTACCACCACTTGCAAAATAAAAATTAAATATGATCTATTAATTATAGAAAGTCCAATCTAGTAGATTGTCAATGCCAAAAAATAAACTATTATATAATGAAGAGTGATTCTCTAAATATTTTTTACAGATATAAATAAATTAATTGAATTTATAAGCATTCAAATAATTTATTGTTTATCTATATAAGTCACTTATCATTTATAGAAAATTATAATAATCTAATGTATTTTTTTTCTAAAAGTTAGAAAAATATTCTTTTTATTAAAGTAGAAATCTATTTTTTTCCTAATTTATTTCATTATAATGTTAAATTAGTATTAATATTATAATTAATAACATAATTCAAATTTATGGCATACATAGTGAGGACATTTATCTACAGATATTTTAAAAATTATCTTTGCTCAGTTACTGGATTATTTTTTATATGCCTTTACATTTTTGCATTAGTTTTCCCATTTTTATTTGCAATCAGCACTGGAGGTAATCATATTTAATAAGAAAGAATTTTGGCAGAAAGTTAAAGTAGCATCTGAATAAACTTATATCTCATTAAATGGTAATTATAGTATTTAATGTCATTCTGGGTTTTTAAATGAAACATCATCAAACATCATTAGTGTTACAGATCAAGATTATATTGATTTTTAATATATAAATGAAGATCAAAATTTAGATGGCAAGACTGATTTTATCTCATTTTAAATTAATTTCATGCCTTCATTTATTGCTGAACAGTGTACCTTAATATTATTTTCAAATGTTGGAATCAGAGTAATATAATCAAAATAAGTAGAATACTTTGAAGCTCTAGATGATTACACCTTTAGTGTTTTCTTTTAATGAAGATTTTGAGAATTATGCTATCCATCTTTTTGGCCAGCTCTAATTTTAGTAAAAGTAAACTTTACCTTAATTAACTTCAACAAAATTAACTTATTATAATGAAGAAACAAACTATGAATATCCTTTCAATTTATTTGATTTTAAATTATAATAGCTGTCCTAAAATGAAACAGTTATACCAATATTTGAATCATTTAAATAGAGAAAAGCTGTATCTAAATAAGTTTAAATAACTGGACAATTCAAGATTTAGTCTTTTTAGCAGTTATATTATAAATCAACAGTAATTTAGAGTTTCAGAGAGGTTTGGATTCAATATATTTACATAGCCATACCAACTTTTTATTTAATTTCAAAATTAGGATCATTTGCTTTATAAAAGAAGATATTTTTTGCACATTAATAAGTATATAATGATTAGTATAATACGATATGATAATATTTATCTAAAAAAATATCTTTATTATCAATTTTCAATTCTAAAAAAAAATTATATCTTTTCTTTTATCCTTGTATTCAGAAATTTCATTTTAAATAATAGTTCTAGGATGAAGAAATGGATTATGTTAATGTTTTCTCCTGTTGGAATTATATTATAATTCTTCATCATCATTAGAATCTTATTCACTTATCTCTTCATCACTTAAATCATCCTCACTACTACTGTCTCTATCATCCATAAAATTGTCCCTAGTATTTTTATACTATCTATTATCAAATTTATCCCATTAATTTCTACTATTTTTATAATTCCTTTAATCTTGATTTTTATTGTTATCTCTATGGTCTCTATTATAGATATTATCATTATAATTTTCATCATCCCAATTATCTCTATTAACTATATTATCTATTTTATCTCTATTATCCCTATTATCTCTATTATTCCTATTATCTATATTATCCCTATTATTCCTATTATCTCTATTATTCTTATTATCTCTATTATCTCTATTATTCCTAATATCTCCTTTATCTCTATTATTCCGATTATCTCTTTTACCTCTATTATTCCTATAATTTTTATAATCTCGATCATCCCTATTATCTCTTTTATCTCTATTATCCCTAGTATCTCTATTATTTTAATAATATCTTTTGTCTCTATTATTTTTATAATTTCTATCCTCCCTATTATTTTTATAATCTATGTTATCCCTATTAAGTCTATCATCGATATTCTCAAAATTGTTCTAATTAGTTGTTTCTCTTTCAAATTCATTAGAAATCTCATAATTTTTTTTTTTAAATTAACTTGAGTTATAGGAAACTTTTTCAGCATCATCTAATTAATTATTAAGGAATTTGGATTGATTTGCTTCATTTATACATGAAGGTGAAAAATTTTATTAAAATTAAATATTCTTCAAGTTGTTAGGATCATTTGTTTATGGTTGTTATTAGAAATCATCAAAAGTTTATTATTGTTAAATTTAATTCTATTTATATCCTGGTAAACGTATTTCTTCAAAGCCGTCATCATCAGGTTCTGTATAATGATTAAATTTGTGAGAATAATTCATATATTCTTATTTTTCTAACTATTTTGAGTCATTTTACTAAAATTAAATTTACTGCTAATTTTCAAATAATTATACATTATTTTAATCATCACTTTATATTTGAATAAATTAATGTATCTAATTTTAATGATCTTATCTATAAATATCTATATGTTATCTAATTTATTTATCTAAATAGTATGTAAAATCTCCTTCACTTTTATAATTTCTTTCATCTTCTATTTTAGCAAATTGATCATCTTCTATTTAGTACTAATCTTAATCATCATCTATTTACTACCAAATTAACTCATCATCTTAATGTTCTTCTTAATTGTTATCGTTTTCATATGAAATTTCATAAAGTTCTCTTAATTAAGGATTTTTATTTTGAGTTTTCTCATCATATAAACATCTTTAATATCCTGGACTTGCTATATCTTATTGAGTTGGATTAAAAGTGAGCTTTATTATAATTGATGGAATTTTTTAACTAATATTAACGTCAATAAGTCCTTCTTCAATAGGCTCGTAATGATAAAATTTCTCAATAGTTTTAATGATAGTAATCTAGAAGGAATTATAAACCACTTAATACTTCATGAAGTTTGGGATATTTTTACTTCAATTATTTGGAAAGCAATATAGCCTTTGCAGAAGTATTATGATAAGCTAATAAAAGTATGGAAGTAAACTCTAAATTCATTTTGATTTCATACTTTGTTCTTCTAACATGTATTTAGCTTGATTAATTAATTTACTTATTCCATTTATTACAGGTATGACATTTTAGGCTAAAGGAAGTTTAATAGTGCTTTTATGATATTTTAATTTTGTTGCCATTAAACTATTACAAATAATAATTAAAATTAATAAAAGAATATATTATAAATCATTCTGATTATTTTTAAGTTGTTCTGTTCTTAAATGCACCATAACCAATACTATAAAATTGAGGAATTCAAATACTGAACTAAATAAATAGATATTTATTTGTAAATAATTATTAAGTTTATAAATTATAATATAATTTATTTTTAATGATGTCCAAATGCAAGTCTTGTAATGATGAAGGGTTTCTTACATGTCCTTTATGTCAGAAAACTACTTATTGTTCTAAAAAATGTAGAGATTACGATTGGTAAAGATATGAATCCTAATTAAGAGGGCTGTTTCTCATAAATTAGAATGCAAAGCAGAACTACCCAAGAGAAATGTATAAGACTTTGAAATAGTCAATTAAGGATCATTAGGAAGAGGAAGTTTTGGATGTGTAAAATTAGCTAGAGATAGATCAACAGGTTTATTGTATGCCATGAAAATAGTAAAATAATTAATTTATTTATAGATTGAAAAATCAGATGTATCAATAGAAAATTTAAGAAGAGAAATAAGAATACAAAAAAGACTTTAACATCCTCATGTGATTTAGTTATTTGAATTTTTTGAAGATGAACAATACGTTTATTTAATTTTGGAGTATGCTGGTAATAGATTTTAATTAAATATAGAAAATGGTTCATTATTTGGTTATTTGAGAAAGAGAAAGATTTTACCTGAAAATGAAGCTTTTGTGTATTTCTTTTAAACATGTCTTGGAATAGATTATCTACATAAAAAATAAATTATACATAGAGACTTAAAACCTGAAAATCTACTACTTGATAAAGATGGAAATATAAAAATTTGTGATTTTGGATGGTCTGCAGAAATGATGATAACTTAAACAAGAAATACGTTTTGTGGGACTATAGATTATATGACTCCAGAAATGTTAGAATATAAACCTCATGATTAAACTCTTGATATGTGGTGTTTGGGAGTACTACTTTATGAATTAATTCATGGTTAAGCTCCTTTTAAAGGAAGAAATGATTTTGAAAAATGTTAAAATATTTTAAAGTAAGAATAATTTGAAATTAAAGCAAGTGATTAAGTAAATTATTTTATAATTAATTTAGGCTAAAGATTTGATATTAGGACTTATGAAAAGAGATTCTAAAGATAGATTAACAATGGATTAAGTATTCATTCATCCTTGGATGTTGACTATGGCTAAAGGATATTAATTAGAAATTAAAGAATACATTTTTGAAGAGAAAAAGAATTTAGATTAATTAAGTAGTAGTTTAAGACTTGATACTAAATTTTCAAATACTAACACAACAACAACTAGATTGTCTGGTTCAAATAATAAATAAGAATGCGTTTCATTAGCATTTTCTATGTATTCTGATGAATTGTAGCCTCCTATATAAACTAGAATCACTAGAAGAACATAACATACTGTTAGGAAAGAAAGTGGTTTTTTTGAAACCATTTTTTAAAATCTAGGTTGCACTAAAAGAAGTTGATTAAAATATCATTTTTTTTAAAGCATTTATTTTTTGTACTATAGTAAGTTAATTTAATCAAATATTGTTATATAATATTTATTAGAAATTGTAATGATAGATTAGTAAACAATAACACTTGATTAAATATATGGATGCAATTTTAAAAGGGTGCCATTTCTTTATGGGGAGATGGAAGGAACAAATCCTATTCCAATTAATGAAGCAGATGAAGATTTAGATTCTGATAAATAATAATAAAACTAACATAAAATAATATCCCCAATATAATTAAAGACATAATTAAAACCTCTAATATAAACTAGAAAAAGAAGACAAACAGTTCATAAATCACCTGTTAATAAATCTCAATTTGAAAATCATATTGGATTTAGAAATTCATTTTATAAAAGCAATAATAAAGTGAATCTGGCATCAAGATAGCGGGTTGAAGAATTGAAGAATTAAGAGATTTTAATGTTTACAAAATATGTTTAAAGATTCTAATTGTAAAAGTAAGCACTTTGGAATTGACTTGAATAGCTGATTTATAGTTTGAAAAGACATCTAATTTTTGTAATTAAATTATTAATATTAATCATAAATTTAAAGATAACAGCCTAAATTAATATATCTATTTCCTCTTATTATACTGTTAATATTTATCCTGCATTTTATTTTGATAAAATATTAGAATTATATAATGATGAATTATTGAAGAATCTTATAAAATAATATATAAAAATAATCATGGATTAAGAAATGTTTATCAAATAACCTTTGGATGACGATAAGAATGATCAATCTGAACAGTAAGGACATGTTTAAATTTTTATAGATAATCTTAGTTAATGTAAAATGAAGAATCACTTGAACATTTGGTCAACTCATTAATAAAAAATTAATAGCCAGATGAGGATGATTAATTTAAATAATAAAATGGAAAGCGCAGAATTAATGACTAAAGGTATTTTTATCAACAATATCAAATAATGCTATCAGATTTACATTCTAAGAAGATAAGCGTATCTTGGAATTAGTTTAATAGGTTGGTCCAAATTTTAACAAAATAGTCAAATAGTTTCCAGGAAAAACAATGAATATGATAAAAAACAGGTATTATAAAAAGCTGCGATACATTAAAGAAGATCTTCAAAATGATCAAGAATAAGTGAAAAAGCATTCTAAATCGAAAAAAGCTAATTGATTTTTTGATTTATTTATAGACTAACTATGCCACTTTTGTTTTGTTATGTAAAGGTCATGCTTTTAATAATATTTTATTCATATACAATATTTTATTATTTTTATTAATTAAAATATTTATATTATATAATTTTACTTCTATGCAATCATAAAAGAGAGGACAACAACATAAATAAGGATATTAAGCAGATTTAAATAAATATTTTGGAAAGAGATTAAAAATTAAGTTGAATGCAAAACGAACAATTATTGGTACTGTAATTGGGTAAAATCATATACTTATTAAAATTTAGATTTGATATTTTCATGAATTTAGTGCTTGATCATTGTAAAGAATTGATTCCAGGATAAGGAGCAGAAAATAAAGATAATCTATATCCAGGCTTTTCAAATGTCACAGATTAGCTAGTTGATATTGGTTAAGCAATTGTGAGAGGTAATTCAATAATTATGTGGGAATGTTTGGATAAAGTTAAAGACTGACTGAATATATTAACAATACAATAAATATGAATTAATAGATTGATTTATATGGTCATCTCTTTCATATCCTATAATTATGTAAAAAAGGATTTATGAAAAAATTAAAATATTTCTAATCTTTCATTCTCATTAAATTATTATATTTGTTCTATTAAAAATCCTTTTAATTTACAATATAACATATTTAAATAAATTATGGAAGAAATAAATGTAATAATTATAATAATTATACATATCATAAATTTGAAATTCATCATTATATTACTATGATTTATTCATAACATTCCTAATTTAAAAAAAATTCAATAAAAAATAATAAATTAAATTAGAAATGTTATTTGTAATAATTAAGAATACCTTTTATTTCTATATTTTGATACACTCTTTATTTTCTTTGTTGAGCTTATTGATATGTTTAGACAATGATATAGATCACTTTGAAATTTAATGTCCAAGAGTAATTATATATTTTATGTTAGCTGAGCAATTAAATTAAAGAATTCATAGCAGGTATATTCAAACCATTTTTGCCGGAAGTTATTGAATTTTTAGTTGGAAAAATATTAATGCAAGATTTAAGGATAGTGAATGCTCTTATATTTTCAGGGATATTAGAAGTGGTCTTAGCAATATTAGGAGGATTGTAAGATAAAATTTAATTTAAGTTATTATGTAATGGTTGAAACACCAAAGCCTATATAAAAGAGTTTGAGAATAATTGCAAAGTTGCTTTTCTTTTTAGGGTTAATATTTTGGATTTTCATTTATTGTAGTGGAATTGGATTAAGGAAATTACTTGAAATAGTGCATATAGTTTATTAAAATCCATAGAATGTAGAAAATTATTCAAATGATTTATCAGAATTTATCTAAAAGAGACAAGAAGAAATTTTGGAGTATTATTTCTGATTGCATAATCATATTCTAAATTATATTATAAGCATAATTAAATAAGATTCTTGAACCCATTTTTATAAACCTTTTAATTATTATTACTGAAAGAAAATTGAAAAGGTTAAGATTCTTTATAAATAATCTTGATAACTCAATTAAATCTAAATTAAAAATATTAATTATCATTTACATAATTATATGATGTTTAATTTATCAAATGAAAGTCTTTACAACTATATATAATCTGATATAGGATTTATATATTAAAAATGTTTATTTTGTAAAATTTAAGTATTTATTTGATATATTTTATATATAATTTATTAATATATCTTATTTTTAAATAAAGTAAAATGATTTTTATTGATATTATTTCTATGAATGGCTTTTATTTTGAAATAGATTATTATTATTTTTTTTCTATAAAAGAATTAGTTATTTAATTATAAAAAACAAATTATTCATTGTTGAATTTATAAGGATTCTAATAAATATTGATATATCTACATAGGATTTTAAATTGTATATATTTATTATAACATTTTATTAATTCACATAATTTTAATTTTATATAATTTACATATATATGAATTAATTCAATTTTGTCTAATCTATTAATACTTAGTGTTTTAATATTATTTACCCTCACCTTCTAGATTAAATACATTGCTTAAATTGATGCTTTCATTAACTTCGCCTGGATTATAATTATCATTATTATCATTTTTTTTTTCTGGCTCTTCTTCAATAACAAAAAATTCCTTCTTTGTCATTGATGTATCCATTCTATTTTACAATTTTTCGTCATCTTAAATTTACTCAGATTTAGGAACATCTTTGAAATTTTTGGAATTATTTTAATATTTAGGTTACTATTTTTGATTTCTTCTGCATAATCTATATACAATTAGCCCAATTATTATAATTCCAATGATTACTCCAAAAATAAGAATCCATTCAGTTGTAGAATCAAGTTGAACAAGTAATCTTGAAACCATTTACAATGAGTTTTTAATTTAAATAAACAATAAATATATATCTATAATGACTAACAATGTCATAATTATTACAATTATCTCCATTTGTGTATTATCCTATCCATAATCTATTTCCAGTCATCCTTCTATTATTGTTCTTTAAATATTAACAAAAATTCGATTTCTGTAAATTTAACAATATTTTTATGAATAATTTATTAATCTAATATCAATTCAATTGCTATTAGTGATAATTAGCTATAAACTATTGAAAATATTTTACTATTTTTCTACAACAGCTATATTTTTAAATCATCAAGACTATCTCCAATAATTCTGATAATTTTATAAATGAAGTTATCCTCTTATTTATTCATTTCAATATCACTCATTTCCCCATTAAATTGAGAGATGTATCTTTAAGAAATTAATCCTCACAATTGAAAAATATCTTATAATATTCTAATTAATTTCTTGTATAATTCTATATATTCCATTTAATACTTTCTTAATCAACATATTTTCTCCAGAAACACATGATACTTCAATTTATTAAACCAAGAGATAACTATAGGCCAATAAAAGTCTTGATAATTAGAGAATGTATTTTTGAATAGATTGATCTACCCTAAAAATATTTTAATTGATCTAACTTTTTTAATATAATTTAATTCTAAAATAATAAAGGAGGAAATATACTATTCTATTTCATTTATTATAATAATATAAATTATGTACGAAATTTTTAAAATCATTTCATACAATATTATCCCTATAATTTAGGTTTCCCATTTCGTAGAATATATATTCATTTAAATCTCCATCTTAAAATAGTTCCATATATATATAGAAAGATATTTTCAGTTTTAATGAGATAAATACATCTCACAATATTAATATGATAGATATTTTTAAGTATTTCAATTTCACTAACTATTTAATTACTTATATATAAGTATGTCTTTCAAATAGTGCTAAATCAAATTTCTTTATTTTATTTTCCATTCCTTAAAACACATTACCATAAGCACTCACTCCCAAAAAGTTTCTCTCATTAAACTAGTATTGACCAATCTACTTAATAATCCTTTTCAATTGATTCATAAAGAGTATATTATATTCTAATAATTCTATAATTAATATATAATAATTACATTCTATTTATTGTTTGAACGTGGAATATACTTAAATATGTTTATTACATTTAAATATCAAATTTTCCATATATTTAACATTATCTATATCAGTTTTAATAAAATAATTCAAATTATTAGATCATAGAGTGATATTCCGTGTTTATTTGTGACGGATTACATTTAATTTATAATGAGAGTATATAGTAAAGATAAGCATAAATATTTTTTGTATAATATTATGAACAATATCGATTAATTCTTCATTTCTCATATATAAAAGTTTGTTCCATCTTGGAGCCATCTTTAAAGTGATGATTTGAGAATTACAAAGACTATAGGAATAACAAATAAGACATATATTATTGAAGCAGATGCCACTCCAAGCAAAATAATCTTTCGTCATTTTGGTGAGGTAGGAGTTGGATTATTTTTGAACAGAGAATAAGAATTACACATTGCAAGATAAGTTGCTAAATGTAAAATGGGTCCACATTTTTATGGTCACACTTCACATGTAACTACCAATTTAATAATAAAAGGTTCGTTTGGAAGAATACATTGAAAATGAGGTTATGAGTCAGGAATCAATGAAAGACCCTGATACTTACACTTTGGTTGCTTAGACCTTGTGTAAATTTCACTAAATAGATATATCTAGTCAAATGAATGACAGAACACCTTTATTTGAAAAACATTTGGAAGAAAATTCAGATTTCTTATAGTAAGTAAGAGAGAAAGTTTATTCTAATTTATTCTCTGAAGATGAAAAATCTATTCTATCTAAAATGGCTCATTGGTTTTCTGAAGAAGAAGTGAAATTTTTACAATCTGTGTTACCAAAAGATGATATTGTATTTTCCCATAACGATCTATTAGCAAATAACATTTTATTGATTCCACCTGTAATAATCATTTCTTATCATCATTTAGAACTTTGATAAGGTTGTGTTTATCGATTTTGAGTATTCTTCCTATAATTTCAGGGGATTTGATATAGCTAATTATTTCAATGAATCATAATTTAGTTATTTAAACCCAAATCCACCTTACTTTTATATAGAAGAAGGAATGATTGATGAGGATATCTTAAAGGATTTTGTTTAAGTCTATATCGAGAAATCAGGATTGGATTTAGATTATCAAATTTTACTACATTAAGTATATATTGGATAGTTATTCTCGCATTTCTTTTGGGCGTAAATATAATTATTTAATAATAATAGAGCATGGGGTATCATTATGGCTAAATCAAATGATATTGTTTTTGATTATCTAGCTTTTGTTGAAGTTAGATATCATAAATATTACTAACTAAAGAAGCATCTTTTTGAAAAAAAATGATAACAATAATAAAGTTTTATTAGTATATAAATTTAATGGTCTATTTAAACTTGTTCAATCCATACAATTGTTAAAGAAATTTTAATAAATTTAATTCTCATAATTTACATAAATTCAATATAAAAATTCTTTAATTCCTTCAGATTAGTTGACCTAAACTATCATTAAGTATGTAATTCAATTTTATATCATTAAATTAAATATGAGTAAAATTAAAGTGTTGAGTGTTACAGGTAATCCAGACTTAATACATTTCAGAACTCTTCAGAAGACTGAAAGAAAAAAGACTTATGAAATTTAAGAAATGCATGAAGTAAAAAACATTTTCGAATATAATATCAGTCAGAATATGATCATGAAATAAAAATTCTAAAAAGAGATGCTTCCTTGAGAATGTAACTAAAAAGATTGCAACCACTATCTAACCAAGAGCACTTCACAATTGATGACTCTTTCACTTCTAAAACTGTTAAAAGGTGGACATAATTTATAATAATTTAGGCCATTATTATTAATTCAAAATGGTACTCCTATAGTACATTCAAGTAGACGTACTAAATTTACTTAAAGTTTAATTAACTAAGCCTATGAATCATAATTATCTTTTTTTAATTCACGAAAGAACAGTAAATACTATAATATATATATATAGCTTATGTATAAATGATATTATAAATTGATGAATAACTCTATCCAATAATAATTGAATTATATACAGAATATGCTCCTAAAGCATGTGATAATTTTGTAAAGTTTTGTGAGGGTGTCAACATAGATGGAAATTATTATACATATAAAAATACTAAGTTTTAGAAATTTAAACCAAATGGTAGAAACAATTATAACTCTAGGATTTTTATAAGGTGGATAATTTGCAAAAAAAGTATCTATATATGGAGATTACTTTGAAGATGAATCTTATGCTCTTTAACATGATTGTGAAGGAATTATAGGATAAGTAAATGATGGATTTTAACATACAAATCATTCTTAATTTTACATTACATTAGCTCCTATGAGTTATTTTAATTTTAAAAGAGTGGCATTTGGAAAAGTTATTAGAGGAATGAAATAGTTTTAAAAAATCTTAAAAAAAGAATTGATTTCTCCTAATATTATTATTTAAGAATGTGGACGTTACGATCAATAAGCTTAGATTAGAATGAAATTAGAGAAATTTTCTGAAGATTTTGCAGGTGTATTACCTGAAAATGCTGAATCATTTAATAAGTTTATTGATGCTGAATAAGAGAAACATACTGATGCATAAGGAGATTTTACATAATTAATGAAATTTTTAGTTGAATAAATGAAATTGATTTCGAAATTTGCATATTCGTTAACTGCAATAAAGAAAGCAATACTATAATTAAATGAATAATTTAAAAAGAATTAATTATGTTTGATGTTATATATATTAGACAATTAATAAGTCTTATTAAGTGATAATTAATAGGGAAAGTATTTAGTAGTATTTAGAGCAATAGATGGTACTGATTCATGTAGAGCATCAGCATTTATTGTATTTAAAAAATAAACAACAATGTTCAAAAATGTGAATTTAAATGATCTTAAATAAAGTGGAGAACAAGTTATAGGAATATGTTATTGTATCTATGGAACAACAACTTAATTAGTTTTTGGAACTGGTTATAATTTGAGTATGTTCACACTTTAGAATAATGAATTCAAATTATAATAATAAGAGTATGTAGATGATTTGATAATGATAGACTATAAATCCCAAAAATTGAAACATTTTATTGTACAGATATCAAAGATGATTTTTTATAATATAAAATCATATCTAGTTTACCAACTAAAAACATGAGGTACACAAATAGCATATTTACAACTTTACATCGTGTAGTAAGACTTGGAGGTCTGGCTATGTATAAAGATGTGACCATTTTCGAAGCATTGATTTGTGCATTCATTTTAGCAAGATCATGGGGTTGGTCATTTTGTGCAGGAACAAGTAAATAATCTATAAATAATCATTCTAGCTACTTTCAATTAAATAAAGGTCAAAAATGTTAACTAATTAACTTATCTTTATTTAGGTTAATAGAAATGGGTCTAGAAGATAGAAAATCATTTTTTATCCATAGTTTGAAATAATTCAAATAAATTGTCAAAAATGTATATATAAAGAATTTCTTACTACTTTAATTTTCTATATATTTCTTAAAACATTATTTAACAATTGACAATTCATTATGAACCTATAAATGAGGGAACAAATCAAACTTAATTTAAAAGCCTTTTTGAAATATCACTTCTGTTTTTATCATTAAAGATGATAATGATTTGATTATGAAAATCTGAATCTCTTCATTTAGATAATAAATTTTTCTAATTTTTAATCCCTGTAGCAAATAAAATTTAAACATTTTAGACTACAATCATATTGTTTAATTGAATATAAAACAAAGCTCATAATTATAAAATTTATTATTATTTAACATTTGAACTGAGTTGAATTTTGTAATTAAGTTTAAAATTAAAAAAAAATGGACTAAATATCAGATGAAGCAATCAATGCTATGCCAAAAAAACCATAAAATGCTTACATGTTATTCAGGGCAGATACTTATGATGATCTTAAGAAAAAGAACCAAGATAAAAGTATGACTGAATTAACTACAATGATATCATCTTTATGGGGAGAGATGGATGAAAAGAAGAAAGATGTAATTAATTTATTAAGAACCTTTATATTTAGAAATACAACAAAGATTATGACAAGGCTATGGAATAATATAAGACTGATTATGCTGGATGGTTGAAGAAGTTCAAATTGGATGAAGATAAAGTAAAGAAGTTTCTTAAGGACAATAAATAAGCTAAAAAGAAGAATAAGAAGGGTTCTAAGAAAGTTACCAAAGCTTCAAAGAATGAAGAAGAAAGTGATGATGAAGATGAACAGAAAATTTAGTCATTAAAAAATAAGAACTAAAAGAAATAATAAGAATAGAAAGATTAAATTGTATAGAAGAACACTAAGGATAATAAGGAATAATAGAAATAGAAAACTAATCCATAATAGAAGGAGAAGGAAAAGAAAGAAAACAAGAAAAAGTGATTAAATTATAATAAATTATTATTAAATAATTCCACTTTATGCTTTAAATACAATACCTTTGCCAAGACTCTAGTTTATCTTGTGGAAGAGGAATTTTTATAGGAATATATGCTGGATTAATTTTTGCCATTTCAATCTATTGTTTAATAAAGCTTTATGGATTTATGGGTAGAATTTCCTATGAAATGATTCCTTTAACAACATGTGCAATTCAATCTTCTTTGCATTTCATAAATGACATCTTTTTAGTTACAAACTCTTTATAAATCGTTATTATTTACTTTTGTTTACAAACTTTCATATTGATATCTCAAAGCTTTTTTCATTTATACTATAAAATGACATACTCTAAATAAGAATTTTAAGGATATAGATTGAAATAAAAGTATAGTTTAATAATATTTTACATAATTTTTACTGCAATAATCATATTCTATTTGATTTAAATAGATGATAATAATTGTTTGTTATATTTTGATGTAGGATTAACTCTTTAATTTATAATTATATTATTTAGTGTGTTAATATCAATATTCTATGGTTAAAAATTAAAACAAGAGATGAATAAACATGAACAAACAAATGTGACAAAAATAGCAAATTATTAAACTACAGCTGTTTAGATAGTTTTGACAACTTCTGCAACTTTTGAATTTATTATGTCAATTTTATCACTTACTACATTTTAAGGATTGTTTTGTAATTTACCATTAACTGATATAAAAGATACAGGATTTACATCTGGAGAGAATGTATACCTGACATTCTTCTCCATGATAGAAATGACTCCTTGTATTTTAGTACCTATTATTTTTTTCTATATCCCATAAATAAAATAATAATAAAGTCAAAAGAATGAGTTTAACTTAAATGACACTTTTTTATTACAATCTGCAAGACAATCTTTGGATTTTAGTGGATTAATAAATATTTCTATTGAATTAAAATAATGAAATTATTTACATATTTAAATATTATATTAACAGATTTTGTGTATACAAAAGAAATTGGCGCAATATAAATATATAATTAATATAAAAATGCCTCCCAAAAACAATTAGAGTGGATTTATGTCTGTAGAATAGAGATCAGAAATAGGAGATTTCTCTAGACATACTCCAGCAAGATCTCTAGTATAACCTCGTAATAGATCAATTCTAGCAACAGCATCAAGGAGAACAGGAACTTAATCTTAACATTCTCCTACAAGAATGACTGTTGAAACACATGAAGCAGTATATTGGGGAACAAATATTGATGAAAGAGCTATTGAAAAATAATTTGATAGATTTTTAAAAGAATATAGATCTGGAGGAATGGAATATTATATGAGTCAATTGAATTAATTAAATGAAACAGATTAATTCATCTTAAATATTGATGGCAGACATTTATTAGAATTCAATAATCATTTGTATTAACAATTAATTCATTATCCAGCAGAAATAATTCCAATTTTTGATACTGTAGTATAAAAAGTGTTTTATGATGATTTTTTATCTTTAAAAGCAAGAAATGAATAAGAGAGAGAAGAATTTAGATTATATGCATAAAGATTATTAATAGGTATTATAAATCTGGAGAGGAATGTTTAAGTGAGAGAATTGAATCCAAAGGATATAAATAAATTAATAAGTGTAACAGGAATAGTAATTAGATGTAGTGAATTATATCCTGATATGAAATAAGCTACATTCAAATGCACTAAATGTGGTCATATAGTAGGAGTAAATATTGAAAGAGGAAGAGTTGAAGAACCTATTAGTTGTTAAAGATGTAGAGACAAGAATTCCTATGAACTCATACATAATCTCTGTTAATTTACAGATAAATAATATGTTAAATTGTAAGAATAACCTGAAAATGTACCTGAAGGTTATACACCATAAACTGTAAACTTAGTACCTTATGATTATAATGTGGATGATGTGAAACCAGGAGATAGAATTATTGTTGTAGGTGTTTATAGAGCTGCTCCTATTAGATAAACTAAAAATAGAAGAGTTTTAAAATCTATTTATAATACATTCATTGATGTTATATCATATCAAAAAGAAACTAAAATTGAATAAGAAAAAACTAAAAACATTACTGAAGAATAAAAATAAAAATTAATGTATCTTTCTTAATAACCAAATATTTATGATATACTAGTTAAATCTATTGCACCATCTATTTGGGAAATGGAGGATGTTAAAAAAGGAGTACTTTGTTAATTGTTTGGAGGAACTAATAAAGAATTTTCTTAAGCAGGTANAACAAGAATGACTGTTGAAACACATGAAGCAGTATATTGGGGAACAAATATTGATGAAAGAGCTATTGAAAAATAATTTGATAGATTTTTAAAAGAATATAGATCTGGAGGAATGGAATATTATATGAGTCAATTGAATTAATTAAATGAAACAGATTAATTCATCTTAAATATTGATGGCAGACATTTATTAGAATTCAATAATCATTTGTATTAACAATTAATTCATTATCCAGCAGAAATAATTCCAATTTTTGATACTGTAGTATAAAAAGTGTTTTATGATGATTTTTTATCTTTAAAAGCAAGAAATGAATAAGAGAGAGAAGAATTTAGATTATATGCATAAAGATTACTAATAGGTATTATAAATCTGGAGAGGAATGTTTAAGTGAGAGAATTGAATCCAAAGGATATAAATAAATTAATAAGTGTAACAGGAATAGTAATTAGATGTAGTGAATTATATCCTGATATGAAATAAGCTACATTCAAATGCACTAAATGTGGTCATATAGTAGGAGTAAATATTGAAAGAGGAAGAGTTGAAGAACCTATTAGTTGTTAAAGATGTAGAGACAAGAATTCCTATGAACTCATACATAATCTCTGTTAATTTACAGATAAATAATATGTTAAATTGTAAGAATAACCTGAAAATGTACCTGAAGGTTATACACCATAAACTGTAAACTTAGTACCTTATGATTATAATGTGGATGAT
Source organism: Paramecium pentaurelia (assembly GCA_905183005.1). Taxonomy (NCBI): domain Eukaryota; phylum Ciliophora; class Oligohymenophorea; order Peniculida; family Parameciidae; genus Paramecium; species Paramecium pentaurelia. Next base: position 35,853 of record CAJJDO010000039.1, on the reverse strand, counting down.
GTGAAACCAGGAGATAGAATTATTGTTGTAGGTGTTTATAGAGCTGCTCCTATTAGATAAACTAAAAATAGAAGAGTTTTAAAATCTATTTATAATACATTCATTGATGTTATATCATATCAAAAAGAAACTAAAATTGAATAAGAAAAAACTAAAAACATTACTGAAGAATAAAAATAAAAATTAATGTATCTTTCTTAATAACCAAATATTTATGATATACTAGTTAAATCTATTGCACCATCTATTTGGGAAATGGAGGATGTTAAAAAAGGAGTACTTTGTTAATTGTTTGGAGGAACTAATAAAGAATTTTCGTAAGCAGGTAAAGGTAGATTTAGAGCAGATATTAATGTTTTATTAGTAGGTGATCCATCAACAAGTAAATCTTAAATATTATAATGTGTTCATTAATTATCAAGTAGAGGAATTTATACATCAGGTAAAGGATCATCAGCAGTTGGTCTAACTGTTTATGTATCTAGAGATCCAGAAACAAGAGAGATCATCTTAGAATCTGGAGCATTAGTACTTAGTGATATGGGTATTTGTTGTATTGATGAATTTGATAAAATGGATGATAATGCTAAAACTATTTTACATGAAGCTATGGAATAATAAACTATTTCTGTAGCCAAGGCTGGTATAGTAAGTTAGTTAAATGCCAGAACTGCTGTTTTAGCTGCTGCTAATCCACTCAAATCTAGATATGATGTCAAATAATCAGTTGTTTAAAATATTAATATGCCACCAACTATTTTATCTAGATTTGATCTTATTTATCTAGTACTTGATGAATTCAATGAAAAAAGAGATGAAATGTTAGCATATCATATTTTAAATATGTATTCTCTAAAAGACAAGCAAGATTATTTAAATTAAATTGAAGAAGAAGGAAATACAGATATAATTGATAGAGAAACTTTGTATAGTTATATATGTTATGCAAAATAAAACATATTTCCAAGACTGACTGAAGAAGCACAAAATGAATTAATTGCAGCTTATGTTAAAATGAGAAGTGCAGGAAATTCTTCTAATACTATAACTGCTACACCAAGATAATTAGAATCCTTAATTAGATTATCTGAAGCCTTGGCAAAAATGTAATTCAACTAAAGAGTTGAAAATTATCATGTTTAAGAGGCAGTTAAATTAATGGAAACTGCTATGAAAAAAGCAGCTCTTGATCCTATTACTGGTAAATATTACATTTTATTTCTAGGTAAAATTGATATGGATTTATTGGCAACTGGTAGATCCAATGCTTCAAGAGAATTAGTTTCTAAGTTTATTGTTGAAATCACTAATTTAATTAAAGCCAATTTATCTGATTACAGAGGATAAGGTGTCAGATTTTTTGATTTTGTAGAATAAGTATTTATATTTAATGAATTTTTAGATTAATACTCTAGTATCTGCCTAAACAAATGAATAAACTATGATTGATAAGAGACAGTATTAAAAAGAAATCTTAGAAGCTTTGCATTTACTTGAAGAATAAGGTTTTGTCTAATTACCAGGTGACAGAAATAAACCAAAAATAAAAGCTGGTATTAAAGCTCTTTAATGAATTATATTATGTAATTTTATATAATATTATATTTTTTAATTAACAGATGGACTCCCCTTTGAAAGATATGACTGGAACGATTGTCAACAAGTATTATTCAAATTTAATTAGGCAATATAAACTCATTAAGAAATTAGGAGCAGGTGCTTTTGGTGAAATTTATTTATCTTAATCAAATGGATAAGAGTATGCTATTAAAATAGAGAAATCTGATTCAAAACACCCATAGTTAGAATTCGAATCCAAACTATATCACTATTTGAATAATCATAATGGATAAGGAATTCCTAAATATTATGGCTATCATTAGCAAGATGGTTATAATTTTCTCGTTATGGAATTACTTGGACAATCACTTGAGGATATTTTTTCTGAAAACAATCGCATATTTACATTGTAAACAGTTTGTGTTTTGGGAATTCAAATGTTAGAATGTATAGAGTTTTTACATAGCAAATAATTCATTCACAGAGATATTAAACCAGATAATTTTTTAATGGGTAAGTCATAAAAAGATAGGGTATATATAGTAGACTATGGATTAGCTAAAAGGTACATTACAAAAGATCTTCATATTCCTTATAAAGATAATAAAGCATTAACTGGAACTGCCAGATATGCATCTATCAATACACATCTTGGAATAGAATAATCAAGAAGAGATGATTTAGAATCTTTGGCTTATGTTTTAATGTATTTTTTAAGAGGATCTCTCCCTTGGCAAAATCTAAGAGCAAATAATTAAAAAGAGAAATATGATAGAATAATGGAAAAAAAGTTAGCCACATCTTCAGAAACCTTATGTAAAAATTACCCTTAATAATTATTGTAATTTGTAGATTATACAAAAAATTTAAAATTTGATGAGAAACCAGATTATTAATTTATAAAAAATCTCTTTATTTAAATCATGTAAGAGAATGAATTAAGAATGGAATATATTTATGATTGGGATGATGAAGATACATAAAGAGATAAGATTTAAATAAGAAATGAAGAGAAAACCAATTTACTAAAAACAAATAAATAAAGTAGTAATACATAATAAAGAATTAATAAACATTAGGAAAATAAAAATATAAATAGCAATAGTATATATATGAGAAATTGTAGTAATATTAATAATAAATACAGTATTGGTAGAACAAAAACCAATTCTATAGGATCAATAAATAAAATAATTGTCAATAAAACAAAATAAATTACTAATAATACAATTAATAGTTTGACAAATCAAAACACATTACCAAATAATAATAATAACAATAATAATAAATTACATTAAAACTTAGCAAAATAAATTATAAAGAAGCATTCTAGTTTACATTACTAATGATTAAATTAATTTAAATTATAATTGTCTTATATAAACGTTAGTTAAATAATTTAAAATGTTCTGATTTTCTCTCTATTTTAATAATTTTCATGAAGTTAACAATAAATTAAATTAATTTTATTTCTAAATTAATCAAATTAACATAAGCAACCCTATTGTGATTTAAATTATAAAAAATAATAAAAATAGATAATTATTTAGAACAATAATACTAAAAAAATACATCAAATTGTCTTTTATGCTTAAAATTATTATAAAATTTCAGGTTAATACAGAAATGATTTTTAACTATTTTAAATCAATATACTAAATTCCTATTAGCCTTACAAATTATTATATATAAATAAACTTTCAAGAACAGCTAAAATAAAACTATGCAAAATTAGTTAGAGCAACTAGATGTTCCAAGAGGATAATCTTTCACATTTGATTCTAATAGACCATTTATTTATTACTATTCTGTCGCCAAACCATTGCCTGATAATATTGTTGATGACTTAGTTGTTTGTTGTTAAATAAGAACCTGGCTAATAAAATAGTTACCAAAAGTTTGGTTTTTAATGGCTAGTACAACAGCTCACATTTTAATAGAGAAACAAACTAAGTTTGTGACTCAAAATTTTATTTTGGACATATTTATCTATAGTTGGTTATCAGAAGGGATCACTAACTTGAAAAAAGAATTAATAAATAGATTAAGCAAATTGATAGTTGAAAATGAGAAATTAGAAAGACTAATTGATATATTTACATAAGAAATTGTCTAAATATAAGATGAGTTTTCAAAATTTCATAAATCTGAATACCTTCTCAATTATAATGATAGTTGTGTACAACCATTAATAGTATTTCGAGAAAAAGGAAAAAATGAGAACTAATCACTAATAAAAAGAATTGATGAATTAAATATTGATGACGATAGTAGAGATTCAACTTTATCATCTTCCTAAATTTCTTAAACCTTTACTAACAAAGACATTGATAGAAGTAAATCTGATGTTAGAGAAGTTACAGCAGCTCTCTAAAATAGTAAGATGAGAAAATTTACAAAGTAAATGGAAAAGATGACACAAAATGTTTTTTCAGAATTAATTAAATATAATTCGTAAGATCAATAATGGCAAATAGCTAGATAATTTGTTGTCATTATATTAGAAACTAGCGTTTAGTCTGATCATTATTTAAAAACTATGGAAAAAGTTAGATTTCTATAACCAGCTCTGCTTTTTTATAAAAAGGCACTGTAGGTTTGGATTCTGACCAAACTTTCATCTTAATAATCCAATTAAACAACTAGAAATTCATAAGAAAATAAAGTAATAATAATATATTATTTTAGATGATCTTCAGTCAATTCTTATGCAAAGCCAAAAACTTTATGGGTAAATTTTGGAATGAAAAATTAGTTATTCCTCTACATACAGTATTTTAAATTGCAGAACAGACTTATCCTGAAGTGTAATCTGAAAAAGACGTTGTCGAAGTATATTAATTTATAATATTATAGTAAATGAAAAAGTTTTCTATTTTATTAAAGGAAAAACTTATAGCATTATGGGACCAAAATTTGGCTCAATGCACAAAATAGCTTATTTAATAACAATGATTTATAATTAAAATTTATTGAAAATCTACAATTTAGAATTTTTCAAATATCTTTATATACTAGTTCTCAGTTCTTTTCTGTTACACTTGACTATATATTCAGCATACCTGAATTCATTAATGTCATAGATAAATGAGCTTTATCCTTTCTAACTTATTTTAATTGAGATTATAGACTCTCAATCTTTACTTTTTGAGAATTGGTTTCATCCTTTAATTACATGATTTGACTTTCATATTCTTGAACCTATTTCTCATTTAAAAAAATTCCACTCATTTAAGATGACATTATTTATTATTTAATTTCTTTGCCATTCTTTTTTAATTCATTAATAGTCTTTTCATGAATAAATATTAATTAATTTTTCTATTAAAGTTCTTCCTATAAACCTTATAATACATTTTCTAAATCTACAATTTATTGTTTATATTCATTTGTTTTTTGTATAAGATGTTTATTTAACTAATAAATAAATACAAATTATTACTTCTTTTTCTTTATCAAAATTATCACCTTTATTTCCTAATTTTAAATTTCCCAATTATTCAATATTATTTTTAAGTTCTTTTATTTAATTATTCAAATTGAATTCATTTTTTGCATATTAATCAACTTTTTTAGATAACTCTGCTATAGTTATTTTTTATTACTTTATTTAATTGAAATAAGCTTCATTTTCTTTTTCATTGTTATAACTAACATTAGATAACTTTTCTTAGAACTCGCTAAGTTAAGTTTTATAAGTAAAATTAATTTCAATTACTTAATTTAGATTGTTAATAAGTTCATCTAATTTTTCTTTCTTTTCTTCTAATTATGTTCTAAGATCTAAATTTTAAGTTTTCAATTCATTATAATAATAATTTATATTCTAATTTTATGGCTAAATAGAACTCATTTCTTTTAATTTTTGATTAAGATATGCAATCTAATTTATATTTTCTCTATTGAAATTTTTAGCTTAAATTTCTAATTAAGATAATTAATCATTAAGCATTAATATTTTCTCTTATTACTTTTTGACTGTTTCTACTGCTGTTTTATATTCTTAACTTAAAACTTACACCTTTTATTCCAAAAATAATTGTTATTAATCTTTGGTTTATTATAAATTATTTTTTTCATTTTTTAACTTATAAATAATTTCATCATAATGATTTTGAATTTACTATTTCTCTTTTAAATTTTTTTAAACTATTTCATCTAATTTATCATTTAGTTCTTTAAGATGATTCTTCTTTATGTTTTCTATATCTTTAGAGTTTTATTATTCAATTTTAATAATTTATTAACTTAGAATGATGTTATGTTATTTTAATTCATCAATTACTTAATCTTAAGAAATCATATCTTAAGTATGATTTTAAATCATATCTTTGATATTATGCTCATATTTTTCTAAAGCTTAGTTAAACTAATTCTACAATCTTTCTAATTCAAATTATTTATCAGATAATAATTCTTCCTTTACACTCAAATCCTGTACTCTTTTTTCTAATTAATTTGAAAGCTCTTTTGTTTGAAATATAAGTGAATTTAACTATTCTTATTTATCATTGACATCCTTTTACAAAGAATTAATTTTATTGTTAAGTAATTTTGTAGCCTAATTCAATTCATTAGATTTTAAATTGTACTTTTGCTACCATTAACTTTCAATTTTTTATTTTTATTCATTCTCATTGTTCTTAATTTGTTAAAGCTCTCTTTGGTGTGAAATTTACATATTTTAAATCTAATCATTATACTATTTTTATTGAATTATTTTATTTTATTCATTTGTAATTAATTGTTATTTTTATTCATCGTTTTGCTTAATAAGTTGGTCCAAATGTTTTTGTTGTTCTGTAATTTTATTGTTAGATTATGCTAGCGCTTTTTTTAACTAGATATTAAGAGTTTATATACTTCATTATTTGCTTGTATAAAGTATTCAAGTTATTCAGCTTATCTTAAGATACTAGTATTTTATTCTTTAGCTTTCTTAGTATCTTATTGCTTCACAAAAGGTGCACAACGACTAGAAGGAGAAGAAAGAGTAGGTTAAACTACAAAATCAGGCTATGTTTGAAAGGGTTATACTTGACTCTAACCATTTATTGTAGGTTAATTTCTTCTAGGACTATTTTAATATTGCATTTAATCTAATTTGGCTATCAATCCTGATACATCCCTAGTATAATCAACAAGTTTTACTGTTAAAATTATTTCTAATCATTTATTAAGGATTGAAGTACTTGAGGCTATTTTATTGATTAGGGTGTAGGTGGGGGAATTGATGTGATTGTTGATGTGTCTAAAGTTAATTATTAAATTACTTTGAGGCAAAGGTTAGTATTACTAAATCATTGAACTTATATTAGATAATTTTTATCCAAGTTATTGATTTTGCATTGACGATTAGCAGTTAATATAATTTTATAATAAATAATAATATATTTCAAAGAAGGAATTATTATAAATTAAAAGTGAATAATATCTAAATAGTTTAAGTAGATATTCATAAAATCAATATAGATTGATCAACTATTTGGTGATTCATCTGCATTTAACCATTTAATTCTTTTACCATTTTCCCACTATCCTTCTTTTTTCTCACCATTGGGTAAAGTGATCAACCCTTTTCCGTGTTATTTGCCGTTTAACCAATATCCCTCATACATTCTTCCATTTTCCCATTAGAAAATACCAAAACCATGCTTTTTATCATCCTTGTACTCTCCATCATATCGTTTACCATCTGCCCATTGAGTGATACCTTTTCCATTCATTTTACTATTATTCCATTAACCTTTGTATGATTTACCATCTTTCCAGTAATATTCTCCATATCCAGTGATGTCATTCTCAACGAAATCCCCTTTATAGAAACTACCATCAGCAAAAGTAAGAGTGCCTTAGCCATGTTTCTTTCCATTTTCATATCTACCCTAACAATATAATACTAATCATCTATATACTTCATATTTTGCTCCATCTGGCCAGACTTCAACTCCTTGACCATGTTATAAATCGTTCTTCCAATCTCCTTCATATCGAGCTCCGCCTAATTTATTATCCAATTAAATAACCACTATGAATATAAATTCCACGACCGTTTGCCATATCATCCAACCATTAACCTTCATATATATCACCATCCACATGCACTGTAATATTATAATTTTAATCTACCTAATTTTCCAAATCCATTTGCCTTATCTTCAACCCATTCTCCCTCATAAAAACTTCTGTCAGGCCAAACATATTTCCCTTAACCGTCTCTCAAACCATTTTTCCATTCCCCTTCATAAACTCCTCCATTTTTCATCTCTATTGCACTCAACTTTATCCTTGTTAGTTTTCCTTTTGTCGATTAAACTAATGACACATATCGATCTTCTGGTTTGTTATCATCTAGACTCCCATCATAATATTTTACCATTTTCTCTTTTCATTAGTTTTGGAGAAGAACTATCTTCTATAGAATTGTTTCTTGCTCCTGCCATTTAGGCAACGTCTTCATCCTTAAGATGAGCCATATTTTTTTCTTTCCCCTATTTATTATTACCCTTTTATACATCAACTTCCTAATGTTGACCCATATCTATTTTGGCATTAGGTTTTGATTAGCTTAACTGTTTTTGATTAGTATTGAGTTCAACTTCATCCATCCCTTTTGTTTAGCACTGACAAGAACAACTATTACCCATTCTAATAGAGTAGAAAATTTATAATATTATATTTATAAATTAATTAACTTAATCTTCTTTCGTTAAACTTTACTGCTATCATTCAGTATTACTTAGATTTTAATAAGTGTTATTTGTATTACAACTTTTTTTTTTTTTTAATTTAATCGATTTTATAATTAAAATTAATAAAATATAATGAAGTGCTCTTGCAATAATGATTTGATTATACAATTTTAAGATGACAAATTGTACATTTAAACTTGTATTTAAATTGTATCAAATATCCATAGGTAATAATTCACAAAATTTTATCCCAAAATATCAAGGATTGACTGAACCAATAAATGAAAGTAATGATGAAAATAATTAAATTTTATGCTTTATGCAATAATTTACTAATAAGAATCTTGATTAAAATTCTTTTAAATAGATTTTTGAGTTCAATGCAAATAGTTAAAGTGTATAACATTAAATAAATGGTAGCATTTTAAAATGTCAATTGATAATGACAATAATTTTAGAATAATGAGTCCTCAATAGCCTATTATTAATTAATGCCTATGTGAACACGAATAAAAAAAACAGAAAAAATAAAAACAAAAAGTAAAATAACCACAACCTAAACCGACAATTGAAAAAACTCAAGAAAATTCAGATTCTAAAACATGTCAAAAATAATCGAGAGCTCATTCTTAAGTGAATGAGGATATTCGCATTTTTGAAGATAAAATTCGATCATATACATCTGACATAGATGAATCGAAAAAAAAAACATTAAATCTTCCACAAGAATGGATAAAAAGATTGGGAACTTAGAAAAAGAAGAAGTGAGAATGATAAAAATACACAATCTTAAAAACAAATCATTTTAAAATTTAAAATTAGTTAATTTTTGAATTATGTATCAAATTCAATATATACAAATATTTCATACAAGATATATATAAAAATAAAAGATCAGTGCGATTATCAATTAAAGTTATCCAATAATGCCAATCTAGCCTGTATCTGATTTATAAGTAAATTATTTAATTTCTCTTCTTTTTCAACATTGATTTTTGTATTAGTTTCCTCTTCTAACTTTAATGCTTCGTTATTTAACAATTTTATTTAATCTAAAGTCTTTTACACTCTGTCCTAAGAAGAAATTAGACTATCATCGAAAATGTTTCTCTAAATATTGTAATTTTGTTACCCATTATGCTGGTTATATTTCTTACACTTTTTTATGTATGTGAATACCCTCAGCTTAATCTTTCTTCTTGCATTAAGGTTATGGAATAGGAGACAATTTTTACACTTATTGATGCCTAACTTTTATTTTGATTTCTGGCTGTTTTTTTTCTTCTAGCTTTTCTTCTACCTATAATATTTTTTCTAGTTTTTTAATTAAATATTTATCTATTTATTATAATTGACTAACTTCAGAACTGGTTTTATTAGATTATTCATGTAAAGAAATAGGCTTAGATTTTGAGTTGAATATGAATGCATCTGAAGGATCCTCATGAAAAGTCTTTATAACTGGTCTTGAATAAATCTCTTTAACAATTTCTGAATACTTTGATTATACCTATTTTCTAGCTTTTATTTGTTATCGTTTTGCAATTAATTTTAATTACTCCTCTTGCTATTCATGGAGTAATTTAATGTAAGTATTTGATTTCTAAAACTCTATTTATGGAACCGACTTTTTTTTATTTTATCTTTCCATTTCTCTAACAATTTTATTACCATCATATTGTTATTAATGTAATAAAATTGAACTGAAATTGATTGGTTAGCAGAGATGTTTTTTAGATGACATGATTTATTTATGAAGTTGCTCTTAAATTTATCTTAATTCATTATCTTTATTTTATATTGCAATTTGCTCTCTTCTAATTCTTTCTTTTATTAAGAGAATTTTCTTGTTTTCTTCCTGCAATTATTCTTTTCTACTATTTTCTAATTCTTCTAAAATTGATGATTTATTTAATCGCTGTTTCATAAATATAAATAATTTTATTATAAATTATCATAATTTCTATTTTCATTTTTTTAATAAAACACTTTATATCATTCTTTTTTCGAGCATATATTTATAGATTAATTCTTTCAGTATAGTTTTATCAACACATTTAAATAAATTTAAGTCTTTCACTTCAAAACCTTAAGCAGCAATATATGCTCCACGCGCACCAGACTTTCCTTTTTTATAAACAGACCTAAACTTAGTAATAAATTCAGCTTTTAATTATTTGTAATAATTCTGAACAATTACTATTTATAATTTTCTTTTAATTATTAATAAATATTTACCCATCCAAATATGGAGATTTCTTAACCTCCTCATCCACTTAAAAGTTAATGATGGTTTTATTCATTTGTTTTTTGATTTCCTTCACCTCTAAATAATTTAAATAAATATTTATACTTTCAATATCTTCCTTTTGTATCTAATTATACATAACTCCCCAATATTTATTCCATAACATGATTATTCTTTAAACATAAGCTCCAACTCTTTTTTTATAATTTCTGTATGAATCAATTACAGTTCTTATTAATCTTCGAAATCTATAAGTTTTTTGTATTATTTCTCCAATTTATCCATAACTTTTCATAAAAGAAAAACAAATAAATTCAGCTCTTGTTTTTACAGTTTTTTGATAGACTTAAACAAAAACACAAAGACTTTGTAAAGTTTAAAATTTGGTCCTTTATTAAATTGTTTCACCATGTTTAGTAAGGTATTACTTTAAATTTAATCTTGTTCTATGTTTTTTCCTGATTATTGTGGCTTCATTCATCATATGATTTGCCATTTTCTATAATAATGATAATATAATTACTATATATTTTACTCGAATAAGTCTGCAAATTAGTATAGAATAGAGATTGGTTAGCCAATTTTTTTATTATTCTTTAATTGATTAATCTATCTGATCTCTAACATTCAAGATATCTTTAATAATCTTTTTTTTTTAAGAATGCTCATATCTCTCTTTAATTAGATCTTGCTTATCTTAATCTATAATTTATTTATTAACTAAAGTTTCTTAAAATCTTTTGGCTGATTAAACTCTTTTGATTTAAAGTTACTTTTTTTGAGTTTCAGGTTCATATTGTCTTAAATTCATATTCATCAGTATTAAATCTTTTGATTATTTTCTAGATAAAGCACTACTTATTCTACCTGACATAAATGCAGTCATGGGCCTTTCTTTTTCTTCTTAATCTTGCTTTTATAACTTCTATATTTTCATTCCGTATTAAATCTTGGCATGAATAATAGATTATTGTTAACTAAATATAGCCATATACAAAAATGGAGTAGTAAAAATGTTATCCTCTCCTGGCTCTGTATATCTTAAGACTTATTTTCTTTGAAATGCTTCCTCAAAATTGAATCTATTTGGTGTTAAGGTGTGTCTTGAAATATAAAATTTCATTTTAGCTTAATTGGTAAATGTAAAATCTATGTTTTTAATGCAAATTAATACTAATGATTAATGGCTTTTTATGGCCTGCCAAAGGGACTTCAAAGTAATGGAACGTGCATAGTTGCAAATGTATAATATTTAATAATTTAGCATCTAATTAGGCTCTTAATTCTGTAATCACATAGCCTTATTACTTTTTTACAACTTCCGTTTAAAAATTATGTTCAAAATCCTTCTTAGAAGGTACTATCTATTTAAGTTTCCTGGCTTCCAATTAATTCAATAACTCATAATTTGAATGTATATTATTTTGTTATACAATCGAATTTTTAAACTCCATTGTTTTCATATTATTAATTATGGAATAAACTAAAAAATTTCTCATAGGAGTAACATGTTTTTGAAAGCTTGAATTCTAAAAATGCAAAGATTGGGTGGTGTAATCTATATAGAAGTTGGTTAAAGCAGAAATATCATGGATCATCCATCCCATGAATTGATCTATACTGAATTAAAAGATGATTATCAATTTAATTGATATTAAGAATTTTATACTATTTAGTAGTTATTTATCACTTTAAAAGAACATGGATTGTCATTCTCTCTTTGAAGATTGTTAGATTGTTCAAGTTATTTTTAGACAAGAGTTTTTTTATTTAAAAGAGTTATTTAAGAAGAGCAAACATAAATTATAATATTAAAGTTAATATTTATTTTTATCATTCTCATTTATCCCTTTTTGATTTCCAATCCAATAATGCTTTTAAATTTTTATCGCTGTTTGCTACTAGCTTAATGTAATTATCTAAATTTATTGTTTGAATTCATACCCATAAATGCATTTGCCTTAGCTATACCATAAGTAACTCTTGCTCTATCAATTAATTTTCTACTCTTTTATTCAGGTTTCTCTGACTTAGCACAATCAAAGTGCTGTTAAAAATATTCTAATGATTTGGCTGTGTTTCCTTTGCTCTAATATAATTTTGCCAAATGTAGTGCAGCATCGGATTATGAATTATATAATTTTTAATCCTTAGCTAAAGCATAATAACTTTCCAAATGCTTTTAAGCTTCATCTACATCACCTTTCTTTAAATAACATTAGGCTAATGATGAATGTGCCTCCATCTCTTTTTATTTTGAATCCTTATAAAATGATAATGAAATATACTTCTTTGTGTAACTATTTGACAATTTCCAAGAATTTGTGATGATATTATATACTCTTTTAGATGTTCTACATTTTGAAATATAACCCACCAATTTTGTTGCATATCACTCCTTCTGACTCTAAGTCTCCTGCTTTTTATGCTGCTTCTCTGCATTTATCATAATATTTTAATGATTATGCAATTTGATCGTTATCCCCCTTCTCATATTCTTAGGCCATTCTGTTGTATATTTTGATTAATTCAGTTGACATTTATTCAACTACCGAATCCAAATTCTATAATTATTCGCATTATTTCATGCTTTCCTCCAAAATGTGTATTGCTTAATCTATCAATCCAACTTGGTAATGACATTTAGCATATCCTAACTTGCCCTTGCCTTCAGCTTTAGCTTCCTATCATCAATAAAATTTTTACAGTATATTATCTTGATATTTATATTACTCTTTTGTAAAAATATGCTGCCACTATATAATCCTGATATTCAGTAAAAAAGAATTCAGCCAAATTTAGGTACTCGTTTAATGCCTAAGTTTTATCTGGGTACTAGTATTTAGAGTTTTCTTCAGCATTTTATAATCTCTTTTTTAAATCTAACAAGAATTCTTCATCTTAATTAATATATTTTTGGTGAACTAATTTCTATGGAGAAAATACTTCTATTATTTGAAAAATGTTCCTCTAATGAAATTCCTGAAGGTTAATAAAATAATTTTGGGACGGTTTCATTAGTCACATAAAAAAAATCAGCATAGGATTGAACATATCCATTTTCTTGTTGAATAAAAATGAGAATTACATAGTATTTCAGCAGCAATAGATTCCTTATTTATTTTCCCCTAAAATTCTATTCTTTCCTCTGATTAAGGATTTTATTATTGCTACAAATCTAATATAATTAGTACTTTTTAAATTTTCTTTTAGGGATGCTTGTCAGTTGTGATTTGTTTTTAAACTTAAGCATCTGCTAATCCTTTTGCCTTGATAGGCATTTTTATTGGTTCAAATTTCTTCTCTTTTTATTGCATAAAATATAAAATTTAATGGATTTTAAAGTAATTTAAAAACTCCTCTAAATCAATTTTGCCAAACATTCAGGATTACATTTTTAAAGGTTTTTTAGGTTGAGGAGCTTATGGAGAAGTCCTTTTGGCATAAAAAATAACAAGTAATCAATAAGAATCAATAAAAATGATCAAAAAAATTGTTAACAAGAGAATTCAATTCATTAAGAATTACTTGAAATGATAATAATACTAAGCTGATAATAAAAGAGAAATACCTTTAGAAATTAAACATCTAATTATCCTCAACCTTTTAAATACCTGAAAATTATATGTTATAATAAATTTAGAAAGAGTTATTTTGGTGACTTATTAAAAGTACAGAAAAGTAACCATATTTGATATCATTCAAAACGTAAACTTTGAGACCTTAAAATTTAATCAAGCCTCAAGAGTTGTAATATTGGATAATTAATATACCAAAAGAATTGCTCATAGAGATTTGAAACATGAAAAGGTGATGTTATGTAGAGGAAAGTAAAATTTCTTTCACATTACAAATTAATCTTCTAAAATTTGTATGATTACATTTAATTTAATTTTTTAGAATAGAGTTATAATCAAAAAGATAAATTTTAATTAAAACAAAAAGCAAAGTAACTTTTATAATATATATATCATAGAATGGTCAGTAATTGACTTTAGTACCTCTTTAGTAGTTGAAGGTACCTGCTGAATTATCACAGAAATACAAATAAATCAAATCCTCATTCTAAATATCAGAAGAATCATTCATTAATAGATGTACTTTTTGTTGAATAGCAGAAAATGTAAAATCAGAAATGCTTGAAGAAGAAGCCTGTTAATATATTAAGTTAATGAGCCATTGCCATCAAATATTTAAATATATTTACAATTGTTACTCAATTTAATGATAACACATATCACTTAGGATATTAAAAAATGAAAAATACTTAATTAAGAATACAAAAATTGTTAATTTTTTGGCTATTAATTTCATCCAAAAAATTGTAGAAAGGAATTCCTTCTCTAGATAGGCAACAAATGAATATATGATCCTAAATCACATTCTTTTTCAAGGAATTTAATAAGATAAATTATTAAGCTTTAAGAACCATAAAAAAGTTTTATCTGTTATTTTAGCTGAAAATTCATCGACTCAGACTTATAATATGGAGGAAAAAGAAAATCAAAACTTAAATTTTGTGGAGTAGTTCAATATAAAATCGAATGATTTATTTATAGACCATTAGATTTGGTATTAATAGAAGGAAAAAATTGGCACTATTTGAAACAGTGACAGAAAAATGCACATTTACAATCATATCAGTAGATAGTGTATAGATTTTATTTCAAAGAAGGGATACATGAAATTAACAATAAAACTAAGAAATTCTAAATTAAAGAATTTGAATATTCAATCCATTGGTTATAGAGAAAGGCAGAAAAAAGCAAGAGAAAAACTATGAGTTTTTTACTTTTAATTCATATTTGCATAATTATTAATAAGATTAATATTAAAAGAAGGATAAAACTAATCATTTTCATGATAAATTGATCTAAATGAAAATCCTTTAATTTCTAATCTAATGAGCATTTAGTGAATTTTATAATATTTTAAAGTATATAATTTATAACAAGTTTTTCATATGAGGAAAAAACCTTAAACTCAACTAATATAAAATAATTCATTGATAATTTTAAGTATTTTGATCTTTACTTTGTAGAGAGCACTTATAATAGTGAGATGTTGATCTTCGACTCTCTTCCCCAATTCACGATTAAATTTTCCTTAAAGTACTCTCAAGACAGTTAAAATATTGTTAAATAAAACCTCATCAAATCGACATAACAAAATGTTTCTGTAATTCTATAGAATCATTAAGCTTATTTTCTGTATATTTCATCATATGCATTAAGACAATCTAAAAAATCCTTAATAATCATATTTACATTATATGCTCGAATAATTATATAAAGTTCTTTTATAGTTTGTTATAATGTCATTGCTATCAAGAGTAGGCATATGAAATGGAATTGGATTTAGAATAAATCTTTAAATAGCTATCTGGATTTCGTAATTTACAAAACCATAAGCAATCTAACATTTGGTACTAATGAAACAATTTCCAAACTCTTATGTCTAAAAATTGATGTTTTATACAGTCAATAATTTCCATGTTAATGGATAGTCATAATCGAATGGTGCATTAAATAAATTTATTATGGATTTAATTTAGTTATCATCGATGATATTAAATACACTCTTATATGCAACACTGTATATGATGAGCAAATATATCTATAGAATCTAGAAACAGAGTAAAAGATTTATATTAGCAAGAATTGTCGACAAATGATAAATAATTAGCTAAAGCATTCCGATATCAAAGAAGGAAAATAAAAATTATAATTATGGGTTTGCCTACATTACTATGTTTTGCTTAAAATTATTACAACTTATGTCTGAGATACACATAGTCAGAAAAATTGAATATTTTTGAGTGTTTAAAATAATTTGATACTGAAAAAATAGGGATGGGAATATTGACTTCATTTTATATGACTCTTTTATTATACATTGGTCCAGTTTATTAAGAATTTTGGGTAATGAATATCATTTTTATTCAGAATGGCAACTTAAGGGAGAAATTTAGTAAAATTAAATTCAACAAATTCAGGTGGGATTATTTTACAAAGATTGTTATCGTATTTTTTCTATAAGCTTCAATAGACTCCATTAATAGATGAAATTATTTTTAGAGAATTAGTAAATAATGCTATAAATGTTAGATATTAAAATAACATAGAGTTTATTATTTATTCAACATTTTTATATAGTTCAAGTAATAAGCTATAATATTTGATTAGCAAAATCATTGTCTTATTAATTAAAGTACGGATAACTATCCCGTTATGAATTCCTTAAAACATTTGTTTTGGGATTGTACTTGTCTTTTGTCTTAGTGTAGACAAAAACAATTGCAACAGTAATAATCAATCATGGACTTATGAATTTTATGGGAAGGCCTAATTTTTAAGATTTAGTTAAAGGAAAGTATAGCAATTAATAAAGATAAAGTATAATAGAATTCACTATTTTAAGAGATGATACGGTTTTATGTCCTCGGTTTCGTTGCTTTTCTAATTTTTTGTGTCTTAGTTTTGTGATTTTATTTATTAATGGATTAATATAAAATAGTGAAGAGATTGGGAGATGGAACTTATGGGTGTGTCTACAAAGCAACAAATATCAATACAGGTCAGACAGTTGCTATTAAAAAGTTCAAAAAAAAATATACGTCTTGGGATGAATGTGTAAACCTTCGAGAAGTAAAAGCATTATAAAAATTGAAACATCCTAATATCATTAAACTAGTTGAAGTATTTAAGGAGAAAGATGAGTTGAATTTGGTTTTCGAATACTTAGATAAGGATATTTATCAACAATATTTAGAAAATCAAAATAATGGCAAACATTTATCAGAAGATAAGATTAGGTCTGTAATAAAATAAGTAACTGAAGGTTTGGCCTATATGCATAAAGTAGGATATTTTCATAGGTAATTAATACAAGTATTGTAGAGATTTAAAACCAGAAAATCTATTAGTATCAGGTGAAACAGTTAAAATTTGTGATTTTGGATTAGCAAGAGAAATAAGATCTAAACCACCATATACTGATTATGTTGCTACAAGGTGATTTATATTTAAATTTTTTAGATGGTACAGGGCACCAGAAATATTACTAAAATCTCCAAATTATAATTCTCCAGTTGATATATTTGCACTTGGATGTATAATGGCTGAATTGTATACCCTCAAACCTTTATTTAATGGCAGTTCAGAATTGGATTAGCTTTTTAAACTTTGTTAGACTTTAGGCACACCAAATATTCGAGATGTATACTATTTAACATGGTTATTTATAGTGGCCTGAATCATAAAAATTAGCTAATGCAGCCAACATCACATTCCCTACATATAGTCCTGTATAGTTAGAAAAAGTCATCCCAAATGCGTCACCTGAAGCGCTTGAGTTGATAAGAGACATGTTAAAGTATGATCCATAGAAAAGACCTTCTGCTAAATAGATTTTAGAATATCCTTATTTTACTAATCATTGTTTCCCTATGATCCAATAAATCGAGAATAAATAGGAATTTCCTAAAATTGATAGAATAGAAAGACATGAAAAACATGAAGATATATTTGAATTACCTAAAGTGAATAACAAAGAAAATAGAAACAAAATGAATGAATCTAATTCAAACTTTTTAGACCTCTTGGAATAAAAGATGGCTGAATATGATAGACCAGTAAAAAAAGAACTCTCAATACATAAGAGTAGTGTGAAAGAATCTAAAGAATTTTAACCATACAAAGACTATAGGGAATCGAATTTACCTATGATCCAAAATAATTTACCGAAAGATTACTTAATTTCAAAAGACCATAATTAGAATGATTCCTTAGACCCTAGAATTGATTCTAGAAATAAAAAGGGTTAGGCAGGATTAAAATTCTTAAGGCACAATGATCCAATTGGTGAACAACTAAGAAATTAATAATAATTGAGTATACAGCAATCAAGATCCTATGAACCAACCAAGAGAAATATTTATGATTTTAATCTCTTACAAATGCCTATTGCTAAACCTGCATTTCAACCTAAATTAGAAATGCCAAAATAGAATAAAAATTAGATGCTTGGATAAAATTATCCCAAATCGTTGCCAATTGCTCCAAATATGGGATATAAGTATCAACAACAATAATAATAATAACAATATAAATTTGATGATATCTTATATGGTAAGCCTCCTCTTAAATAGTATTATTGATACTTAAAAAATCTACATCTATATATATATACAACATAATTATTCAAACGTGTATAAAATATCTTCCTATTGCAGTTAAAAACCTCTATTTATAGTCATGTGGATTGATAATTGTAGGGACCTTAATAAATAAAAATTATTTTACTTTTCCACCTTTGAGTACAAATTTTAGGAGTCTTTCAGTTTCTTTATCCCATGTGTAAAATCTTAAATAATCTATGATGCCCATCTTTATTTTTTTCTACTTGTTGTTGATGATCAATAAAAGTGAATAATCAACAATTTATTTCCTTAACAAAAATTTACAATCGCTCTATTCATTTACTTAATAATTTTACCTAAAATGCTTTATCATTATAAATATAGCATTCATTTTATATAAGAATTGGTTCTGCATTTCTATCTATGATAAAATTTGTATCCAATAAAACTTTATTCACTTTCTTCTCCCATCGATTTGTTTCGCTTCCCTTTAAATCATAAACTAACAAATCCTTCTAATTACCTATACCATAGTATAAATTCTCCATAATTAAATAGAACTCAGGACTACCTTTGTCTCGTATCTCATACATTCCAAATATTTTACAAAGTAATGAAGGTTTTTAGGATTCATAGAAATGTCTATGCATTTGTCTAAAGTAATCTAATGCAAATTATTCAAACATTCTAAATTCCTTTTCATCATCAAATTTCTTTACAACAAATAATTCATTATCAGATTTGAAGAATTTAGATGATGACTTACCACCACTTGCATTCCAAGATCCTGTTACACTTAATGATTTTATAAACAAATTTAATGTGATTCCAAAGGAGGCTCTTAAAGCTTCAAATTAAGTAGGGAAGTAGATCAATATTTCCTAAGTTTTTGATTTTTTAACTGAAAATTATTAATTTCCTAAACCACTTGTAATTGATTATTATGATGATATTGTTTTGTCCTCATCTTAAAATTAATCTCTACTCATTGATGGTTTCATACCCTTTACCTTATCATATTATAAAGTAATTGTGATGTAGTTCTTTTCCTTTTTTTAAGGTATAGATTACTGTTAATTTGCATTCAAATTAGTATCAGTTGTTGTTGCTTAGGATTCTCTTGGAAGGCTTTAATCTTCTTATTCCCATTTCCCTGATTATTACCCAGACTTAATCAACATTAGTTTACTTAAAACAATTTTTTATTATTCCTAATCTGCCTTTGAAAAATCTAGCTAAAATTATACTCATACTTTCATAATAATTTATTGCTTTCAGATAATTTGGATGATTTAAAGCAAAGGCTAAGGAAGATAAAGGTTGACTTTCAAAAATGGCAACAAAAGGAATTATTTTTCTATCGCATAATGCCACTTTATTCTATTCCTCTAAAAATAGACACAAAGGCCATTCTTTTAAAAAATTGCTAAAAGGATTTTATTGTTTATCAATTATGAAAGAATGATTATCTAAATCCTTTACAGAATACTGAATATTAGGAATCTTATTTGAGGAAGTTTTAATTGGTTTTCCTCCCATTGGTGATTTGATATCCCCTAATTATTCGCTCTAATGTTCTATATCGTCTCCAACTACACTATCAGAATGAATAGTCTCGCAATCCTATCCAGATGAGTGACCTTTATTTATTGGAGATAAATGGTCTAGTTCTTTTTAACTTCTGATCATGGAATTTTTATGTTGAAATTTTTTCATTTCTGCTTTTATTTAGTCACCTATCTCTTACAATTAAGTGCTTAATGTATAAGTAAACTATTGTAAATCAGATATTGAATTCATTCCAGAAAATTTCTCTTACCAAGACTTTTCGTCCGTATATTTTTCAATGTTTTCAGCATCAACTGTTTTAGATAGGCTTTTCTTTATTTGTGTCAATTAATAAATGATATTTAAGTATCTTTGATAAAGTTCTTTTTTTTAAATTTATATGTATTCCTCCTCCCATTTCTTTAAATTATCAAGTATTTCTTAGCTCAAAGTATTTTCTATTATTGTAGAAAAGACTTCGACATCTCCAACTTATATTTTTACCATTGATTCATCATAAGTGAATATTCTCTGTAATTAATGATTACAAGCATTTAATTGAAAAGTAGTTTATCTATCATTTATGTTTGGTTGAGTTATCAATATTGTTTGCATAAATCTGAAAAATGAAAATTCTAAATTTTAACTAGATAATTTAACTATGTTTGAACTTAGATCGCATTTACTACATTAAATATAGGTTTCTATTTTTATCTTTTTTTTCTCTCCCTTCTAATTAGAATGCGATTACTGAACAATTTTACTGATATCTTTCGCTGTATAAACGTTATCCCTTACTTCATCTTCATTTGACAATTAAGAAAATTATTAAGAGACTTAATTCGATAATTAAGGTGGCTCATTTGTTGATATAACTCTTCCACTTCTGTTTTTCTAATCAACACTTATTTTAATATATTTATCTCCACAATAATAAAAAGAAACATGAGCTATTTTTGGTAGATGACAAAATTCACATTTGTTATCCTTATTAGCTATTTTCAAAATAATAAATTATCCTAAACAAACATCCTCTCCATGATAAAATACTGATTTTTTTTCTTGAGGTTTGTTGCACATTCTGGCCATTGAAAACTCTTCTAATTTATCTCTTTGAGAAGGATGTTTAGATTTATATTCTTCCAAACTAGAAAAATCTTTAATGTCATTAAAATTGCTCACATCTGCTATAACATAATTTATTTTTATGTATTTTAGTTCTATTATGAATAATTCTTTTAAAGGGACCTTTTCAAATAAGAAGGTTGTGAAATTTCCTTAATTTGAAATAGTTTTTAATTGATTGTTCTTAAACATTGAACATTCTGTCGTTATAAAGTGAGATTCCAGATCTTAATGTTTTCCCAATCGAGCACATCCAATAAAACATTACTTTAATTTACATAATAATTCTTCAGAAGGCCCACTTAAAGTAATTGTAGCAAACTTTTAGCATTATGAAGTTTTTAAGAAACATAAAGTAGAATCTTTTTACATCTCACTTTTGTCAGAAAAAAGCTTTGGGAATGATTTAAAAAATACTTTTTCACATCTGCCCACTATTTATTCCTTTCGATCAATACAAAGTTTGAGTGTAGACAAATTTATAAATTTAGCATTTGTACACAATTTCACTCTTTTAAGAACTTTCTTTTTAACATTAGTTAAAACAGTAATTTTTTTCTTGAGACATTCATCCAATGCAATTTTATTAGCTCCTTTTTCAACCAAAATCAAATTTGGTTCATAATTTTTGTAAATTTAATTTATGGATTCAACCAAAATCTTTTTTTCATTTTAAATATAATCTTCTAATTAATTTTATGAACCGTCCATATCAAAATCTCCAATTATAATAATGATGACAGGTTTATTTATTTCAGATTACATTTACTTTAATGCAACATTTTTTCGAAAAATGACTCCAGGAAAAAAACTGGTTAATTGTTCATCATGATAATCAATTATTTTTATTTTCATAAAATGATTAATATCCATAAGGTTTGTATTTAGAGAATGGAATTGAATTTCTTAAATACATTACGTAATCAATAATTTCATTTTGGACTTCCAAAATTCTATAACCTTTTCATAAGGCTTATTTGGCTAAAGGACATTCTGTAGAATGTATTCACATATTTTTTCTAAAAAATTACCACTCCGTTCCTATAATATCGTTAATTGATCTTTAGCAATATCTGAGTCTTCAAAAAACTCTGAAATGTCTTCTTTCTCTTGATTAATTTCTAAGAGTGTGTCATCCTCTTCTTAAAATTATTATGCTTCATTTCCTTTGACAATTATGCTTTTTGAAGAGGTAAAAGTAGTTACACTATCAAATTATTTTGAGGCATTTTTAGAATGAGAATTTCCTTCCTTTTTGACAGTCCCTTTTAAAGTTGTGTCTTCATTTTCTACAAAGAATCCTTTATCAGCTATTAATTAATTTATTTTATCATAGCAACGTCTGCAAAAACGAATTTTTTTCTCACCTTCATTAGGAGATCCATCAATAAAGTGGTTTGAACAACTACATTTTAATATCAATATACTCTTAACAAAAAATATATCCGCATCTTCTGCAATGATGTTTACGTCTAAATAGAGCATTAAATTTATTATCGCACATTCCGCATTAATTTATTTCTTAATCTTCCTTCCACTTTTTTTTAGGAATTAATTCATTCTTTATAATATCAAATCGAGAGGCCTATTTCATAAAATTATTATTAAAATTACACCATATAATATATATTTTAAATTGAATTGTTGTATCAATTATTTATTTAAAAGAGAATTGGGCAGAGAATAGCATCTAAACTAAAAAATGATAATATTTTGATTATTTTTATTTTATAAATTCAAATATGAATGGATGCTTTACCAAACCTTTGATTAAAATATTCTAAATTCTCTTATTGTAATTCTTTAACTTATTATTTCAATCTCTTAATATTCTGAAGCATCTCTTTTTCATTAAGAGGTTGTTAAGAATTACTTCTTTGAATTTCTTATATCCTTCTATTGCAATGTTTTGCTAGCAATAACAAATGGTTTTTTTCTCGGTCATGCCAAATTTTATTAAGCTCAAACAGTAAGATTTCTAAAAGTTCATCAATCTCTAAGTCATTTTTTCTTTTCAAATATTTATCTTTGAAAACTTAAGCAAAATTGAATGCATCTCCTGGAACAAATAATAATTTATCATTCAAAGTATATAATGGATTGCAGCATGGACGATATTAATAAAATTCTCTATTGCAATTTTTGCAGATATCAAATGTTAGATTTTGTGGTTTTATTGGATATTTGATATTTTTAATTAGTTTTAATTATACAGAATTTGGATTGTATTAATAGACTCCTTAATTTTCTAAATTAGGAGTAAACCCAAGAAGCTATGAATATATTTGATTTTCAGCTCTCAAGTGTTCTAATTCAATCCTAAATTGTGCTTCAGCTCCCAATGTTTATTGGAGTTCATCAACCCTATTTTATAAAGTGTCCTTTCTTGATATCTATTTTTCTATTTCTTATTCATATTGTTATATTTTTGATTCTGTTCCATCGTATACTAGATTAGAAACTGACATCGCAGCTTTTAATTTTGAAATTTCATAATTTTTTTATTCCAATTCTTTCTTCAGTTCTATAATATTTTTATCTTTTTCATATATCTAAAAATTTTAAAATTGTGTTAATTAACCACTCATTTCAACATCATCAAATGATATCAACCCATTATTGAGCCTTTTATTGGTCATTTTTTATAAATTCAATTAATCAGTTAAAAATGAACATTTTTGACTTATTGTTGAGATTTAATCATTTAATGATCTAATTTAAGATTCTAACTTTTTATTTTCCTTGATTACTTATTTTTGTTCGACTAGAGTCTTTGAGAGTTTCTCTTGTAGTTATTTCATTAATATAGAAATAAAAATAATAAAATTAATAACTAATAATAAAAGATTGTTTGTACATTCAGCTTCTTTAACATCCTGCAATTTTTATTTGTATTACAATATTTAATAATTTGTAAAAAGGATAGTTTTTTTAGAATTATTTTATCGCTGTAATATTGTTTTCATAAAATCACATTCATCTTGTTGTTTAGATTTATGCTTTAACAATATATTTAATATTTAAATGGACTTAGTATTCTTACAAGTGTTTTTTTTATTCATTTATCAATAACTTTAATTTAGAAAGGTGGAAATAGATTAAAGTCAAGCTATTAGTTATTTTGGAGCCAATTAACTTTATAATAACCTTTATTTATTAATCGTATTTTCATAAAATTATTATTTATATAGTTATTAAAAGCGTCCAGAAACCCCAAAATTAAATTCTAAACGCTTTGATTACCAAAAAAAACTGAAATCCAAATCATAGATGAAGAGTTTGTAAGAAAAACACAAATCATCTTATTTCACTTTTATTTTGCAAATTTCAAATCATGCTTGCTTTTCATTTAATTAATGAATTTTTCTCCTTAAATAGATTAAATGAGTATCGTATCTTTATATTGTGAATTTTGAACTTTATTAACAGTCTTTATAGTTTTCAATTTCATTAATTACTATGAATAAAATATATATTTTTTCTTTTGTTGATTTGCATCATTTTACCATGAGTAGACTAATCTAAGTTCAGAATAAATTACAGAAGAAATTAATAAAAGTTATAAATCTACTTTTGATAAATGGAATTTAGGAATTATTTACTTGTTCCTGATGATATAGCATATTTCGTACTGAATTAGGTAGCTATCTCCTTCAGTTTATTTATTATACTTTATGTATTAATTTGGAAAAAATTTCTACCTAATAGGCTATTAATTTATTATTATATGATTCCTACAATCAAGAGCCTTTTAGTTCTGAAAAAATAAGGGATTGTGATTTTTAACATGCTCAAGGACCATTAAACTCCACATTAGACATAAAGAGCCTATTAATCAATTTGATATAAACCTCTCAAGATAACCATTGTTCAGCATTTATTTTATGAGAAAAACTACGAATAAAATCAACTCTTTGACCTTTTTCTTTAAGGTAATTCTCTTTCTCAAAATCTTTAATAATAGATCTTTTAGGAGAGCGTCTTTGAATATCAAACAAATCTGATTTCTTTGTACAATGAACTAGGTCCAATTTTTTAGAATTGAGTAATTCTTTTTATCTATTCTCCCAAAGATTATTGTAGTCTAAGGAGATCCTTATTTCTTGCCCAATCTATTATTAATTTTGTTGTAACTTAATCAAAATTTGGTTTAATATAAGATATCCATTATTAAGTAAGATGTTTCTTGAAGAACTGTTTAAGCTTTTAAGAAATTGACTGTTTTCTTAGTTTGTATTCTATGATCAATTATATTTCTTTGAGGTGATTTAAAAAATTTAATTACTGGGGATGAGATGGTGACTAATTAAAGAAGGAGAGAAAAAGAGAACCACATTAAGGATAGACACGAGTGAATAATTTTTTGATTTTTGATTAATAATTATTATGTGTTTTATCCCCCCAACAAGTAGAATTAATTGAAATCTTAACATTAAATGGATCTAGAATAAAAAAGTAAGTCAAGAATATTTTATTAATACCTCAAATAAATTGATTTTTAGTTTTGTCAATCTGAAATAGCTAAAATATAACTATTTATACTTAAGTTATTTTTGTTTCTAATGTTGCTGCGCCCTAAAGGACGCCGAAGCCAAAGGGCTTTAGGTCCCTGCTGAGAAGAACGGGTTGGTGGGGGAGACGGTGGATAATGCGAGCGAAAAGAGTTTAAGAAACACCTTTATTTACACTGGAAGCAGGGGTACATAAGGGGTAGCAAACCTCCTATGCCAGCGGAGGTTATAAAGAAGAGCATAAAGGTAGAAACTAGACGAGGAATAGTCAGAAATAGAAGAAAGAGGAGGAGAAAATTTGCGAAGAAAACAGACTTTCCCTTTGTAACTTTAAATCCTGTATTTTATAATATTTTTATAAAACTTAATTCTTGAATTTATATAATTATCAAATGGTTTATTAATGAATAATTATTTTAATGATAATATAAGTAAATATTCACAAGCATTTACTTGTAGCAAATGATTAATATCACTACGTTTGTACTTTTTATATATTTAGTTAGTTCTAAAAAATTAACATCCAATTCATTTTAGAGGGTTATTCTCATTTTTATAGAGGAGAAAAATTTAGTTTTTTTCTCAGATTTAATATTGTGATATGTGTGGTTTACTTTTATTCATCTATTCCTTCAATTTTTACAATAGATTTGCTTTTTATTTATTATGAATTATGAATAATTTATTAATTTAATTGTTAGATTTAATTAGTTGATGAGTTTTAAAAGTCTTAAGGGATATTATTTTTGGTTTAGATATTAATTAATTTAGTTAAAATCCTCTTGAAGTTAAAAATGATAATACATAATCTCAGTGATTAATAAATGTTTATTATTTGATGTATGTAAAAATTCAAGTAGTTCTTTAAGTTAATCAGTAATAAATATTCTTAGATGGTTGTTAGGAAAAATATAATAAGTATCTCCTTAAATCTTAATCTTTTTACGGGATATAATACTTCTTGATATATAATATATCTTTAAAGTTGTTTATACTATTTAATACTTTTCATATTAATTGAAGAGGTTATGAAGATATTAGCAAGAATAGAGTAGAGTAATCGGAAAAATCATTCAATCTCAAAGTTTTAACTTTATGAAAGAGAAGATTAAATTTATTTTTGAATTCTTGAAGTATCTTTTTAATTATCTTATTGATAAATATATCTTTACTATTTATGAACTAATATTACAAAAGTATTAGTAATATTATTTAAGACTAATCCCGTTTATTAATTGTAATAAATTAAGTTATAATATCCTAGATTTTTTATAAAAGAATGTTTAAAGTAATGATATCGATTTTTATTTTAAACACTGAATTGGCTGTTCTCTATTTAGATTATTAANTAACTTTAAATCCTGTATTTTATAATATTTTTATAAAACTTAATTCTTGAATTTATATAATTATCAAATGGTTTATTAATGAATAATTATTTTAATGATAATATAAGTAAATATTCACAAGCATTTACTTGTAGCAAATGATTAATATCACTACGTTTGTACTTTTTATATATTTAGTTAGTTCTAAAAAATTAACATCCAATTCATTTTAGAGGGTTATTCTCATTTTTATAGAGGAGAAAAATTTAGTTTTTTTCTCAGATTTAATATTGTGATATGTGTGGTTTACTTTTATTCATCTATTCCTTCAATTTTTACAATAGATTTGCTTTTTATTTATTATGAATTATGAATAATTTATTAATTTAATTGTTAGATTTAATTAGTTGATGAGTTTTAAAAGTCTTAAGGGATATTATTTTTGGTTTAGATATTAATTAATTTAGTTAAAATCCTCTTGAAGTTAAAAATGATAATACATAATCTCAGTGATTAATAAATGTTTATTATTTGATGTATGTAAAAATTCAAGTAGTTCTTTAAGTTAATCAGTAATAAATATTCTTAGATGGTTGTTAGGAAAAATATAATAAGTATCTCCTTAAATCTTAATCTTTTTACGGGATATAATACTTCTTGATATATAATATATCTTTAAAGTTGTTTATACTATTTAATACTTTTCATATTAATTGAAGAGGTTATGAAGATATTAGCAAGAATAGAGTAGAGTAATCGGAAAAATCATTCAATCTCAAAGTTTTAACTTTATGAAAGAGAAGATTAAATTTATTTTTGAATTCTTGAAGTATCTTTTTAATTATCTTATTGATAAATATATCTTTACTATTTATGAACTAATATTACAAAAGTATTAGTAATATTATTTAAGACTAATCCCGTTTATTAATTGTAATAAATTAAGTTATAATATCCTAGATTTTTTATAAAAGAATGTTTAAAGTAATGATATCGATTTTTATTTTAAACACTGAATTGGCTGTTCTCTATTTAGATTATTAATTTAATTTGGTGTCATTTAAATTTAAATGTCTATTAATTTTAATTGATAATAGCGTTTATTATATTTCAATATATAATCTCTATATATAACAGAAATGGAACAAAACTTTGTAAAATAAGAACTTACCTAGTTTTAGAGCTTAAGATTAAGAGTGAAACTTATAAAGACAGAATTTATAATTAATATTAGATATTGATTGTAATTATAATTGTTTTTTGGTATAATATCAAATTAATTTTTTCTTTAAGTCTTCTAAAAAGCAACATCCTTTAAACTTGAATAAAGGTTTTAAATCTATTCCTTAATGGTTTATAAAATCTCCTTCTAAGATGAGTGTACCTGATGCTTCTAATAAAGGATTCTAACAAATTCTAAGTATTGTACGAACTGGCTCAACTAAATAATAATAAATAAAAAATACCATTTGGTAATAATTAACTATTTTAAAGTGGTATTTTAAATTATGCAAGAATATCTTTGTAGCTTTTATCAGAGGATTTAATTTCTTATCCTGTCTTTACATCCCATAGACGGATAGAGTTATCATTACTACCAGAAGCTAATGTAGTTCCATCAGGAGAGAAACAGACTGAGTAGACATTATGAGTATGACCATCTAATTAGGTTTTTTATTATCCTGTTTTCACATCCCATAGACGGATAGAGTAATGACGACTACCAGAAGCTAATGTATTTCCATCAGGAGAGAAACAGACTGAGTAGACATAACTAGTATGACCATCTAATTTGGCTTTTTATTATCCTGTTTTGACATCCCATAGACGGATAGACTCATCATCACTACCAGAAGCTAATGTATTTCCATCAGGAGAGAAACAGACTGAGTTGATACAATTACTATGACCATCTAATTTGGCTTTTTATTATCCTGTTTTGACATCCCATAGACAGATTGACTCATCATGACTACCAGAAGCTAATGTATTTCCATCAGGAGAAAAACAGACTGAGTTGATACAATTACTATGACCATCTAATTTGGCTTTTTATTATCCGGTTTTGACATCCCATAGACGGATAGTCTTATCACCATTACTAGAAGCTAATGTATTTCCATCAGGAGAAAAACAGACTGATTAGACATATCCACTAATTACATCTAATTAGGCTGTTATTATCCTGTTTTAACATCCCATAGACGGATAGAGTTATCTTCACTGCACGATGCTATTGTGTTTCCGTCAGGAGAGAAAAAGACTGAGCAGACACTACTAGTATGATCGTGTATGACCATCCAGTTTATTCAATTCATGGACTTAAATGTTCTTCCATTTACAATTGAACATCTAAGCTCCATTCAAATTGACTCCGCTGATATCCACATTCTCAAATTCTGATCCATTCATATTACATCGAACAAAGTTACCTCCAATTATAGATGTATTCTTCATCCTGATATTCTCAAATGATTAGTTTCTCATATCTACCTTCATCATTACCAACATATGAAGTGAATTGGATCCACATTAGATGAATTGATCATCTATACTAGATAGCATGACTAAAAATTTCAATAACTCCATTATGTTCTTATCACCTTATATCTTATTCATCAGATCCTTTTTTATCTCTTCAAAAGCTTCTGGGGAATAGTCTTACAACTTGAATTCATGATCTTTTAAATTCTTCAGGATATTAATTATCTTTTTCATTTGCTCCTTTTCCATTTGATCCTAATATTTAAATGATTAGAGATATGAGACAAAATCTTTGATTTACTCCTTCTTGAGCATATCTAAGAGTTTCTTGTATATTGATGATGAGTCATCATCATCAATAATAATCTAATTAGCATTAGATAAAATTTAAAAGAGATCCTCCTATCTCTCAAATACCTCCTGCTCTTCCTGTACTACTACTTCTACCTTCTATTATTACACACGTCTATATAAAGTAATTAATAAACTTCTTTTTTACCTAAATGATTTGGTCTCATCAGGAGTGATAATGATTATCACTTCTATCTTCACTTTCGCAGCATCCGGTAATTTTACAAGTTCGGTACTTGTTCTTTAGTCCTTCTTCTATTCAGGAACTGGCTTTAAACACATTTAATTGTTAATGGAGTCAATGGCTCCATTGACTCTATCGTATGATTCCTAAGATGTAAAAAAGAAATTTGTTTACATCCATAAATCGATCAAAGGTTTCGATGCCCTGTTGAGTCAAAGTTCTCACTTGTTCTGTATAGTGTTCTACAGATAGCATTTATGGGAAATAAAAATTAAAAGATATTTAAATTAATGATTTATATTTCTATTAAATAAAAAATAAGTATTAATAAATTAGTATTATTAGTGTTTTGGAGATATATATTAGAGATATTATAGATATATTAGTATTAATTTATATTAATTTTAATATATATATATATATAAGATTTATTAGTATTAATATATATTAAGATTAATATATATATATAAGATTTATTAGTATTATTAATATATAT
>CAJJDO010000038.1:440813-605494 GCA_905183005.1 Paramecium pentaurelia | reverse complement strand
AGTTGAGAATATATTATTTTGTGAATAAGATATATTCACTCTCAAGAAATAAGAAGATTAGAAAACTTAGAAATGGTAAATGCTGAAAGATTTAGTTGTAGAATATACTTTATAAATCTTATACAATTCACATTCGAAATATAAATTGATAGAAAATGCTTGGTTATGATAAGAATAATACCAAAAAAACAGTTTACAAAGATTTAAGATATTATTGCATACATGCAACTAAAAGTTCTATTTCATAATATTTTAAAATGTGCTAAATTAATTTCCATTTTAGTAATGCTTCTAGATTGTTAAAAAAGAAAAAAACTATAAAATAGAACTCTATCAACAAATATTGGACACAAGAAGTATATTAAAATAGATTTAAATTAAGGGTTAATATAGGTTAGTTTTGACATCCCATAGACGGATAGACTCATCATCACTACCAGAAGCTAATGTATTTCCATCAGGAGAGAAACAGACTGAAAATATACCACTAGTACCATATAATTTGGCTTTTTATTATCCTGTTTTGACATCCCATAGATGGATAGACTCATCTCTACTACCAGAAGCTATTACCATCAGGAGAAATACAGACTCACATAACATATCCACTATGACCATCCAATTTATTCAACTCATGGATCTTAATATTCTTCCATTTACAATTTAATAATAATGTTCCAATCAAATTTATTCCACTTATTTAACATTATTAAATTAGGATCCACTAACATTACACTTAATTAAATTAGCTCCTACTAAAGAAGTATTTTCAATTTTAAAATTTTCAAAGTATTTATTTCTAAGCTCCACCTTCATCCTAATTATCACATGTTATGAATTAGACCCACATAAAATTAAAGTGTTGTCCATACATGAGAGGTGAACTAAAAATTACAAAAAGTCTCCTATTTAATCTCTCATCCTTTATCAAAAGCAAATCTATTGAGTAAATTGAAGAAAAAGAAAAATAGAAACAATGATGGATAGTGTGAAAATAATTTTATTTTCAAAAATGAGATTAATACCCCTCAAATATTAGATTAATTGGATAATAAATCTATAAAAAAACTAAATATAAAAAGAAGAAAATCAAAGATATTAATTATTGTGAACTCATACACCTACATGTAAGTTTATGTTAATGATTACTAAAATTATAATTCATCAATTATCCAAATAATTTTAAATTTTTTTCCAATAACTTTTATAGGTTGATCAATAATTCTTAATTCCTTCTGAATAGAAATTTTAAAATTATGATTTAATGTTACTGTTGCTTAAAAATATTATTGGTTAATTAAGAACTTCAATTGTTTTTACTTAAAATTATTTTTATATTCATCAGATGATTTTTTTTTTCTCATTTTTCTCCTCCTGCATCTTCTGGTTCAGATTAATCCTCATCCTCTGTTTTTCTCTTTCTATTACCTCTGGTGGCATAGGGGGTTTGGTTGCCCCTTATGAACCCCTGCTCCTGTTGAAATATAGGATATGTAAAACCCCTGCAGCAAACATAAACTTTGGTGTTAACACCATCACAACCTAGCAAAAAAACCCTTAAACACAAGTCACGATAACCATGAGTAACACCATTAGAAACCTCATAAAACCTTATAACCCCTTTCGCAACTCCAAAATCTTAGGGGATAGAGTAAAATTGTCCCCACATTTTGTTTATGAATTCTTTGAAGTACGAGAATGATCTTAATACTCCTAACTTTAAATTAATAAAAAAATATTTGTAAAAAATAAAGTAAGATTAATCATTAAAGGCTTAAATTATTAATTTTAAATGACTAAATCAATTTATTCATTTTTAAGATTTAAAACTTAGACAACATCAAACAGATTTTATTGTTCCCAAAGAAATATTCTAATAAAAATAAGAATAAATAAAAAGATAATTAGTTGTTTAGAAAAAGTGTATAAATGAATGAAATTACATAAAAAAAAAATAAGTCAACTATAGATGAATAAATACTAAAAAATGAAGAAAAATCTAAGAAAATATAAAATGAATAACAAAATCTAAATCTATACAACTCTTTTGCCCCAAAAATTTAAATATTTATATTTTATTAAGGTTCAATTTTATTTGGGAGAGTGCAAAGAAACTAAAAATATTGAAAATAAAATTGATAAAAACAAGTTATATGAAAAGTTCTTTGTATTTTCTTGTATAAGAGAAACCAACGAAGATTAAAATAGAATATGTTTAACAATTTATTACCTAAGAAATTCATAAAGAAAAATGATATTAGATATTATCACTTATTTATAGCAAATAAGAATAATCTCATTCATTAAGAGAATTTAATAAATCATTTGAAATAAACTGTGCAAATGAATAATTTCTCTTATTTTCATTTTGCAAAGCTTCTACTAATGTATTTAATGAGAATCTCAAGGATTGAAATATAATTTCATCATCAGATTCATTATCATCATCTTAATTCTAAAATAAATTGATAATAATTTACTCTTGGTCGAAGTAGTTAATTCTCTCCTTTTTGATGTGTTATGATGTTATCATTGTAGCATGGAAATGCATAGACTCTGTTTTATTGCTTTAATCTTATGTAAGATTTTTGTTTAATTTTCGTTGCCTTAAATTATTCTTTGCTTGCTTTGATTTCGGCATAGTTAGAAATTTCTTTCACACTCCTTTTTATTCCTTGCTTAATTTCTACTGTTGAGTAGTTTGAATCCTAATTATTAGGTTTGCTTAACATTATTAACTTTAAATTTGAATAAAATTTTCCCACAATTTTGCTTTTATTTCAAATTTATATTATTGAATAAAATAGTAATAGGTGTTGGAATATGATATTCTCCAATATGATTGATTAAAATTTATAAAAGTTAACAAGATAACCTCACAAACCAATAAAATGCTTGCAAAAAAACATTAAAAAATTTTCTTTTATTTTTGTCCACTTGTGGAAACTCACCAAATTGTTGTTACACTCGTAAACAAATTAAGCCCATAACTTATCAACAAACTAATCATAATTTGGTAATTATTTCATAACATAATCTTTATATACCATTAATATTTTTCTTAAATACTTTCAAAAGTTTAAGTTCTTTGGTTTCTAGTTGAAAATTATTTGAATCAATAAACATTACTATTTTCCTTTTAATATTCTTCATTTTTAGGACTGAACCAAGAAATTTAATTTTTTGAATAGTATTCCCTGATTGTAGAACTAAAAGACCCCTATCAGATGCATTCATAATTAATATCTAATTTCTTAAATCTCAAGGGACAGCGAATGAGGAGAAAAAGTTGTTCATAGATCAACAGATACAGGAAAAATGAGATAGTTAAAATCAATTTCAAGAGTAGAGCAACTTGGGAATATTTATGTAGTCAATTTTTTGAAAAATGAAAATACTATTCTTCATTTCTCAAAACCAGAAGTCCAAGCAGCTATTGGAAGCAATAAATTTGCAATATTTGGAAATCCAAAAACAAAGAAGTTTTCAGAATTAATGCCAGAAATTTTAAATCATATTGGACCAAAATAAATGTCTCTGCTTTAAGAATTAATGAAAGAAACTTACAAGGTTTAATTTTTTTTAAATCATATAAGAAAAATGTAGATAAAATAGCAGAAGCAGATTAAAAAGAAGAAAATGATATTCCTAATTTAGTAGAGGGTTAAAATTTCAAAGAAGCAAGCAAGAAAGAATAAGTAAATTATCATATTTTATGTATTCCAGCCATTAAATTATAAAAGAGGTTTTTTCTTTCAATAAATTCGTTAATTTAGATTGATAATGGAAGTATGTAAAAGTAATATAAACTAATTAAATCCTTTCAATCACAAAAAGTTAATCAAATTTAAGAGATAAATTTAGTGAACCTTTTCATCAATATTGTTGAAATAAAAAAGATATTTGGTAACTGAAATAATCAGAATTAATGCAAAATTTCACAAATAAGGAATTAAATTTAGATTATTTGAATTAGTTTATGGATTGTAAGAGCAATAAATAAATGACTGAAAAACAGAAGCTTAGGATTTCTAATATTTAGTTGAGGAAAGAATAGTTCATTGTTATTTTCAGCTTTGAGGATGAGTAGATGTAAATTTAATTTTAACCGTGATAATAAACACACATTATGTTATCTGGACTAATTATGAAATTATAGGTTTGCAACTAGAGGATAATTATTTAATACAAAACTGTATCTTTGATAATAAGAATTGATTATTAACATTAAAATTGTGGAAATTGAAAAATTTATACATTTAGAATTTATAAATATTATATTTTTTTTTAATTTATTTAACAGATGATTAATTTGCCAATCGATGTTGATGTTTAGATGATCCAAAAGAATAAGCTTTTTTAAAAATTTATGCAATACCAATAGTAGGAAACTTAAGCATAAAATACACAAATTTAATAGAAAATATACAATAAATCCAATCATGATTCGATAGAGGATTAGAAATATTCATAAGAGAAAATGGAAGAGAGTTCTATCTATTAAGATTTTGCAAACTTTGCTAAAGCCACTAATTATAAGCAATCATCACCATATAATTATCATAAATAGTAATTACAATAAATTCCATAATCAAATTAAAATTCTGGAAGCAATAATAATTAAGAAATTAAGGACTTATAATTTAAGAATAAATCACTAATATAGTAGAACTCCATTTTGTAGCAATAATTATTAGATCTTTAATAAATTATTCATAGACAAACAATTGATTTAGATTTACAGAAAAATGAGATCTTAAATTTAAAGAGAGTAGTTTAAGAATAATAAATAGAAATAGAGTAATTAAGAAGACAATTATAAGAAAAAAGAAACAGCAGTTTAGAGAAAACCAGATAATTTACAATTGTCCAAACTCAATTAATATAATCAAACTAAATGGTAGAAAAACTTATTTCTTAATTGATGAATTAAGAATCATAATTAAGTGTAAATTATAATTTAATGATAGTTGTATCGACAAACTTAGATTAATTTTCCAAAAATAGATAATTTATAATTCAATGTGGACTAAAATAAATCAAATTTGATAAATGCATAAAATCTTCTAAATAATCCATCGTCTGTAGCATAGGCTTATCCTGCTTAATATTAATACTCAAATTAACAATAACAATAATAAATTCCTTAAGGTTCAAATCAGTAATAATAATAATCATACCCAATACAATAATAATAGATTTAAATTTCATAACAGTCATTATAAAATCCAAATCCTGTTAGTCAGCCAACAAAATAATAATTACAATCTGATGCTGATACATCATATGAAAGATATTTATTACATAAAAGAGGAAGACATTGATAGTATTTGATGATTTTAGTTTATATTTCATTTATGAATTCAAATTATTTTTATTACTTCGATAATCATAATTTAAAGAAAAAATGAGCTTATAAACTAGATCAATGGAGAGAACATCAGCAGGTGAAAAATAACAAACTTGGCAACAATATAGGATATTTATTGAAGAAATGAATTCATTAATTGGATCAGCATTAGTAGAAGAATTTAGAAATGATAATGAAAATGATTTTAATCCAAATATAATAGTAGGAAATGGGGAAAGTCTACCTAGAGGAGCAACAAAGTTAATTAATGCTGAAGATTCTAGCTAATTAGGATAAGTACTATTGGATTGTGATATTGTTATCTTTCATCAAAATTATTGCAGGGCAGAATATGCTTACAAACTGTTAAAGCATGGGTAATATCAGCAGACTAAAACTTTTATTTTAATAAGTAATCCAATGACTTGGTCGACTACACCATTAAAAGATAGAAAAAATGATGAAACTGCTATGAGACAATCTATGGGAGGGGATACAGAAGATCAACCTTTTTTGAAAAAGCATGAGAAATTTATAGAAAATGATCTGTCTATTAGAAAAATACACTTCTTAGAAAGATTAAAGTATTTAGAGCAATAAATAATCGTTTGTGATAAACCATAATTGCATGCATATGTAATAACTCCAGGATTAGTGTACGGCAATGGAGAAGATATATTATATGATTTATTTAAAACTGCATGGATGACCCCTGATGCAGAGTTACCGATTTATGGAGATGGAAATAATATTATACCTATGATTCATGTTAATGATTTAGCCAACATTGTGAATAAGACTGTGACATTAACACCAAATGAGAGATATATATTTGCCGTTGATTATGAAAACATGACTCAAAAAAAGCTAGTTACAACTATTGCTAAATCTGTTGGCAATGGCTTTACAAAGAATGTGACAACAGCATCTGAAAAAATGTTAACCCTAAATGTTTGGCTTAGGCCAACTTAGGTATTTGAGTCTGATGATCAATATATTGATGCTAAAAAAAATCCAATAATTCTTTGGTAATGCAAAGAAGGATTTGCAAAAAACATTATAAAAATAAGAGAATAATTTAAATTATACAGAGGTTTAGATACTGTTAAATTAATCGTTCATGGAGGAACTGCTTCAGGAAAATCATATCTTTGTAAATAATTAGCCAGCTTTTATAGAATTCCTCACATATAAATCAAGCCCTTAATTTAAGAATTACTCGAACAATAATCAGAATTAGGAGAATTAGTAAGGACTACTTTAACATAAGTTAAAGATTAACTAGTTGCAGAGGCATTAGCAATATTTGAAGCAGAGAAGAAGAAGAAAAAAGTTCCAAAAGGTCAACCAGAACCAGTATTTGATCCATCAGGTATTTAGCCAAGACTTCCTGACTCTGTCTTAATATAAATTTATCGGTGGAGATTGGATTAAAATGATGCCTAAAATTTAGGTTATGTTTTAGATGGTTTTCCTAAAACACTAGAATAATATGAAAAATTATTCTTAAATGAGGAAGGCTAACTACTTGAATCGATTAAACCAAAAGGTGTAATATATTTAGAATATCCTGATGACTAATTAAAAGAAAAAGCAAAATTAGTAATTGATAATCCTAGATATTAAGAGGAATAAGTAGTCAAAAGATTAGCTAATTTTAGAAAGAATAATGAATAATTATTGTAATAATACGAGTAGTATGACATTAAACGAATTTCAGATCAAGAAAGAGCTTTGGAATAATCGAAGGATTATATTACTAGAAACGGACCAATTTTAGTATTACAAGATGTAAAAGAGGAGGAAGTTGTTTAGATGGAAGAATAATAAGAAGATTGTACACCTTCCCATTAGGTTTCTTCTCTTCAGCAAGAGAAAGTTTCTGCTGTTTAATAGTCATAAGTTTAATAATCCTAAGTAGGACCTAAAAAAAAAGGTGATTAACTAAATGTAATAAAATTAATTTAATTTAGAAATCAATAAATGAAAGTAGATTATCGAAGGATAATAAAAAGTTAACAGATGAACAAAAACAAGATCTTATTAGACAATAAGAAAGGGAACTTTTAGATTAGAGAAGTCAACCTTTAAGGCAATATTTAGCGGATAATGTAGTTCCTTTCTTAACAGAAGGGTTAATAAATATATGCGAAAAACATCCTGAAAATCCATTATAGTTTTTAGCTGATTTTTTGGAATAAAAAGGAAATGAATTATAAGCATTAGGACAATGAATTTATATATGAAAAAACAAACATTAATTATATTCATTTTATCAAATTAATGATACTTTGCAAACAATTTTCACTCTTAAAATACAGCTATTCGTAAAAATACTTTACTTTTAAACAATATTATAAAATAAAATTTTTTTCAAAGTGTTTTAAAATAATCATTTTTTTAGCATTTTTTATTAAATTTATTAGAAGCATAAATTGTAATCGATTCAAAGATTATTTTTATATAATTAAAGAATCTCGAACAGAAGAAAGTAAAATCAACAGTTTTTACTTTTTTCAATTTAAATTTTGGATTTGTAATTAAAATTCCTCCTCTTCATACTCATCTTCAGTAAGAATATCAAATTACAATCGATATTGACAAACCTAATAATACAAACTAAGTAAATTCTTATTACAATCAACTAATAAAAACTATTGATTTAAGTAAAAATAATATTTGTAATTGATTTCTTGGAATTATGTAGATTTATATTGAAATTTTATTTTTTTTCATTGATGACTTGGAAAAAATTGATTATCATAGTGGAAGAGCGCAATGTTACACATAAAAGAAGATTTATAATTGACAAACAAAAAGTAAGAAAAGGGTTATTTTCTAAGCTGAAGATTTTATGGGTTTATTGTATGCAAATAAATATCAAAATAGTCAAAATTATGGGATAAAGTATATGAAGGATTTTATGGACCTATATAATCCAGTTTACTACTAGATAAAATTTTTGATATTATGCTTTTAATCTACTCCTAGAAGCAAAATGATTTTGGATTTTCTGTTTATTATAGGATTGGGATGCCTTTAGTTTATTTTTATTTTTGGATTAATTCTAATAACATTTTCTAATCTCATCATGACACACGCTAAGGGATTATTTTAAGTATATCATTGGATTACTTTTGAGCTATTCTGCCTTTATTTGAGCAGGTAAAAATAGGACCATTCTTGGTGTTGCTTTTTTTTACATCTAAAACTTTATTGTCTGAGCAGGAAATTATAAAAAATAAAAGAAAAATAATATGATAGTTAAATTTACATAGAAAAACAATGAATTTATTCAGATTAGCTTTTGGAATACAAAAAAGAAGATATTAAGTTATTAAATAGTTAAGAGATGCAGGGACGGTTTATCAAAACAGTTGAAGGAATTTTTTTATAAATATTTGAATACATCCATAGCAAATGAGAATCAGATAAAGAAATGGATCTAGTATTATTTTTTCAATCATAAATACAATTAAATCTTAAATTCAAAATCAAAAGAATTCAGTTTTAATCTTCATAAAAAAAAAAGTTAATATTTACTTGATGAATAGTCACAAAGTGCAATAAAAAAATGATTAGCAAGACAATAACTAAGAAGATAATTCAAATCCAATTATATGTACATTAAGCGAATAATTAGGATTTATAAAATTCATCATCTTAGAATCTTGATGAATAGATGAATTAAAGATAATCAAGGCTTGAAATGCGAAAAAACTCTTAAGATAAGGTTTTATTATTATATTCATTCATCTAATATAGCACTTATTACTTAAAGCTGTGTCAAAAAAGTTAGTGTTCTGACTATTCTTGATTTTCTTTTACTTTATGGATGCAACAGTTTAATTGGTAGGCATTCGAAATATCATCGGGCACAAAAATCACATTATAATTACTTTGATCTTTTTAAGATTTAAAAAAAAATTAATTTGCCAATTATAATTTAAAAGTTGCTAAAATTAAAACAAAACTATAATTCACTTAAACCTTCTTTAAATATCAATTTGCAAAATATCTTTGTATTCAAAATTTTGGGTTATTAGAATAATTGGAATGGATCATAATGATTTTTAAAGAACCTTTTGCATATCTATGTTTTATAGTTTTACATTTGCTCTATTAGTTAAAGGATTTACATTAACATCTTAGGATAGAGTAAAGGTAATTGAACTTTATGGATTATTTATTTTTAAATATGCAATTATATTTGGATTAAATATTATAAAGTGATGCTTATTTAATAAACAATATATATATATATATAATTTTTTATGAAAGATATTATTATAATCTCATTCTGAGAATTAATTAGATAAATATTTTGATCATTATTAATAAATATGCCAAAGGGATTGAAATTTAGCTAACCTAAAAGTCAACTAGGTGATGAACATTCATTCATAACTGATTTTTCTTTGATTGAATAGGAAAATAACAAAGTTAAAATTGTCACTTTTAAATAAGATGTGCTTGTAATTGAATTCGATAAAAAGGATTGCCCAATTACAGTCAAGAAACTATTGCTCAGACATTTACAATAATAAAGCTATTCTACTCTAACTATTTGATGATTATTTATAGAAATATATTTATAATCTTATTTTTTTTTGATTCCTCAATAATCCATTAATCCTTAATGAGGTGATAACAAAATATAGGATAATAGAAATCTTTATCTTTCATATGTTGAGTTTTAATATAATAATAAATCAACTTTTATTTCTTTATCATTTATCTTTTGATAAATCTAAGATCTTTCTTAATCCTAATACCTAAGTTATTTTGAATTACTAAAATACAAATTTTAGAAATTGATCATCATGTTTATAAATTTGAATATTTTAAAAAGATATCTAAGGTAAATTTATATTACAAAAAAATAAAATATCATAATTTAAATAAAGAATGGATATCCAATAACTTCTAGTCGAAAAATTACTGTATGATTATTGATTTGCTTATATCATAGTGGAGTAACATTCATTTAAAATAAGAATATTATTTAATTTTTGTATTCTTTCACCTAAACTTAATTCTATTCTAAGAAAATATTATATAATTTATTTCTGTTAAATTTCTTTCAAAAAGCTAAATTTTTTGATAATTTATCTGAAATCCTCTCAATACTCAATTTTATTATTAATTAGATATAGAAAAGAGAAGATTTTTTAATTTATATATTATTATGATTGTAATAATATTAAGCTTCTATTTTTCTGAAATTACTAATAGATAATGTTTTTCAGTTATTTTTAACTGTATAATTAAATAAGTTAATCAAAGTAAAAGTAAAGATTGCTTGATTTATTATAAATTTTTTATCATTCAATTACTTCCTTCTTATTTTATATTAAATTAAGAGCATTAATTTAATTTGAATGCTTAATATGTGGAATTAGAAGAAATGTTATATGTGTTATAGTTCTTTTGATATTAGTGAGGAATGCTAAAATAATAATTTTTTTTAATTCTACTAGTTGATTTGATTATCTATATCTATCAAATTTAACAAATTCCTCTTATTCTCTAAATAACAATTATTATCTTTAATCGTCCATAAAGGCTATTTGCAAAAAAATTAACAGTAATTAGAATAGATTTCTTTACAAAGCAAACATTTTAATAATACCTATTAGTTCATATGAATATTGCTCAAAAAACTATATTCTAAGTAAGTCTTTTAATTCTGAATTATTGAAAAACTACTCAATTCTTTTATGACATAATTAAGCAATCCACTACTTTAATTCATCTATAATCTTTTTATTTTGGTTTTAAATAAAATTAGATTAATTTATTGATTACATAACCTATAAAATTTTCATTATTTTTCAAAAATTATTAAGATTACAATTCAGTATATACTAAGTAGGATCTGAAATAAAACATCTTACTAATTTATTAAATGTTTGTTTTATATTTGAAAATTGGAAATAATTAATATTTAATATCCTAATAATAATCATTAATTTGAGAACACAACTAGTAAGATTATGCCATAAAATATTGCGGATGGTAAAAATGTATTAACAAATTTTCCAATACTATTGAACTTATATGAATAAATACCTAACATATTATCCACTTAAAAGTAGCATTAACCAAATATGAAACATTGAATAATTTTTTTTCCCTTCATATTTCATATTATTTAAAGCCTTTGCAACATGACTGTGACAATTATTTGTAAATAAATTATGCTATTGTTTTTCAAACTAATTACCATCTATTAGCTATATTCATCATCTGCTTTTAACACTGCATCGTCCCAACTTTATCTTGGCACTTAAAAATCTTCATTTAATTTAAGATATTTTAATGGTTTTCCAAAAGTAAAATTATCTATGGCAATATAATAAGGCCCTCCAAAGTCATGGATGGTCCCTTCTGATGTACAAATTCCAGTATGTCCTATACAAGGAATAATCCACGTTAAAACTGGTATGCTAGTCCAAACTATACAGAATGGGAACCTAATACTTTGAAACATCTTCATACTTTTAATTTTCAACACTAATTTAATCCATTTATTCTATTTCCATGTTTTCTTTTTCTCCTTCTTACACATATTTCTCTTCCTACATTTGCAAATGATGAATATGAGCTTGTTTCGTACTCTGTACACCCATAATTTTTAATATAAAATATGAAATTTAAATAAATATTTTTTATTTCTATTCATTCTTATAATCTATTCATTCTTTTATTTATTTTTTTAGTAGTTGTAGACTAAGAAGATTTTTTATAATTCAGGTAATAATGTTGATTCATCTTCAAGTTCAATTAATTTTTGCTTTTCTCATCAAAATTTTTTATTTTAGATTCAAGTATTATTTTTCTAAATTTATATTTCATTTTTCAATAATAGTTACTTATTCCTATTTTTTTTACTTCTGCAGTCTTCTGCTTGAATATTCTATATTGATATAAACTTTTAGAAGATTTTATTCTCTTTATTAAGATTTCCTTTTCCCATTAATGTTTGTTTATTGATTTATTATGTTATTTTTATTTGAAGTATCTTAACTGATTTTTTAACCTGTTGTTTTTATCGTTCATTTCTCTTTTTTCATCTCTTAATTGTTGATATGAACTATCTAATAATTTTCAACTTTCAGTGATTATTATGTATAATTTTTACATAGTTTTAATTGTCCTTTGAGTTTCTTATAATATTAGACATCTTAATAAAGCAATATCCATAAAATTCTTTCTCTCCGTTAATTACCTTATAAGCAGACGCTTTACCTAAAATTTCTATTCAAAATTTGATCATAAATTTATCCTAAATTAATTAGAATTAGTTTTGTAAATCATTAAGTTTATAAAATAGATAATTATATAGATAGAGTTCAAGGTTTATGTAAATCTTTATTACAACCATAAAGACAATCTCTACATCTATTACAACAAGTGAAATATTTGTCTTAACCGCATAATCTAAAAGAAAAGTATTTTCAATTTCCAGGATGATAAGTACAACTTGCCTTATTTTAATCTTCTTTTTAAGCGAATCCACATCTTATGCATTTCCACATTATTGGAGACAATTCTATTTCCAATGTAATTTTTTTTAATTTCTTCCAAATACTTGTCAAGATTATCTATATTATTTTCAATCAACTTAATTTTTTGAGAATATCATGTTTAATATTTTTAACATATTCTTTGTCGTCTAGATTTGATTTAAGTACTTTTAATTGTTTTTCTTATTGTATATTTGATTTTTGTTAGCAATCTAAATTGATTTGTAATCCTAAATTTGAACTTTGATTTCATCCTGTTCTGAAGTCACCTTTGCTAAAGTTACATTGCAAGAGCTAATAATTCTATCAACTTCTAATTCTGATAGAAAAGAATCATGAGAAATTTATAATGAAGACATATGCGTTATTTTTAGTAACATTTATTTTATTTAAATTAAAATAACATAAATTTATTTTTGATGATAAGATAATATAAGAAAATTTAAACTTCTGAATTAGTTTAATGAGAAAGATGTTTAATAAACTACGATATACTAATATTATGAAATCATCGGTTCTTGAATTGAGGTGAGCTATACATTTTAAGTGTATTTATATGACCATTTTAGCCCACAGTAAGTGATTATATTAAGTTCAATTGATCTATAAAATCTTCGCTATCTGATACTGACTCTGCAATCATCATTTAATATGAATTTTCAACATCGTCTCTTTCTATCATTTAAGAATGACCTTCTTCATAATGTTATTCAATATTTTCTTATACTTAAGCTAATTACATTTTTGCTTATTAGAGACTTGTTTATGTTTTCAGTGTTTTTATCTGTTGTTAATCTGGTGTATGATAAAGATCAATATTTGTTATAGGAACTGATTTAAAAGGAGAACTTTCTGTTTTTGGAGTTCGAGGTAATGATGATAATGTTTTTGAAGTTTTTTAATTATTAACAGAGTCTCTTTTAGCAATGCTTTCATAGACATCTTCATTTGTAATAGTTCTCAATCCAATATCAGACAAATTTTTCTTTATTAAAGATGTTTTTTGTAAACCTACAGTAACAAATTCATCTATTTTGTAAGGTTCATTCAATATTATTTTAATGACTTCAATTGGTTTTCTTTATAGATCCTCAATATCAGACATATATTTCTCTACTGTTTTATGATAGCAATTC
This sequence comes from Paramecium pentaurelia, assembly GCA_905183005.1. Classification (NCBI taxonomy): domain Eukaryota; phylum Ciliophora; class Oligohymenophorea; order Peniculida; family Parameciidae; genus Paramecium; species Paramecium pentaurelia. The sequence goes on along the minus strand of CAJJDO010000038.1, from coordinate 591,479 downwards.
ATTATTTCATTAAATGGTTCTTATGCAATTTATTTGACAATACGATCTAAATTTTATTGTACATCATTTTTCATGCCAATACTTTCTTACTTTTAATTTTAGAGTGATTTTATAGTTTCTTCATATGTCAAGGATGTCTATTTGAAATTTTATGTTAATTGTTGAATTAATTTGTCTTTCTCTTCTGATAACTATTAGGTAACCAATTAATGAAATCTAATTACTTTATCTACCTATTATTCAAAGTATTTTGTAATGTCTTATTTTTTAGTTAATAAACCAGACAATGCTTTATCATATTAATTAAGGTTTCTATTAACCAAGTTTAGAAACTTATCAATTACATCTCTTCGCTATCGTTCCTCAAATCCATTAATTTCCTCAACTAAAAATCCTTTACCTGCCATATTTATAGCACATTTCGAACACAATGACACTGAAAGATCTTTTGCCATGCAATATTTTGCGGATTTTTAAGGATGATTCATGCAACACATATTTTTATTAGCTTTTGATTTGTTTAATGTGTTTATATTTTCATTTCCTACAATGGAATTGTAAGGAGTGAATTTCATTGATTTTGGTTAAAACATTTTATAAATTTTTGAATTTTAAATTTTATTATAAACGAATTAATTATTGCTTTATCTAATTACAAAGTATAAGTAATGCTCACTATAAATGATAAATTATATAAGATATGTAATAATATTTTTGATTTAATTTCTTATTAAGGTTTTAGAAATTTTGTTCAGATAATCATATAAATAAATGATGTGATTATAAATTTAGTATAATTTATCTTTTCTATTTCCAGATTAAAATTTACTGAGATGATTGACTAAACTTTAATAATTAAATACAATTACAATATTTTAATCCTTCAAGCTATCTTTAGTAAATTTATTCTTCTTCTTCTTAGCATATTTAATAATTTGTTAATTTAATAACATTCTATATAAAAACAAAATAACTTAAAGTCATAATGTGATAATAATAAAGTGATTATAAACCATTAATATAGGGTAATTTCTTTAAAAATGATATAAATAATTTAATTTAATAATGAGCGTGATTAATCCTCAATTTAAACCATCTAGATTTCGATTAGAAAGCTTAGGACCTGAATTGGCTTTTAATCAGACCTACAACCCTGTATGAATATAATATTATGATAGCGATTTTGCTATATTGGAAGTTAAGACTATTTAAATGATTTATTGTCATTAGAATAGTAGTAATTAGAGGAACAAATGATTGCTTTGATTACTCAACAATCTCTTGATATGGAGGAGAAAAGTCCTTAGGTGACAACTTTAGCAGAAAAGCAATAAAATAATTATAAAAAAAAAGTATGAAAAATTATCATCTAATTATTAGAAAGTCTTTGATAGTGCCGATTATTTTATGTAATAACAACAGAAAAAAGATCTAACAATAGAATAAAAGTAGGAAGAGTTGTTGTTGACTAAATATGCAGCTTCAGATTTATAATTTAAAGCTCCCTTGACAAAGAAATAAAAGAAAGTGTTTGACTCCGCCGACTACTTCCTTTCACTATACAAAAATTGATATAATTAAAACCGTTTAAAATATATATTAATACCTATTGTTTATTGATTTGCTCATTTTTGACATTCTATTAACAAGAAATATTTGTTACTCATTAAATATTGGACACTAATATATCATACAGGAAGAAGGAACAAACCTAATTATCAAAACAATGACTCTCTAATAAATTTAATTTAAGATCAAATAACTTAAAATTAACAAAATCTGATAAGTTTAGCTAAGAATCTCTGTAAAATGATACTACAATTTAAATTAGCAAAAGAAAAGTATGATCCAATTAAAAATATATTAATTAAAAGGAAATTCAATTAAGATTCAACTTCCTCTTGCCAAATAAAAACTTTAATTTTAAACATCAATTGAATAATTGAGTTATTAATAATAATTATGAAAAAAAGATAAAAAGTCTCTGAAAGTATATATGAATAATAATCTAAATTAGAATTATCAATAAGTAATGAAATTTGAATTAATTAATCTCCTATATTCTAACTCTAAGACACAAAGAAGAGAATTTAAAATAAACTATTTAAAATACATCAAAAATCAAAATCTGGGAAGTTGTTAAATTATCAATTTAAATGAATAATATTGAAACAAACTAATTAAAATAGATAAGACAATAAATGGTATATAAATTAATTTTAGGTGTTCAACTTTAATGTAGTAACACGAGGATTTTATTGATCATAAAATTTTCTATTTTCATTGCAATATTAAACAAAATATTATATTTATTCATAATTTAAAATCATGATTATCCCAAAGGTTTAATTGAGTTTTCAAATATTTAAATTAACTCTTTTAAATGCTGTCCATTCAGGCAAGTAACATCAACTAAGGCTGCTGAAACCAAATATGGATCAATATTTGCAGCTGGTCTTCGGTCCTCGAAATACCTAAATAATCAAAATAACAATTACCCTTATCCTTATTCTTTTGTGATTATTGGAACTCTGACAGAACATCCCCTTGCGCCATCTCCCCATGTAAATACATCATATTTGCCTGTTTCATGTTTTCCTGTTAATCTTAATTCATTTTTTTATCCATATAACTTAATCATATCAATATGATTTTCTTTAAGAATAGGCATTAATTTATCAACTATGTATCGATATCCTCCCTCTTATCTAGTAGTTAAAGTAGAGTAATTGCAATGAGCTCCACTTCCATTCCAATCTCCTAAAATAGGTTTAGGATCATAATTTATATCAATTCCAAATTCCTCACCTATTCTTTCCAATATATATCTTGCCAACCACATGTGATCACCAATTTCAATCCCTTCAGCAATTCCAATCTAAAATTCCCACTATGATGGTGCAACTTCAGCATTCAATCCTGCTATTTTAATACCTGCATTAAGGCATGCACGAAGATGAGCCTCTGCCAATGCTCTACCAAAATTATTTCTTTCTCCAATAGAACAATAATATCTCCCTTATGGATATGGGAACCCACCATTTGGCCAACCTAAGGGCCATAAATGTGTGGTGCCTGTTCTTTTTAATAAAAAATATTCTTATTCTATACCAAACCATGGTTTTTAATCTTTAGCTTGTTCCATAATTAAATTAGAAATCCACCTTATACATATATGATTTTAATACCTAAAATTAAATCTAGCTGGAGTCTTTTTATCAGGCAAATATGTTTCACAAAGTACTAATAGATGTGGATCTCCTCTAAATGGATCCTTGACCATTCGGACAGGTTTAAGATAAATTTCAGAAAATCTGGTCACTGCTTAATCAGTAGATGAACCATCATAAGTCCACCATTCTAAATCCTCTAAAGTTTTTATAGGATTCAAATAAACCTTTATTTTTATAGATATGCAAAATACCTTCGTCTTTGATCTTAACTATTCTCCTGTACCATCAATCCAAATATATTCAGCTAGTACATACTTTTTATTAACATCTGGAGAAAGTTAGTAATAATTGAAATCACGAAGATTCTCAATTGTTTCAGTCATTAAAATTGGGATAATTAAATATTTGAATATTTTTTATTCCACTTTGATAATTCTATATTTACTAAAGTAATTCTTTCACATTTAATATATATGGATTTCCATATATATTAAATGTTTATAATTTGTATTAGATGATAATTTCTGTGAAAATTGAATAAATTATCGAAAAATAATGTACAAAATAATGATAAGAATACATATTCAACTCAAAGATAAAAATATATTGATCTCTTCGTATTAAAAACAAGAAAATTGTAAAGATTGATAATAAAGACTAAAATATCGTTAAATACAAATAATCTGAATAACTGAAACTATAAGGATGAAAGTTTGATATAAATAATAAAGGATTTTAAAAAGCAAATAATTGCCAACAAGATTTCAAAATCAACAAGTTAAAATTAAATATATTTAGTTAAATCTTTTTTATTTAAAGAAAATAAAATATTTCTTAAGTAAAACTAAAGTTAAATCAATAATAAAATTACTTTATAATAAATATACTTTGAATTTGGATAATCTTAATCCAAATATTCGGAATAATAATGAACTATTGATTTTTTAAACTTAGAAATGAATAAGATAAGATAAATGAAAGGAAATTAATTTATTGAGTATTAATTTAGAAATATGGGATTTAGAAATATAATTATAATTATAAATATATTTTATTTATATATGAGTAAACAATATAAAGACATTAGAGCAAATTTTGTATTTGATGTTGCTCCTAGAAGTACTCACTAATCTAGTGATGAAATGCCAATGGCAATAAAGCAAACGGACCCAATAAGAATTGATAATCAGGAATAAGATGCTCAGGGAATGAGTTAATAACGATAATAAAATTTTGATGAGGAGAAGTTGAAATCATATTAGAAAATGTTTGAAATGTGTCAATAATTATATAATGATAAAGCTTAACTAATAGATGTATAATTGTATTTAATTAGAGACAGTTGATTAATAATAGAAATAAATATTAGAACTAAAGAGATAAATTAATGGATATGAGAATTTGTAAGCGAATTATGAAAAGGAATAGATGCAATTAAAAGAAGAATAATAGTAATATATTTAGGAGATTGAAACATTGACATGTCAGTTATAAATAGTGATGGATTAAAGATAGGATATAAATCAAATATAGAATAATTAAGATGAACTTTATGAATAATTGATGAATTTCATTTATAAAGAGAATCTTTCAGAGTTGATAAATGACTTGGATAAAAGTAATAAAAAGATGATTGTATAGTTTTTAGTAGAATATGTAAATTGTTGTTTTGATGGTTTAGTTAATCAACTAATATGTATAAAAAAAAAATCAGGAAGAAATCTATTAGATCCACATTTAAGACAATATATAAATAATTTATGATTTATAAAGTAAAATTTAAGACCTTACTTGTAATCCTTTCAGAATTACTACTCCAAAAAGTGTGTTTAGTGACACTTTAAAATAGAGTAAGATGAGCAACAGTGCAAGTAATTTCCATAAGACTAGTAATAATAATAATGTTGATAAGGAGGAATTATAATAAAAGATTGGTATTTTTATACTCTTAATTAGTTTCTTTAAAGCGTTAAGGAAAACAAATAAATTAAAAATGGCAAGAGTTTTGTGAAAATATTCTAAGGGAAAGAAATGAAGTAATTAAATACCACAAGAAACAAATTGAATTAATTAATGAATAAAATCTAGAATTAAAGAAAACTATCTCTGAAATTATACAATATTTGGGATAGAATTAATAAGAATTGTGGATACAAATGTTAGATATTAAATAAAAAATACAGTTGAAGGTTATTGATTTAAGTAGAAGTGACAATATCAATAAATTATTAGTAGAAGCAGAACTGAAACAATTATTCTCTATATAGGCACAATTAAAAAGCCAATTAAATCGTAATAGACCATTAAGAAAAGATTTATAATGAATTATATGCTAAAGAGATAATTGTTGAGTAGTATACGTGTTAATTTTTTATTTTAATTTATGAGACTTCTTCATTTGCTTAGACCTGCACTTTCTATCATTCCAGAAGTACAAGAGCCAAGATTTCCTCAACCATTGAAGGTCAAAGTGCTCATTACAGGAATTACTCTCTTTATCTATTTGATTTGTTGCTAAATACCATTATATGGTGTGTATCGTACTTCAGGTATATTTTAAAATAAATATGTTAGGATCTGATCCTTTCTATTGGATGAGAGTAATCTTGGCTTCTAATAAAGGTACATTGATGGAATTGGGTATTTCACCAATTGTAACATCTGGAATGATTTTATAATTCCTTAGTGGAGTTGGATTTATTGAAGTTAATCATTCTGTTAGAGAAGATAAGGTATTATTCAATGCAGCATAAAAATGTAATTCTGATATCAATTTTTAGTATTATCTTTTATTATGGCAATTGCAGAAGGAATGGCCTACATATGGTCTGGTGCATATGGTGACATAAATCAAATTGGAGCAGGCAATGCTATTCTCATTTTGTTATAATTAACATTTGCTGGTGTTGTTGTTACAATGTTAGATGAAATGCTTTAAAAAGGATATGGTATAATATAAAAATTTAAATCTTTTAGGTTTGGGCTCAGGTATTTCATTGTTTATTGCAACAAATGTAAGTGAAAACATACTTTGGAAATCATTTTCACCAATTACATTGTCTACTGAAGCCGGTACTCAATTTGAAGGTGCGATTATTAATTTCTTCCATTTGATATTCACTAAATAAAATACACGTATATTTTAATCTAATACTTTTAGTTTAAGCACTTTATTATGCATTCTTTAGAGAATCAGCTCCAAATCTTAATAATTTATTAGCCACTTTATTTGTGATCGCATTGGTCATATACTTATAAGGTTTCAGGGTTGAAGTTCCATTAGCAAGTTAAAAAATTAGAGGATTAGTGTCATCTCATGGAATTAAATTGTTTTATACCTCAAATATTCCAATGATTATTCAAAGTACCCTTGTTTAAAATGTTTATTTCCTTTCATAATTACTTTATAGAAGATTCAAAACCAATTTCTTTGTTAAATTACTAGGTACATGGTAAGAGGCAGAATTTGGTGGTTAATCAGTACCTATTGGAGGATTAGCTTATTATATGTCACCATTAAGAGATGTTAAGGATATTATTAATGATCCAATTCATGCAATTGTTTATCTATTATTTGTTGTTTTTATGTGTGGTTTCTTTGCTAAATTTTGGATTCAAATTTCAGGAGAAAGTGCTAAAGATGTTGCTAGAAAGTTTAAAGATGAATAAGTATAACTAATAGATTATCCAAGATTAAAATTAAAGGTTTGAGAGAAGAATCTATGGTCAAATATTTATCTGGTTACATTCCAGTTGCAGCCTTTTGTGGAGGAGTTTGCATAGGATTATTGACTATTGTTGCTGATATTTTAGGAGCAATTGGATCAGGTAATTTTAATTATTAAAATTTTAGGAACTGGAATCTTATTGGCAGTAACCATTATTTATGGGTATTTTGAAACTTTTCATAAGGAAAAATATGATAATTAATCCATATTTTGATCAATAGTAGTTTATCTATATTTATGTATAAATGTTATAGTTATTCATTCTAAAATGACACTATTTATGTTTATTCATGATTAATACTAAAATAGTTTGGGTACTTCAAGACCTTTAACAAACTATATTTTCTAATATTCATATATAATATGATTGATTAAAAATTATATTATCTTTAAATTAAAAAATAATATTTTAATCAAAATATCATAGTTAATCATACTCAAATAGTTACAGTTGAATTATTATTTTAGAAATAAATAAATTTGATCTTGTTTTGAATTAATGAATTGGTTTTGTTAAAATTTGATCTTCTTATTACTATAATCTAAAGGGTTTTTGAATTTTAAACAATTAATGAGAAAACTGATTAGAAATTCAAATACTATTTATAGGATTATATATCAGAAATTAATTGAAATCAATATTTAACATACATTTATATAAATTAGTTAAATTCTAATACTCAATACTAGTTTAACTTTATTAAAGTTAATTTTGAATCAAAAGTTTTGTATATGCTATAATTTTATATTATTTATATTTTCCAAATATGAAATGGGAATACTTTAAGTAATATCAAGGCTTGATAATTCAAACCAATTTGTCTCCTACTATAAATAATTTCAGCTATGCAAAATTCCAAATAGCAGTATATTTTCTGTAATTATCATAATTTTTAATTGATGATTCAAAAGAGCAAGTTTTTAGCCTGATAAAATCATTCACAAAAATATGCTTGATATGCCCATACTTTATGAATAACAAAGATATCAACATTTTAATAGGCATTGTAATAACTGTGCTTAATTGCCTTCCCTATATCATTATCACATATCGCTTCATAATGAAAAGCCATAATAGTGTAGACAGTATCTCAAAAAGTGTTTTAGATGTACATATTTATTATCCTATTTAGTTAACCACAATAATAATAAATAACTATTTTCTAAATTTCACTTGGTTATTTTATGTATCACAACTCTACTACATTTGTTGGAACTTATTAAATGTAAGTGATCCATTCTTATTATTGCTTTCAATTATTAATTTATTGATTGCTTTGGGTAGCCTACTAATTTCAAATATCTATTTTATAAATTATGAATTCTTTTAGTAAAGCTTAAGAAAATACTTTAATTACATCAATATAATAGCTTAATTACTATTGATTCCTCTAGTTTTTATGTCAATAAGAAATTAATTTATATTTGTATTGGTATCCAAAATTATTTTTGGATTGTTCATTTGTATGTTAATCGGAGAGGCAATCATTGAATATCCTTTTGGGTAACCTATATAATTCTAATCATAATAGATTTTCAGCTTATGCAAAACTATATAATAAGGGATTAACAATATTCACAATTGTATATCTTATAACAACTATCTAGAAAGCATTTTCAATAAATTCATATTCATGTATTGTTATATTTTTAATATTGTTGCCTGTTTCATAGCATTTAACAACTGCTTTAATAGAAATGAAAAGATAAACTGTTTATTAGACAATATCAAAACAAAATCAATATTTTGAATTATTGTATATTGAGAATATGTTTGAATTGAATGGTGAAGCTTAAAAGTGTAAGTAAAAAGAGATAGAATATATAACTAAATTTTGTATGCATCATTCTCATTGCAGATAAAATAAATGTTAATGTAAAAAAATTGGATTTGAAAAGATAATTAAACTTGATTAAACTGTTATTTTTGTATCATGTTTGTTTAAAAGAAGTTTTGATAAACACAAATCTACTGTATAAAAAAGAATTGGTGATTTTGAAGTTCTATCATTGAAATTTTTAACTTTCATCAATAAATTTAAAAGAAATGGTCCTAAAACTTATTAAGAACTCAAAGTTCTATTTTAAAAATAAAGAGAATATTCATTCTATTTTATTTAAATGTGCTTATTTCTGTAATTCATAATATAGGCTCAAATGTAAAAGGATGAAGATTATAACATAAATTCAGAATCTAGAAGTAGAATCTCAAATGTGAAATTGTAAGTGAGTAAAAGTGAAAGAAGTATAGTATAAAATCTATATTAAATGGAATAAGTCAAATAATATATGTTACCTTTATTAATCTAAGTAATAAATATGTAAAAATTATTAGATCTGTTAATTTAAATCTGGTTTTTGGAAGTAAATTTAGGAAGGGAAAATAGCAACATTTATTGAAATAGAAAAATAATTGTAATAACTATAAATATTACAATAATAAATAACTAAAGAATATAATAGATATTGTTCAATATTTTTTGTTAATGGTAGAACCTATAATGTTTAATTCTTAAAATTTGATGCTCTTATCTAATTGATTTTATATAACAATGCTAGAGCATATTATGATATGGAAAAAGGTAATATAAAGTTAAAATAATTAGATTGTAAGGAGATTTTAGCATATGAAAGAAGTATGAGTACTTTTGAAATTACTAACATTAATTTTTTTAAAGGAGATGCCATTTCAGTTAAAGTATGTATAGCATTTGGACCAAATATTGGGAAGGTTAGGAATAAAGTTATTTCACCATTGATTCCTAGATTTTTTGGATTTGCAGACATGGCCTCATTCATAGATTATACAAAAGGTAATATAAATCCACTCATGCCTAATTGGCTTTTAGGTGTACATGATGAAATGATGCAAAATTATATTAGAAGAGGATCAACTTAAAGAATTGGAAAATATTTTTAAACATTTGCTAAATTATGTGATCAAACATTAATTAGATGTTAAGTTTATTTAGCTCATAATTTCAGTCCAGATTTAGAAGCTGATTTTTCAATGATTGGATGTTTGAAAAGATTAGAATAAGATGAAATAGATCCTAAAGATGAATCTAAACGATTGAGAAATCTTATATTCAAAGGATAATAACATGTTTTATTTGATATTTATGGAAATTTAATGGGAATTACATAAGGATTATATAAAATGATAGATCGTATGTAAAGAAAGCTTAAAGATAATAATAATAATAATAATAAATAAGATGAAGTTAAATAAAAATCTTTTGAAAATGATGAATCTTCTGAAGATTCAGATTCTGAAGTGTATTTATAAATATTATTAATATTAGTTTCGATGTTTATGAAATTAAATGGTCAAATTAGCCTCTAACAATAGAAGACTTTTACTTAAAAGTATTAATTTGGATGTTATTTCCATTTATAACTGCTGAAATAGAGTAAACAGGAATAGAATATTTAATGAATGGTTAAATACCTCCTAAAGGAAAGTATCCAAATCCAATTGATCTTGAGAGTAGTAATACAGTAGTTTCAAACAAGGAGACATATATGTTTATACCAGAAGATATTAATTTGTTTGTTTAATAATATAACAAAGTGTTAGGAAAGATTAATGAAGATGAGAAAATTTAGACATCCAACTTTTCATTAAGTGGAAAAAGGGCTTAATATATTGAATCTGAATCAATTAATGCCAAATAATAGGTTACTGTATTTAATGAGAAATTATGTTCTTTCTTTTTTGAGGAATTTTTGAGGAAACATCAATAATTAGTGTTAGGCAATTTTTCAAGGTAAGATATGAGAATGTCTAATCTTAATTAAATGACTACTACAATATAGAATTCTGAAAAAGTAGATTCATCTTCTGAAAGTGAAGGATAATTAAAAACTAGAGCAGAATAAATGTATTATGATAAATTTTAGAATTATATATAAAGAATTACAACTTAAGATTTTAATCCTATTCCTGTTATTTATTCTATTAATTATGAAGAATTTAGGTATAAAAAAAATGAAATAGAAAATAAAGTTTAAATGTTTGTTATTGAATTAACTGTAAATGAATAATAATTAGCAAGTATGGAGAAAGGATATCGTAAATAATTAAGAGATACATTAAAGTAAATGTAGGCATAAATGAAGTAAGAGAAAACTGAAAATTTAAATAGAGGATCTACTAATGTAAAATAATCTTAAAATTAATCTCAAATTGAAGTTATTTCAGAAGATTCTATGAGTTTATAAGGTAATTTTAGTGAAAAAGTTGAACAAGATGATTAAATATCTTTATATAAATTTTTGAGTCACCCATCAAAAATAGAGGAATATTGTTTTAGTGACCAAAACATACTCACTGATTAATGTATTATTACATCTGCTAAAGAAGAATAAAATAAATTACTATTAACAAATAGAAAAAGTCTATAATTACTAGAATATGGGATATACAGTGCTAAAAGTAATGGAACTGAAAATCAATTTGAATAATAGAGTAAAAACAATTAAATTGATTTTCTTAAAGCTTCAGAGAAGGAAGCTGCAAGCAAAGTTGTTTTAAAATTATCTTAAAAAAGTAGATAACAAAAGTTTTACAATGAATTAGAATAAAAAGTTATTTAAAGTAATTAAGATAAAGAGAGAGAAAAAGTAGAGAATGAGGATTCATATCTTATATAACTTAAGAATTTTGATGAAAATTACAAAGCTATAAATTAAAAAATTAACGAATTCTAATACCCTAATTCATATAAATTTTAAAATTATATTCTATTTGCTACTCTACTATTAGTAATTGCTTATATTTTACTTGTTTCTATTGCAGTTTGGAATTAATATGATTATGGAGATTGTATGAGTTTAATATAAATATTACTAAAATTTCAAAAAACATATTCATTAATTACACATGGATTATTTCGAATTTAATATTCATATGACTTTAATATAACAAATTTTGATTAGTTGCATGTATTTTATGATAAATAAATATTCTAAGAAGTTGATTAATTGATTAATTTTAGTAATACTCAAAAGAATACTATAAATGACATTGATATTTAATTATCTATTTTTTATGACATAGACAATAGTACTAAACTTAATTTATCCATTACTGAAACCATTTAAAAATCTTTAGCTTAATTTTATAAGGTTGTTGAAAATAAAGTTACAACTGATTATGAATTACAAATTCAATTTATACAATCTAGTGTGGCAAATTTAAGAGAAATTGGATAACTTCCTTAATTGGCTTTTGATTCATGTTATGATACTAAAATTGATAAAGAAAGGTATTATTAATAGTTATTGATAATCTTTATGGTAATTATATTTTTATTAGTATTAATTTTATAATCCTCATAAATTCCTATGATTTCAACATTAGGGAAATATAAAAAAAAACTTTATATGGCATTATTAGATATTAATTAATTATAATTTGCTTAGGAATAAGAATCTTTTGATGCCCTTGCATCTACTCTTAAAAAATCAGTTTATGATTGGATGATGATAGATTTCATTGTTGAAGGGAAAATATTTGATATTGAACCATTATATTTAAATGGTTTTTCTTCAGATAATGCTTCAACTAATTATATTGATAATTAAAATAGAACTAAATAAGAGAAAAATAAATTAATTAAAAAATTAAAAGGTTCCAATATCCAACAAATTAGATACATAATCCTATTAATTATAGACTTAGTAGTGATAATGTCATACTTTTTGGTGATATTTCTTATTATCTTTATATTGACTGATTAATTATTATCAGGATTAGAATTACTCTTTAAATATTAGACTTTATAATCATCATTTATTAATGTATTGAATAATGCTGATTTGGTGGCATATAAATCTTTATCAAATTCATCCTTATATTATAATATAATATCACAATCTGAATTTTTAAATTACTCTTAAGTTCTTCAAGGAACTGAATAAGACTTCTTTCTTCAGTATGATAATAATATCATAGTTTCATTAACAGACGAAAATATTAATTAAAAAATAGAATTTATGAATTAACAAAGCATTTGTAACACTCAATATGCTCTGGATTGTCAATCAACATTAGTTGGAATTTATAATGAATAAATTTTAGCATATTATTAATAGGGTCTTAAATCTTTATTTGTTTAAGTTTATAAAATTATTCAATAATATCCATAATTTTATTAAGGAAATTAAATTAATAATAGTCTAACTGATTTTAGTAATTTCGTAGAAACTTCCGATCATATAGCCTATTTAGATTATGGAACTGATCTAATTATTACAGCTTATTCATCAATAGTCGATATGGCATAAGAGTAATTTGATATACAGATCTCAAAATATTAGCAAACTTTAATTATTTTTATTTTAAGTATTGGGATTTTAGGACTCATAATTAAAGCCTTTTTAGGAAGAATGTTAATGAGAATGTAAAAATAATCAATTGACACTTGTTAAGCATCATTATTACTATTATCCCCAAGAAGATATACATAAAAGTCTATTGCTAAATTAATTACATAAATAATTTGATTTTTTCTTATTATTATTAAAATATTATAATAAAAACTTAAATTAATATTAATATTCAAAATTATAATTTATTAAATGGTTTTCTAAATGAATCCTTGCAATATTAAGATGCTTCATTTTATGTTAATTAATATAAGATAGGTATTATTTACTAAAAGTCTTATTATAATGGAACTTTATATAAAGTTAAATGAAATTCTTATAATAGATTAAAGCCTATTTATTGATACTTAGTTTATTTATGTTTTCGTAAGACTGAAAAAAAGTTATTTAGATTCAATCTTCCATAAATAATAGCAAATTGTTTACTGAGATATTAATAATACATCAAATATTTTGATTTCCGATGCCAAAATTCAAAACATTATTAAATCTTAAGATCTTTATTTATTATGAATATTTAACATTATTAATCGAAATGTCTTTCAAACATCTACCTTAAAAAAGATCTATAAATTCTATATCTTATTATAAAGTTATATATAGACTATTTAATATATTATAATTATTTGGAAGTTTGATGAATTTGTTTTTGAAAATTCCATAAAAATGATCTTTTTTTTAAAATAGATTAAATTAGATTAATACTTTAGATTCGAGCTTTCTTTTATATCTATTTAGTAAACATATGTAGACATCTTTATATTGAAATAAATATCATTACAATTTGACATCAAAATGAACTCTTCCAAATAAGGAGTAGCCTTTCATTTTACAAATATTTCTTTTGGTTCTAAAATAAATAGTTGTTATTTTGGCCTGAATCTTTTAAAAATTCTATATAATTTAACGTTAATGTGTTAGTTTTTCATATATTTAACTTAAACATTATAGGTAAGCAATCAATCTAAAAATCTCAAATTAAATCTTTTATTTTAAGTGTCCATTTTAATCTAAATATTTTTATTACTTCTTTTATTTAATTTTCTTTAATAAATAACTAATTTCTTTTGTAAAATAATTAATCTATTTTTAACCTTAAGTATTTATTTCAAATTATTTTCTCTTATTAATAACTTCATTATATTTTCTCTCTTGTAAATTTCTTTATAATAATTTTTAAGACTTATAATCTTCATCATTTTATATACTTACATTTAAGATATTACCTTAAATTAAATTTCTTCCTTTTTGTAATTGATTTATTTTTCTTTAATTCAAAAAATAAGAAGAAGCAGATAAATTTTATTTGATTTATGTTTTTTTAGTTTATGGGCTTTTCCATTATGTATTATATATTCCTTTATTAGTGCCAAATGAAAATGAGATTTTTATGGTGCTTTCTAAAGCGAAAACCATGGAAATATAAATAAAAGTTTATTAAAATAATTGAGAATCCTTACAATCATATTTCCAGGTTTTGACTTAGAAGATTTATTCACATGAAAATTTTGATGGATATGGATTAGTTGTTGATAAAAATATCTTAAATTTAGTTGATTTAGATTAATTGATAGTAAATTTTAAAGGTGAAGCTTAACCTTAACAACTAATTTTATAATAATAGAATTCTTATTATCTCACTATTTATATATTAATAACATAAGATTATAATTCAATTGGATGCTATTAATATTATATGATTTTAATATATACATTTTCAAAATTATAATTAATCCATCTTTCTCCATAATCAAGATTTTTCTTTTATTTTTGATCATCTTATTTTTCAGGTTAAATCTAATAGGCTTTGTTTCTGGGATAAATTATATCTATTTTACTCTATTAATGAAATAGTATTGATATTTTTCTCATAATCTGGCAACATTATTTGTGTAATATAAGAAAACTATTAAAATGTATTCTATTTTTAAATAGGATTGACAATATTAGAAGTTGCCCTTCTATTTGTATCATTCCTTTCAGATTATTATGATTAAAATGAGAATGATTTTTCTGGATTGGAGATGTGTATTGTCATAGCATGAGTTTTTCTATAAACATCTCTATCAAATTCTGAATTAAATATTACATAGAATTATTAATTGAAGTTGAACATCTTTACATAATAGAATTTCTATCAATATTCTGAGTAGGTGTATTTGATTGATGAGTTCTTATTCGCAACTTATTGTTAATTTTATTCATTATTAAATTATTATATAAATGATGATTCTATTCTTAATCATAATTAGTGATTAATGAATAGAATGGAAGAATTCTTAATATAAGTTGAAATTCTTAAAATAAATTTGTTCATTTACATTTTGAATATTTTTAAATCATTTATCACCTATTCGTTAATTATAATATAAAAATGAATTCAGGTCCAATTAATTATGCAAGAACCATGAAACCAGTTGTTCCAACTTATTATCCATCTGAAATCCGTTAACAATCAGTTGGTAAAGAAAATAGAGCACCTATGAAACATAATTCATGTAGTTAAATTAGATTTGTAAATGTAATATATCTGAAAATAATAAACAAGAATTTACCTTCTGCTAAAACATAGGATAGTTTTGATTCATAGAAACCTTATGAATAAATCTTTGATAAATTAAAATTATAAGTAATCTAATTGCAATATGAATAAAATACATTAAACGAACAATTTCAAATTTAAATAAAATCTTTAAATGATCGAATGAATTGTAATGAATAGAGTGTAAAATAATTATATGATTCTGGAATTGGATAATTAAATAATGATGTTTAAATGAAAGATAAAATTAAACAATTAGAATTGAAAATGGGAGAAATACAATTATTAATAATAAATTAAGAATAGAAAGCACAAATTTAAACATAATCTTTGATGGAAAAATTAAAAAAGAATATATTAGAAACTACAAATAAGACAGAAATTAAAATATAGAATTAATTAGATAAAATTACAGAAATTATTTAAGGCATACAAAAATAATCAATTACTACACCTATAAGTTAAGATATAAAGAGATTTTAATAATTTAATGAAGAAGTTTCATCTTATCTTAGTTAAACAATATCATCAAATAATATTAATATAGTAGAATAAATAGTTGCAGAAATTAAACCAGAACTTAATCCAATTAACACTACAAGTCCATTAAAATAATAAATTAATAATAAATGTAAATTAATTATAATATATGATAGATATATGCCAAATGTCTGCTATATCAGAAAAGACTCTTGATGATTCAAGAAGTGATTATTAATAGATTTAATAATATGAATTGGATAGTTAAGGATATCTAATATCAAATGGTGCTTATGTCTTAGATTAAAATGGTTAAAGATATTAATTAAGTTTAGAGTAAATCAATTATCTAAAATCAATTAATGTAATTGAAGAAATAAATTCATGATAATATTCATTATTGTATATTTCATAAAATTCAATTGACTATTAAAAAAATTAATTAATTTATTAAAAAAAAGAAAAATTATGTTTTAAGCATAGAATAATTTTAAATCATTTAAGGAATTGAATAATTTAGAAGAGAGACAAACAAAATGTAAATAAAAATTAAATCAACATCCTGAAATGATTCCTGTCATTTTGGAGAAGCATCCAAAATCTAAAATGCCATAATTAAACAAATCATTGTATGTGAGATCTTTATCATATTGATATTTAGTAACAAAAGGTTTTCGTATGATTTAGTTTAGAGATACCTTAAAAAACACCTTATAAATATCTCCTAAGTAATCCTTATATTTTCATATTGGTAATCAACTTCTTCCTGAAGGTATTATTAATTTAATTCTTAATTAGATGTCAAATTAATAGATATATACGAGAAGAAAAAAGACCCAGAAGATGGGTTTTTATACATCACTTATTCTGACTTAGAAGTTTTTGGTTGATATTTTTATGTATTTAATATATAAATCCTTCATTTACATCTACCAATTTAATTCATCAAATTATTGATTATAATAGTGGATTTTCAAATGTTACATCTACATTGTATTAAATATATATAAAAATTATAGACTTATTTATTGTAAATTAGACAAATGAATAATGTTTAATATTTTGGATTAAAATGATATAAAATTGATAGTAATAGAGTTATTGAAATTTAATATTTTACAAATAATGTATAAATAAATTAATTAGAATATACTTTAGTTTAAAGTGATTAATTAGATGATTTTATTAAGTTAATTGGTTAATTGATATAAAATGGATTATTATTAGAAATGTTTAATGTATATTTTATTTAAGTTTGTAGAACAATAGAAATAATATAAATATTATTTTTACAAATAAAATGGTAATAGATAATAATACTTTAAAAATTTTATTATAACTAGAAGCTAGATTTCATGAAAAACTATATAATTTAGATCATGTTAATTAAATGTTAGAAATTTACTAAGATTTTGTTTAAATATTTGATAATTAGAAGTGTGCTATGAGAGAGTATTTCCTTGAAAAAATATAATTTTTAATTAGCAGACCTGAGACAATATAATTATTAAAGAAACAGAATGTGCTCACTATACCTGAATAAAGTTCTAAAGTTTAAGGGAAGATGAGATTTAGTGTTTATAAAAAAGCTTAAGCTAATGAAATGAAGATTTAATAAGAATTATAAAATAATGAACTAAATCAAACTCACAATATGAATCAATTACTATAAGAATATGATAAAGTATAACAAAATATTGAAAAATAAATTACAGAATCTCTTAATTTTTAAGATGAACTTCTTGAAAAAAGAAAAATGAATAGAAAGATGAAAACTTAAGTGATGATTAAATCAATTTCTACAGGTAATATTGCTTAGTAAAAGTAATAAGATGAAAATAATGATGAATAATATATATACAAATTGCATAATGAAAGTGTTTAAAGAATTGATAAAATTGATTTTGTATTAGATCATGGTGAATAATGAAAAGTAATTATAGAATTTATGCAGTCTAATATTTTAATTAATCTAAAATTTTTAATACTTTCTATGATATCCTAAAAATTAAATTCATATTATAAAAGAATAACTAACATATACTTATTTATATTATTTTTAAAATACATACTAATATTCAGAGAATAATTTATTCTTTAGTTTTCTTTTAATAAAAACTATCATTGCATCGATATTTGATATTAAAATAATCTCGATGATCTCTAATAGAATGACTCCACATAGAATTTGAACATTTTTCATCTTCAAATTTTGAATATTCACATTATTAATATTCTTTAAAATCCTAATTAAACCAATATTCAGGAACAGCATGTATATAATCTAATGATTATGGTGGTAAATGAGGAACTAAATCACTAAAGTGAGTTACTCTTGCTTTATCTTTGGTTGTTATTTTCTTACTAAAATATTCTGCAAAAGCTTTGTTTCCAACTCTAGGTGATCTAAAATATTGAATATGAATTAATCTATACCCAAATATATAAAATGTATGAATATATAATCCAATATTTGTTAGATCAATTGCTGCTAAAGTAGCCAAAGCTGCACCAAGTGAATGACCCGTTATTGTTAATTATGCATTTGGATTTTGTATAGACAAATCATTCACTTATTTTAATAAATCATCTTTGATATCTAAATAACTCTCCATAAAACCTGAATGCACTTTGCAATCAGAACAAGGATAATCTTATTTCATAAATTTCAAATCATTTATGAAATTAAGTAAATTTTAAGTACCTAAAGTTTTTGATAAGTGTACTTCGAAATGTAACTATAATTCTATTTTCAGCCTAATTAATCCCTACATAAGATAGAACACCATGTTTATCACTTTCAATCACTTTTATTGAATCCATATCAGGATGTTAGTCACAAAAATATCCACAATTCCATTCTTTTATTTATTGAGTGTCACAAACAGCTATTTTAGTATACAAATATAAATCATGTGCAAGTTTTTTAGAGAAATAAGCATTTACTACTGAAAATAAATATATAATAAACATAATAATAATAATATTTCTTTCAAAGATTTATCAAATTGTGATAATAAATTTATTATCTTTCCAGGTCCCTTCTTTTTTATGGTATTGATTATCATGAAAAGTATAAGTACCCTTTCCATTAGCTCTGTTATTAATAAAAAAACCTTCAAATTTATCTCCATTAGAAAATGTCAATCTACCATATCCTTATAACATTCCTTTTGTAAACATACCTTCAGCAGTTTTCCAATTACTTAAATCAGCATATCCTAAACAAGGTAAATCTATTCTTGTTTTTCTTTTAACTCCTTCATCTTATTCAATATTTTATTATCTATTATTATTCAATATCATTTATGAATGAAATCCTTTTCCAATCATTTTATGAATTTCACCTGTAGGATTGGTATTAGATGTAATTGAAAAGTGTAAATTATCAAAATCAAGTCCATCATCAAAATTAAATCCCTATATTTCTTCAGGAATAATTTATTCATTATTTTACTCTGTTACTAATTAAGTTATTTGTAATAAAGATTCTTCAAAAATCATTTAATTAATATTATAGAACACTCTTGAATATTTGAGTTCTGGTGCAAAATGTGAAAATTTAAGTTCAAGCTAAATGAAATCTGGTCTATCCTCTTCGTTTTCTTCAAGCATATTTAATAAAATCATTTTTGCATAGTTCTACAATGTCAGATCCTAGATATTACTTTTAATTTTATCCAATTTTACTCTATAATTATTTATATCATATAAATCATCATCTTGTGTTAAACATTTATAAATAAATAATCCAAAACAAAATACATCCGATTTATAGAAATTATGAATAGGATATTCTACTTTTTTACTCAAAGCATCTAATTATATGGGAGACAAATAAAACTTGGTTAACAATTATGCTATTTATTTTGTGTTCTTTTATAACCAACACTTTCTATAGAACATAATAAGATATGGATGAAGCATTGGATCCAATATTTTATAGTAGATTTTTCCATCAAAAGATCTTACCTATAAATTTGCATATTTTGAATTACTTTATAAACAGAATCACATCCAAAGTAAGAATATGTCTTACTTTATTTTTACCATTTTGACATTATTTATAACACTGCATCTAAAAGTGGTAGTAAGGTTTCTTCATCGATTTCCGTTACTGTAGATTCTGGGAAATCCATATAAATGACAGTTCGACTAGTTTCGTCTGTGATAATTTTATGAATTAAGAATAAATGAGGATGTTGTTCTCTTGATCTCCATTTCTTTAAAAAGGCTTCTGTTTCATGAGGTAAGCCTTTAAACTCTACTTTAGCTAATCGATACCAATCATTGTGAACTCTAATACTTCAATTTTACATACATTTTAACATGAGAAAATGCAGGATATAATTGAATTGCTTTATATGATTCAGGATGATCTGAAAACAATTTTTCATATTCATCTTTAAATTGTTTATTCAAACATATTCCCATTTTATATTTATACTTATTAATATAAACTATTTTTTATTATTTAACATCATAACATTAACGAATATCATTTCCAATTCTAGAACCATTATTTAGATATATGTATAATCTGGTTTTCAAATGATTTTAAATTATAATCATTTCATAGTTTACAATTATAATTTTACAATAAGAATTTAGAATTATTAAATTAAATTTAAATTTAATGGGTAATGCTATTTCAAATGGGAAATTGATATCTCCAATATCTATTGATGCATAGATAAAAGAATCATAATTAACAATAAGATTTGTGTTGGATCAAAAGAAATTATAGACTTAAAAAAATACAATACCAAAGGATTTTGATCATTAGATATCTTAATTAATAAAAGAATTAAAAGTGGAGCCAAAACTTCTTTAATAATTCTAAAATACACCATAAAGTAATATCAATTAATATAATTAGACTTTAAATGCTTGATATTGAATGAGTATAAAAATATTATAGGAAAGAATTTGTTATAAAATTTACCAAATGATGAAATTAACTATTTTACTTAAAAATTAATAAACCCTACTTTATAAGATTTAGAATAGATAAGAAGATATCTCAAAAACCTATAGATTCATAATTAATAGGATTAATTAGAACAATTTAATAATGTAATAAATTTACTTATAGAAAACTTATTTAGATTTTACTAACAAACACAATAAATTATTTAAAAAAAGAAACCTCCTTGTTATTTATACTAAATTGAAATATTAAATATACTTGAAATCTTAGTAAAAATAGAAAAAAATTAATAGTAAATGTTGCTTATCCCAGATTCAATGGATATTATATTAAAAAATTTGCATCCAACTCATGTTGAATTAACAACAATAGTATTAGAAATTGCATCTCATTTATGTTGGCATACAGATGAAGGATATAATTGGGTATTAAAAAGTTTAAATAAATTGTATGAAGACAATGAAATTATCTTTTTTATAAATACTTTATAAAAGAGTAAAAATGCTGTTATGATTGCAACAATATGTGCATTTATAGTAACTCTAACAGAATCTCCAACATAAGAAGAGGAAAGGAAAAGAATGTGTCAATAATTTATCAAATCAGGTATTTTTGATATATATAAAATGATTACAAATAATATAGAAGAATTTGAATATAAAGCAGATGAATTAAGATTTGAAGTTGTTTTATAATAGATTATTGAATAAAATAAATAAAAACATTAAATTTTAACAGATCCAAATTATATAGAAGAAATTACATTACCTATGCTTTATTAAAGAGAATCTAGAAAGATATATGATATAGGAGAGTTTTCAAATTCAATCAAAATTATAGAAGGATAAATTGAGGCATTTTTAGAGAATAATAAAGATATACATATTCAATAAATATAAGAACCAAAAAAATAAGAAGTGAAATAACATGCAAAACATTTAAAAACTACATTTCTTACACCTTAATATTTGAATTTAATATAAGATGAAATGGGTAAAGCTAATTTAACTAATCTTTAAAGAGCTGTTGAAAATATTAAACATGAATCCAAAATTAGAGGTACTTAAATTGTTACTGATTTTGCAGAAGGTATATCTAAATACATAGATAAACTCCATTTACCAACATAAAAAGAAAATGAAAATCATGAAATTTCTTAATTTGAATCTATGAAATAATTAATTGAAGATTTACATGAAAAAATTATAAGTTTAGAAAATGAAATTAAAGATTTAAATTTTAAAAAATAATCAAATGAATCTTTTGTTGATGTTTTATAAAGAAAAATAGGAGATTTAGAAAAAAAAATGAAGTCAGATTAATCTATTTTATCTCAACTAAATGAATAATTAGCTTCAAAAAATAAAGACTTTAGAGCACTTCAATAAGAAAATGAATAATAATAGAAGACAATTCAATAATTAGAAAATGAACTCAATCAATTAAGAGAAAAATTATCAATTATGTAATTAGCAAAAGCTCAAAAAATGGAATTTGAAATTCCACCTTAAAGATTATCTTACAAATCAGATAATTAAGATGATTTGAGACAATAATTAGACTAACTCAAATAAGAATTACAATAATAAAATTAGAAATTTTTTAATTAAGAAAATGAAATTAAAAGTAATGTTATCTATTTTAATTATAGAATTTTAAAAATTGTTAAAAGAACAAAATTAAAATTTATTAACTAAAGAAATACTATTGACAGAAAAAAATAAAGAATGTAGAGAATTATAAACAATAAATGAAAAATTAATTAAAAAAAAATATGCTAAAAAGGTAGAATTATAATAATTAAGAGAAAAAATATAATCTGTAAATTATGTAAAAACTTAAGCAACTAAAATTTAAAGTGAACTCAAAACAATTGAGTAGTATTAAAATGAGGTTATAAGATTAAATGGACTTATAGAAGAATAAGCCTTTTATTTAGAATAATAAAAAAAATAAACATAAAAATTTGATGAAATGAGAGAAAATCAAAAAGTTTTGGAGCTTAAAAATTATAAAATTGAAGATGAATACAAAAGTATCTTTAATATAATATTCTTTAGAATAATCAATTAATTCATAAATTCTACAAGAAAAATTATAATAACTACAATTAGAAAAAGACAATTTAGAAAAGAAATTGCAAAACTAATAATTAAATGCATAAAATTCCATTCAATCCAATAATACATTTTAATCACCAAATCCAATATTACCTGGTTAAAATTAAATAAATTCCCTTACTCCTCCAATATCTTCAAATTCTCAAACTGGGCCAGCCCCTCCACCTCCACCACCTCCTCCTGGTGTTAAAACTGTATCTGCCCCACCTCCTCCTCCTCCTCCTGGAGGGCCAAAACCACCAGGACCTCCTCCTCCTCTTGGAGGAGCTCCTCCACCTCCTCCTGGACCTAGACCACCTGGTGGACCAGATCCTTAATTTGGGGGAAAATAAAAACATAAACCTAATGTATAGCTAAAATAAGTTCCTTGGACAATTATCAAACCAGAATAAATTAAAAATACAATTTGGGAATAAATTGATGATACTAAATTAAAATTAGATTACTCAATTATTGAGAATTTATTTGCAGTTAAACCAACATCAAGTAACATAAATACTTAAAGTGGAATCAATTAAGCTTAGAAGGCAGCTAAAGTTTCAATGTTAGGACCTGAGAGAATAAAAAATTTAGAGATTGTGTTAGGCAAACTTAAAATGTCAAATTAATTAATAGTTGATAGTCTTTATCAGTAATTATATAAAACGAAATTTTAAGACTTGATGAAACTGTATTAAGACCAAATATAGTTGAATCCTTAATTACAGCAATGCCAAATGATACAGAAGTTGGATTGTGGTAGGATTAAGATTAATCAAATTTAGCATTACCAGATATTTTTTGTATAAATATTAGTTCAGTAAAGGGCTATGATTTTAGGTTGTTATTTAAAAATATTTTTTAGATTACTATCATTGAAATTTAAATATAATTATAAAGAATTAGTTGAAGATTTATAATCTAAAATTATTATATTTTAAAATTTGATAGGGAAGACAAAAAATGATAAGAATACAAAAGTGGTCATGGAATATGCATTAGCTGCAGGAAATTACATGAATGGTCAATCTGCTAGAGGTGGAGCATATGGATTTAAATTTGAAATGATGGAGAAATTAGCTGATGTTAAAAGTACAGACAATAAAAGCAACTTATTAATGTTTATTATTTAGAAGGCAGAGGAAGATCTAAAGGAAGAATTAGTTTTGGTTGATGAAAATATAGATGACATTGAATTGGCTGGTAATTTGATTATTATATCTTTTAGCCAAAACACCTTTGAATTAATTGAATGCTGATTTAAGTGAGTTAAAAAAATATTCAAAAAATGTTGATAAGGCCATTAAATCTAAAGTATCTCATTCAATTTAAGATTTGGTTGAAGAAAAATTATAGAATTTTTATTAACAAGTCATTTCTGATCTAGCTGATTTTGAGAATTTATTAAAATAACTTGAAAACTAATATGATGATCTTTCAAATTATTATGCTGAATCAAAAGTTACTTTTGATAAATTTTTTGAAAAATTTTATAAATACAAAATTGTATTAAGATAAGCTAAATAAAATATTACTAAAATTAAATAAGCAGAATAAAAAGAATAAGAGAAAAAGAAAAGAATAGAATAATAATAATAATAATAAGGAGAATCATAAATTAAAAAAAAGTAGGAAGGTAAAATTTAATTTAATTGAAGACAACTCTTTATCAGGATTAAAAAAGCTTGATAAAGATTAAATTTTAAATGAAGTTGCAAAAAGAAGGGAGTCTAAGAAAAATAGTCTTATGTTACTCTCAAATGTTTCTGTTAAGCAATAAATTTAGCCATCCTAAACAGAAACTTAGGATTATTGAAAAGTAATAATTCATATAAGTAATATATAAATTGAATATGTTCAACAATGTTTATTTGATAATTAACACATATATTTAATCATGATATATAATAATAATTGTGAATGTTTAAGAAAGTTAAAAATTACTTCAAATCTCTTAGAATGAGTAGCTAGATTATTCTTATTAACTTTTGTATAGTTACATTCACTGTGCTAGTGATATTAGCTACATATTAAGTTCAATCAGCAATCTTTTTCACTTTTATTAAAACATTTTCTTAGACTTTATCATAGAAACAAGAGAAACATTTAGTGTAAATAATCTCTGAATAACTTAGATAATATATATAGCACAAAAATTCTCAAAGTATTATGAATAATTTATATAGCATTATCAAATTTATAGCATTCAAATGATTTTTTTCAATATGTAACTTAGTCAAGAAATAGATATAAAGTAATTTAAAGTTAGTTTTAAGAATGTATTGAGTAGAATTAGATAAATGAATACAAAGTAATCTATAATTCAGATATTATCTGTCAAGGATTTGAAATTGTAAAATCTAATAATTAAGAACAAGATTTTAATGATACTTTGACTTTACTAAGTCCATTTTCTTAATTATTTATTGCTAATGAAGACTCTAAAATTTCTTATTTTGATATACCTAAGACTTAATATTTTGGATCTTTTCCTAATGCTTTCAAATTTAAGAATTATAATTTATACACTCGACCTTGGTAATTATTATAATAATCTTAAGGTATATCAATCATATGACTTAATCTAAAATACATCCAAATTCTAGTTACTTTTATTCACCCATATTATTATCAGCCCGTAATAACTTACCTTATTCTGCATTGACATATTCACTAGTAAGAAATAATTCGATGATTGGAATTGCATTATAAATATTACCTATATCAGATACTAATATCTAAAATATTCCATTAAATATCTTACTAGTACATTAAAATGGTGATGTAATATTAAGTACTATGGATACATTTCATTAAATAACTGATTTAGTTAGAATTACTAATACTACTTATACTGGATTTAATGAAACAGATTGGCAGACTATTTAAGATAATTCTAAGGATAATCAAAATGAAAATAGTACATTTTATTTGATGAACAAAATATATCAAAGATCAGTATTTGTCTATACATATTAATTTATTAAAGAAAATTTAACCATGATAGTGTAATTAAATTTATATATATATTTTAAGATTTAAGAATGTTACATATGAATAGGAAATAGCAGATGAGATAACTATTCTGATAGATAATTTAGAATCAGAATTAATTTAGTAAATATAAATATAGATTGCTTGTTGTTCATTTTTATTAATGGTCACTGCTAGTTTAATTAGGTGTATTTCATAACCATTATTAAAATTAATTAAAGTAATCAATGAACATGTTATAAAAATGGGTAATAATTTAAATTCAGAAATATTTAAAATGGCTTTTAAAACATAAACAAAAAAAAATGCAGATTTATTTTCTTCTTTGGCATATTAGTTTATGGCATTAAAAGATTTATAAACAAAAAGTTCTAAAAGAAAAAGTAATCTTTGTTAAGAAATGGAGTCTATCTAATATAATTTTAAATTTTAAGAAACAGATAGTAGTAAAATTTAAGAATTAATATAATAAATTCCTTAAAATGAAACTAAATCTCAAAATTTATAATTTTTTCAATTTGATTCATAAAAATTATTAACTCTCAAAAAAATGAATAAAAAATCATTTAGATCTTTTTAAACTGAAGAAATTGCTCTGAATGAAGATATTGTTAAAAATGAATCAATTAGTAAAAGATTATATCTAATTAAACATTAGCTTTAAAAAATATACAAATAAAACAAGCCAAATTGAATAATTATTATATTTTTATAATTTTTTAATAAATAACCTAAATTGTAAGTGAAATATTTTAATCCTAGATGATTTAAAAAATGAAAGCAATAAATTATTCTATTCATCAGTAGTATATTTTTCATTATATTAACTAAACTGAATATTAATCAAAGAAATTAGTTTATATAGTTCTATTTATCTAAATATTATTATATAAATATAAATTTATATAATTAATGGTATATTATTATATGTTTCAAAAGATTAAATAATATTAATACATTATTTATAAATTCAAGTAAAACTGAAAAAGAATAGAATTAATATTTATTATTAATGAAATTAATTCATTTCTTATGTTATTAATTATGAATAGTTTAATATAAATTTAGAAAAATAAAATCAAATGATTTATTTGTCTTACAAATTTTAAATAAATACATCATTTTTAATATATATATATCATTAATTAATGTTAATTTTATAGTATTCCTCCTGTCATTTTATTTTTTTCCATTTTTTAATTTTTCCTAAATAATTAATTATTCATCAATTTATATATGATGATTAAAAAATAAAATGATTATATATGACTCTATAATTATATTGATAACTTAATATTTAGAGGTTTCATATAAAAGTGATAATGAAATAATCTGTAAGTATTAGAGTCTTTTAATGATTTTAAATTGTTGTTGACTAATAATGAGGATACTTATAATATCAGAAAATTAATATTATATTAAATTCAGTTTATTTGTTAACTATATATTGAATTTTAGTAATAAACTAATATAACGCTTAAGGATTGACTAAAATTAAAGGAATTGTATAGAATGTACTTTGTATATAATTATGTATTAAGTCAACTTTTACTTTATTTTAGTTTTATATCAATATAATAAATACTCAATACAATAATAAAGTCAATAAATAAAACAACAATTAGACTATTGACTTAGTTCTGGTTGTGGTTTACTTACATTCTTCACAGTTTAACAGTTTAACATTTCATTATAATCTTCATCAACTTCGTCACTCTAATTAGATAATTCCTATGAGAGAAGGTCTAAGAATGTTCTAGATGTATTCTATTAACTAATAAAAGCAATTTTGTGTGATCCTCCTTTAATTATTTCATTTCCAGCCCAGTCCAATCTTGGAAGTGTTTAATATAATTTCTATTAAGAAGATTTCAGTATTGGCTTTTTTGATTAATGTCGAGAGTCTCTTGTATTATAAGTATTAACCAATTCGGTTAAAGACATAAACTTAAAAAAGAAAAATAATGAATTTTATAATTAAGAAATAAAGGTTTTTTGTTGGAGTTATATAATATGGTATCATTCATTAAACCTACCTTTTATTTATTAAGAATTTATGAATATAATTAGTAAAATAATAATATACTTCTAATTAGATTTAAGTTACAGATACTATATTCTTTAAGAAATGAATAAATTATATTCTGAATAAAGAAAATTTCAAAATATAACAAATTTATTTAGTACAACTCATCAACATCGATATTTTGTACTGCTTATACTTTTATTTAATTGAATCAATACTTTATTATGTTTTCAGGGAAAAGGATCATAAATAAAAGCATAAAAAAGATTTCACATAATATATGATAATCAAATTGATTATAGAAAAGTATTGAAGTTTATATTTATAAGAATATATTTAAAAAAGTTTATTCAAATTAAGACCTTAACAAAAACATATATAGGTACATCAAAAGGTAAGATAAAGAAATAACAAACAGAATAAATTTATATTGATAAACTTCTATAGTTTAATAAGCAACTGAAATTTTAAATAATAATAGTTTAAATTATTAAATTCTAAAGAGAATCATAATCTTTATTGTTTTATTTTATAGTATAAATGAAACTAGAGATATCTTTATCAATATTATGTAATTTATTATTTTCTTTTTATTTTTTATTTATTTTGTAATAAGATCATAAGAATTCCAGATATGTAATAATATTAATTTTTTAATTTATTGATCTGTTAAATATTATGAGAAAATCACTAGGTCAATGCTTGCATAAATCATCATTTCTAAGTTAAAGACAAACAAATCCAGATCTTACTTAAGAAAAGAAATTAGGTGTTAGATTTGCAACTTAATATTAATTGACTATTCCTGATATAGTGACAAATGATCCGAATTAATTAGAATTGGTTAGAATTAAAGAAAAATACAAATGGAAATGTGAAGAGTTAGATAGAACAAAGTAAGGTATGGAAGAAGAACATAAATCAATAGAAGAAAGAGCAAATGTATATATACTTTATATTAAGAAATTAAGTAAAGGAGAGAAAGAAATACGAATTTTGGCATCATAAATAAAGGAGAAACTTAATATTTTAGGAGAATAAGAATAGAATTTCAGAGAGAAAGTTTAGTTACATGAAGAGAAAATGAAAGAGAGGGAATAATAATTATAGATTAGTATGAAATAATTAGAGGAATAGTAAAATACAATAGAAGTTGAAAAAAATAAATTGAAAATTAGAGAGAAATGTTTATAAGAGAAAGAATATATTATTGATTAAAAATTAAGAGAAGCTGAATAATATGTTGATAAACTTAAATATCAATTATAAAATGTTAATTAGAAGGAAAGTAAATATATATATAATTTATATTAGATTATTATCATTAATAAATTGATAAATTGAATTCAGGTTTATAGACTATTATTTAACATGAATTATCAATAAAAAATATAGAATTCAATTTGAGTAAATAAGTTCAATAATTAAGAGAAGTAGAATAAAGTTTAATAGAATAATTACATAATTGTAAATAATAAGAAGAAATATTTGATTAAAGAGATTTAAATATTTAAGTTAGTGAATAATTAATTAATAAAAAATTAGAATGGGATAACAAATAAATACAATCAGCCAAAATATCTAAGATAAATACTGAAAATTCAAGAATGGAAATATCAAACTTTGTTCATTCTGCTTTTTCATAAAAATACTGAAACTTATTAAAAACAACTAAATATAAATTAATTACAATTTTAAACAACTTTTTTTTGACTTTTAATTGTTCAATAAATCTCTAACTAATAATTTATTAATCTAATTTTCTAAAAGTAAACTAACGTTAGTGTTATTGTTATTAAATTTATAATAAATCAAACATAAATTATACTATTTTTTTCCAACTTTTCTTATAAGTAATGATCATCTATTTGTCTTAATAATAAATTATATCCAGTATACAAAAACAATAAGTTAGAAACCCTATTGTACAAATAATTTAAATATAAAATGAGGCATTATTAAAATTAAATCAAGATTATTGATTTAGAATGAATTATTGCTAAGGTTATTATAATTATGTTTCTGAGATCTTAAAAATTATATTGTGTAGTTTTACATTTAATTTAAATCAAATTATTATATTTTTAATTTATTCTATAAAATGTAAATTAAATCACTAACAAGTGAGTAATTCTAATGTCATATCATAACCCATGTAATTAGTATGATCAGATACTGCTAAATCAGCTACGTTAGAATTAGAACAACTATCATCTTCTTTGAGATTATCATTACATAATTAAACTCTACTATTTTATAATTAATTACTTCTTATGGATGACTAGTAGGTAATCTTTATAATAAGCCTCTTAATTCACATGATGGAATCCTTAAATAAGAGCTGGAAGATGAGGAACTGGATCATGATTATGAGTAATTCTATATTTAGGTCCAGGAAACAATTGTTGGTTAACATATGTGAAAAAGTTCTTATCACCTACTCTTGGTGATCCAAAAGTATAGAATTTACTTATAGTAAAGCCTCTCTAATATAGATTCTGTATAATACTGTTGTCAAATACACAAGAGCATGATTTGCTAAAGCTCCTCCCAAACTATGCCCAGTAATGGTTATCTTGGCAAGTGGGTATTTCTTGGTTAAAGATTTCAATGAATTCAAAACTTAATCTTAAATTCCCAGAAATGAATAATAGAAACCTCTAAAATGATATTAATAAAATTTTAGAATACCTATGAACTTAACAATTATTTGGACAATAAGGATAATCTGTTTTTATAAAGTCAATATCCTCTACCCAATTAGTGAGACTCCATGGTAAGGTTCCTCTAAAGACTAAATAGATTTCATCAGTTTCAGGATGATATGCACCATATCCTGCATTCTCATTTGTTGCATTGATAAAAAATGTAATATCAGTGATTGGTTTAAGTTCTTTGCAAGGTTTACCACAGTTCCAATTCCTAATGTGTTACTCACCGCAATAACTTGCTGATGTCAAATAAAACAAGTGTTTTGCAAATGCTTCATCATATGTATTATATTCTACTGTCTAGTATGACAGTACTATGACAAGACTTATCAAAAGAATTTTCTTCATGACGTAATTTTATAATATAGAAAATAATCCAACTCACATTAATTAAATATCCTTAATGTTTATCATTATATCGTAATATTATTTAAAATGACGGATATCATAATATGTATTCAAGATGATGATCATCTAAAATTATTAATATATTCTTGCAAATGGTTATACTCTAATTGGATTTAATAAGATTAAATAAACAATCCTACATAAATGAAGTCAAAAATCATTGAAATTCATTAATTATATTCATTTTCTATTTTATATTCAAATTAAAGTAAACAATATATATTGATTAAAAAGAGTGATTTTTATTAGAGATTAGAAATTATATTTTCTGAAAACTTTATAGAATTATTAAAAATTAGAATTAAAATTTATTAATCTATTCTTCCTCTTTGAAATAAATAAATTTAATCAATTATCATAACAAAGCCATTAATTTTCTCTTTGATGAAATAGGAATGATATCTAATCATAGTTTTTCGATAGATACTTTTTTGAACAATATTACATGCAAATTATTCTGAAACACAATATAATTTGAGTATCTATATAAATAATATTGAAAAATTTGTGAGACAGTAAATATAAATTATTTGAATATATCTACTTAATTATTATAATTAATAAGAAGTATTAAGTTTAGAATTAAAAAATACTCAAAACTTAAAGAAACTTGATATTTGAGTGTTATCACTTCACTATTAATCATAAATTATTTATCTCATTTAAATTTCTATAGATTCAAGTCTAAATATTTTATTTATTTTAAAACTTTATTCTAGATTTATATAGCAATACAAATAATTTATTTAACTAAGTGAAGTCATGAATAAAATAATTTCGATGAATCATTGTTGATAATTATTTGAAGAATATAGAATTTTTATTAAATATTTCATTAATAAATATTCTTTAATAAATGAGAGTAACACAACCTGTAGGTATTGTATAAATGACAAATATTGCTATCATCAAATATCGTACAAGTAACAATCAAAAATTTGAAATTGCTTGCTATAAAAATAAAGCTATTAATTGGAGAAATGGAGTTGAAAAGGATTTAAGGTATAATTCATTAATAATAATTTTAGTGAAGTTCTTTAAGTTTATGAGGTATTCACAAATGCTACAAAGGGAGATGTGGCATCTGGAAAGGAATTATTATACTGTTTCTAAACAAATGATAAAGATTAAATTATTAAGACTATTCTAGAAAAGGGAGACTTGTAGGTAGGAGATAAAGAAAGAGAAGCCTAATTAGAACATTATTATAGAGATATTATTAAATTCATACAGGATAAATGCATCCATGCTACATCAGGTAGACCATTAACACAATAATCAATTGAATATGCTGTTTCAAAAGTATAATTTGTGGTGAAAACTGATAAACCTGTTAAATTATAAGCTTTATAATGTATAAAAAAACTTAAAGAGTGTTTTTACATTAAAAGAGCTCCAATGAAAGTATCTATCTCTTTTATAGATGAATAAATGGATTTAGTGTATTAGATGTTATAAGAATTAGAACTTAAAGATATTGTTCAATAGAATAATAAATTTATTGTTATTATTGATCCTTAATTATTTAGAACATTATCTACAAAAGTTAATGATAAATAATTTAAAAGTACATTAGAAGTCATAGAAGCAGCAATAAAATAATAAATTGAAGGAATTGATAACTTAGCTTAAGTTGAATTGGAGTAGAGACTAGAAAAATTATAAATTTCAGATTCAGAGGATTCTGATGAAGAATAAAATTAGAAATAAAAACAGAAAGGACCTAAAAAAAACAAGTAATAAAAAAAATAACAACTTTAATAATAATAATAAATGAAGAAACAAGTTGAAGAAGAAGAATAAAATTAAATTAAATAAATATAATAATAATAAAAAAAAGAAAATGCTAAAAGTGATTTAACTAAATAATTTAAATGTACATAATGTTTGATCTCCTTTGATACAAATCAAGAATTTAAATAACATTATAAAACAGATTGGCATCTCAATAATACTAAATTAAAATAAAATGGAAAGATATGTTTATCATATGAGGAATTTTTAGATTATTAGATCTAATAAGAAATGACTAAGTGAGATTATTATTTTAATTTATTGTTATAAATATCATTGATATATCTATTTAATTAAATAATCATTATTATAATATTATGATTCTTTATGTAAAAATCAGAATTTTTATTAATAAAATAATTACTCCAATAGTTTTCTATTCAAAATCCACTCTAAAATATCAATTATCAATAATATTAAAAGTTCAAAATAAATCCAAATAATAAGGTTTTTCAATTTAGTATAAACAATTTATATTCTCTATTACTTTGAAAATAGACAATTAATTAATATTTAATGAAGTTCCCTAATTTTCATATTGAAATTCATTATAATCTAATATTGATAAATATTATTTTATAAGAATTTCTAATTTAAGATTGTGTTAGATCTGGATTTCTCCCTAAAAAGCTTTTAAGATTTATCCTACTTAAATGAACAATTTTTAAATATATATATTAATTAAAAACTTATTTCAAATAAAATGCTAATTACTATGTAAATTATAATTGAAACTAAAATGTTTAATACTAAAACATTTTATAACTTTTACAATATAGTTGGAATTATTTCAATAAATTACTAAAATTGTTATAGAATGTATTATTATTATATTTAAGATGATAGGAAAATGTAGCCATCTCCTAAGTTTATCATAAAACAATATTGACTAAATTTTTCAAATTAAGGAAGAGTTTTATAAGTGAAGTGTTAGAATAGACCTTATAAAACATATTAATATATAACAAAGACCATTATTCTATAATTTAGAAAACTAAATTATTTTAAGAAAAAATAGATATTACAATATGATTACAAAAATCCTTCTGAATAGAGATTTAATTGAAATAATATATAAAAATTATATATTAAAAACATATTTAAATTAAAGATTTTTGTGAAGATTGAATAATTCATTTAAGGTTATATTTTAATTCTCAATCATCTCAAAAAAATCTAAGAATTTTAGAAAAAAATATTCCTTCTCAAGATTTTTTTAGAAATATAATAATAAAGAAATTTGAAATATATAATTCCTTTTTTTAAAATTACTATATCTGCTCAGTCAATTACTCAATTGAAAATATAATTAATTAATTTAAGTGTTGATGGACTTAATAATCAACTAAATTTCTCTATATGTTCAAGGTGCTTTAATATTGGAATAATTTATATGGAGTTTACCTTTGACGATATCATTCATTTTGGGAGTCATTAATGAACTACAAAATATAGCATATATTAATATATCTTCTAATTAAAAGCTTTTCAGTACTGCTTCTGAATTGGATTTAATAACGATGTTATCAAGACCCAATACATTCATTGAGAATTCAACTATATTAACTTATATTTCACTGGGATTTTTATGTATTCTTATTCTTAGTTGTATTTGCTTTATTTTTATAGTGAAAAGTAGATCACAAAATTTAGTGATTGAATTATAAAATGCCTTTAACACCAATTATTATATTAAGGTATTATTTATATTTGTGAATGTTTCCATTAATGTATGCAAATAAGGAATGGGTTATATAATAATAGATGTTTGTTTTTAGACGATTTAATAAAATATAAATGATGTTGTCAAAGTCTTTTTAAGCTTTATTACTATTGTTGGAATTTTAATTTTAATTTTCTTCTTTGTGAATATGTTTTCTTATAATTGGGCCTTAGATTTTTAAAGAGAACATTTGATGATAAATGAATCCAATTTAACTTTTTATAGAATTGGTCTAAAATTTTTATAGTTATCTTTTTTGTTATATATTTATGATGATATAATTTTTAGGATGACATAATTAATCTTACCAATTATTTCATCGATTATATAAATATATTAAATGCAAAAACTAAAGTAATTCATCTATGGATACTATTATCAAACAATTTTAGTTATTAATCTAATAAATATTACAATATGTTTGTAATATGTATTACATGAATTATTTCCATAACACTAATTTTAACAACTTTGGATACTTCTATTAATTTTACCTTTATATTATTTTCAAAAATAAATTACAATGGATTTGTAAATACATTTTATAAATTTCTAGAATTCTAGTATAGAAAA
Source organism: Paramecium pentaurelia (assembly GCA_905183005.1). Lineage (NCBI taxonomy): Eukaryota > Ciliophora > Oligohymenophorea > Peniculida > Parameciidae > Paramecium > Paramecium pentaurelia. The sequence goes on along the minus strand of CAJJDO010000038.1, from coordinate 555,905 downwards.
TTGCAATTTTGTTCTATTCTAAATTATTTATAATATAACTAGATAGAAAAATAGTTTTAAATAAAAGATAGTCTATCTTATGTTTCTATAAAAGCACACTAAGACTTGTTATAATATTGAATGTACATGTAAACAAAGATTTTAATCTAAAAATTTTTAATAAATCTCTTATGATATATATTTTAGAGAACTCTTATCTCAATATGAAAGATTGATATCAACTATGTCATTTAAATGTACATAAGACTAATAAATTTTTAGTTATTTATAATTGTTATTTTTTTTAAAATAATACCTTTAAATTTATTAGTACTTCTAAATAATATTTCAAAAATCAGATAGAACTAAATTTCAAAATTAAATTTTAATGACAGACAATTATAAAATGAAAAAAAAAGTTTTCAAAATTAATTATTTGCATAAATTAATAGTTTTAAAAGTAGCTTAAGATTTAATGAGATTAGATATTGCATAATAATTTTCAAATCAAAAGAATAGTTTATTAAATGAATCATAAAAAATTCATTTTGCCATAAAAGAATACCTTGATGTTGAAGGTTAATGTGTTTAAATTAGAAAAATTATAAGTTAAGTTTTATAAAATAAAATCAATTATTTAGAAAAAATAAATTCAAATATAACTAAACAAAATTTAGAAAAATTAGCATATAAATCAATAGAAAATTAGATAGATGGATTAAAATAATTAAAAGCATATTTTAAAAAAACATCAGGTATTCATATTATTTTTAATTTAATAGATTAGAAATAACAAAACATTTTAATGTTTTATCAGATGGAAATTTTAAATGATATGATTTCTTCCTAAAATCAAAAATCATCTTCCAATAATAATGATGAGATTAATATAAAATACAACAATACATTTTTGACAAATCAATTCTCCAATATGATTATTTAAATAAACAATAAGTAAAGTATAAAAATTCTCAAATTTAAATATAATCAATAAGAAAAATTAGACAAATTAGATTTATTAAACTTTTAAGATATGATACCTAATTTTATTCAATTGTCTCATATGAAATTAATTGAGAATTTTATTTCAGGTAAACAAAATAAATTTTATTAATAACTTAATGAATCTTATATATAAATATCATAATGTTTGTGTAAAAAAATTGATTTACTTATGGATTTAAGTTAATTAAACTTAACCTCTATTGAAATGATAGTATTTTTTAGAAAAAAAAAGGAGAATTCTTATAGTATATTTCTAGATGATAGTAAAAGAATCATAAATATTGATGATGAACTTTTTTGTGAAGTATTCAATATTGATGGAGCATTTGCTTAATATTTTATTGGTTTAGATATTTGTATTATTTTTGATAATATTGATTAATTACAATAAAATACAATTTATAGTTTATAAAACTTTTATTTTGTAGACCCAAATAAAATAAATTCATCTTATTTTATATAATCCTCATAAATAAAAATTCAATCTTTATGGAATTAATAGTCATCTTTGATATGTTATTAATGTGATTTATAACTTTCCTATAAAAGAAATGAATTTGGATCTAGTTATTTTGAACTTATAATAAAAAATCCAAAACGTATATTTAATAATGGAGATACTTATATTTATTAATTTAAATAATCAGAAAAAGTAATTGCTACTACACATTTGGATGAGTCTATTATAGTTGATAAACCTTTTGTGTTAGATTAGAGTATACATGAAGAAAAGTTATATCATTAATAATTTGTTTAAAAATCTGAATTAGCATGTTAAAATTTGATGTAATCAGATATATAATAAGATTAATAATTTGTTATAATGAAAAATGATGAAGAATAAAATGTAAGTGAAGAAATAGATATAAATACAGTAAGGAAAAAACAAAAAAATTAAAAATTATAAACAGAAGGTATATCATCTCAATAATCTGGTGTTTCAGCAATGTAAAAATCAATTTATTTTCGATAATTTTCTCTTGTTAATGAACTTGCAAACTCAAAAAAAATCCCTTAAATTTTTAAAAGAATGATATATTTCAGAATACTTTTAATTTTAATATCCATAGTTGGTTTTAGTTTGGTAATTATTAATATTATAAAATATAGTATTTGTATGAAATAGATCTTTTTCATCATTTTCAGAAGGATTTCAAACTATTAAGTATGAAAAATGATATATTTTATCCAATTTTATCCTTTCAATTAATTCGTTTATCAATAGTTAATTATAATGTTGAACTTTATTTGAAATTGATTACTTAATAGTAATTTATGGAATTATTAGTTTATCCAAAATCTAAATTAATTGGAAGTTATGAAAAACTAAAAAGTGGGATTTCAGGTATCTTAACAGAACCTATTTTTTTTTCTCTTTATCATGATTAATATTTAAATTTGGAATTTTTGTAAAAAGGAAATATTGGTGAACCAAATGAACTTAATCTTCGTAATAGTTTGATTACTTTATTGAATTATTAATTTGATACTTAAAATGCTTATATTTAAAATGGATAAGCTGATTATGAAAGTTCTTACTTTTATTATAATTACAAGAATTTGCATACTTTATTAAATGCATTTACAGATGCAAATTAAATTGCTTATGATTCTTAATAATAAAATTTAGATGATTCTTAACAGAAAATATTAATACTCTTTTTTGTTTTATTTTTCTTTTTTATAATGATTTAATTTACATTAACAATTTCTGATTTATTGTTTTAAATATAAAAGGAAAAACTCAAGTTATTACTATTAAATTAAGATTAAAGTTTCTTAAATTTAGAAATACAAAGATTAACAATATTGTAAGAAATGATTGATAAAAATTATCATTAAATTTAAAATTATAAACTTAATTTTTAAGAAAAAGATTAGTATTTTGGAATGATTAAATCTTAATGTAATTAACAATAAAAACATTAATTAAAAAAAAACTAAATTCCTGCTTAATATTATAAACCTAAATCAATTTTACTTACATTAACACATTTTTTAATATTAGCCTTATCATTTATAATATTGACAATATAAATTTATGATACATATTCAAAAATAAAGTAAACTGGTAAATTATATGAAGTATTTGCTAATTTAAATATAAATGTTTTAAGTCTCTATTAATCAAGAGAAGTACTTTATTATAAAACAGCATTACCATTTTTAAATTAAACAGATCTCAATTAATATTACATAATTGCATAATAAGGATTATCAGGATTGTAATAATACGTTGATTAATAATGGACATTTTAACCTAATAATTATTTTTTTGATTAAGAATTTTCTAGTCTTTTGGATAATTTTAGTAATGGTAATTTATGTGAAGAATTAATTGTAATTCTATTTTACATTATATTAGGTAATAGACAAATCTTTGAATATTTGTAATAATGCACTTGGTGGAGTTTTATAGAAAGGATTTTCAACTGCATTAATTGATATAAAAAATCAGATAAAGACTGAATTTGAATATACAAATTTTACAAATAGATCAAATTATCCAATTTTAGAATTAGAAGGGATAACAATATTGAGTTACAGTCTATAATATATAATTGAAAGGTTTTATTCAGATTTATTTTATTATAATTAAAGTGTTGAAGTAAATTATAATGTAATATTTAAATTAATATTTAGATAATTACAGTAGCTTGTTTATGTATTTCAATAATAAATGGATTATTATTAATTAAATTTGATTAGATAATTTAATTAAGAAATTATAAACTATTGACTAAATTTATATATTCAGTACCTTTGACATCAATCTTATTTGATGATAATTTTTTAAGAAATACTAGAAGTTATTTTGTAAATGAGAAATTGATATGAATTTGAATTTATGTATTTTTTATTATAAATATTATAATCTAAAAATTGATATTTACTTATATAAATAATGATGATAATTATATTAGTTATTACATAAATCTATTGTTATTAGAGGATGAAAATAAAATATTGAATATAAAATAACATTTATATATACGTATTTATTAAATAAATTAACTGTTAATGAGTGAAACAAGTTTGATTACATATTCTGATAGAGAAATGGAGTCATCTCTTAAGGATTTACTAGAGCGAATATTGATGCAATTAGAGAAATATATAGAGACCAAAAATGATTTAAATGAAATTGAAAAAGAACTGAAAGATTATGAAAATTTGACTTAATTAGTAAACATAATTAAAATTATCTTCACTAATTTAATGTTGAAGATTGAAAGAAAAATCCAGTAAGCTTTCGCAATTATGAAAGGAAATTAGAAAATAGTATAGATCCAAATATGTCATAAAAAAGTATAAGAACAGAAGATGAATATGAAAAATTAGAATAATCAGTTATTAAATATGAGAGTGAGATTAGGAATCACATTAGGGTATAAATTTTAGTTTTAATTAATCTTAGTTAGAATAATAATTGAAATTATATGCAGAATCAATCCAATAAAAATTAGATGAAAGTGAAGCAACAAGAAATGAATTATTAGAAACAACTAAAAATATTATGAATGTATATTATATTAATAATATATTAGAATTTGAAAAGAGAGAATCAAAAATATTATGAAGAAAATCAATCTTATCAATTAGAAATAGTATCTCTCAAAGAATAGATTTAATAACTAGAATTTGAACAATAAAAGAGAACTATTGAACTAGATAATGTAGATTATGAGGTTCAGTAAATAACTAAAAATACTTAATAAATAAAAGGATTGGTTTAAAGAAAACCAAATAGTAAAGAAACGAATAAGACTAATTCATATTCAGAACATAAATTAAGTAGTTAATTCTAAGAAAGCACTGATTATCCTACATAATCATAAGGATCTTTGAAATAGAACTATTTCAATATTTTGTAATATGGATAGAATCATCATATGTAATAATCATAATAACAATAAATTATTTAACAATAGGATTAAATAAAAAGTTATTAAATAAAGCATAATTCTATATCATCAATTAATGATTTAATACAATAACATAATGCAATTAAAAATATCAAAACACATATAGGAAATTATACAGCATCAAAAAATAATTCTTAAAATTCAAGTATGTTACAGAAAAATATTCATTGTAAAAATATTTCAATTCATCTTTTATAGAAAGTATTTAAACATAACCAAGAAGTAGAAGTGGTAGTACTAAGAGAAATATCAATCAAAAATAGAAAACATCTATTCATTAATGATGATAGTTATTATAACATTTTTGTATTCAATATTTAACATAAATAATATATGATTAAGGCATTTGCTTAGAATTATTTCAAATCCTTATCAGAAAACATTTACTATGGATTTGCAACAAAGATGCAAGCCAGTTCAACCTAAAAAACTAAGGATTCTGCAGGTAGAAGATTGGGAGTAAAGAAATTTGGAGGAGAAGAAGTTTTTCCAAATGATATTTTAATTAGATAAAGAGGTTTTAGATGGAAACCAGGATAAAATACTTCTGTTGGAAAAGATCATACTATTCATTCTAAAGTCGAAGTATTTTTATTTTATAATTTATTTTAAAGGGTATTGTACATTTCAGAAGAGATCCATATAAATTTAAGAAAATATTTTATGTTGATGTGATTCCTAGAGAAAATCCAAATAGAACTCATTATCCTCCACCACCATACAGTTATCATCCAGAATTGTTTCCTGAATTGGCTAAGAATAATCCTGAACCACTTGTTTTATTGAAAAAAAGCGAAGAAAAAGTGGATTTGTAAATAAAATACTATGGCTTTAAAATTTCAGAAAAATAATATAAACCTATTGAAATACCAGTTGAATATAAGCCAGAATTTTCGATTTCCACTTTGTAATAACAGTTGAGTATTAATAAATAGTGATAATATATTAAAACACAATAAAAAATATTCAAAATAAAATATATGATTAAACCCTTTAGAGGAACTGATGGGGCATAATATGCACACAATTTTAAAAATACATATCTCTCAGAAGCAGAACTTTAAAAACCTTCAAAAGAGGTTAGTGAATAAATTGCAATTCACACAAAGAAACAATTAGATTAATTGGTATTTTCAAAGTAATGTGCAACTATGGGATAATTGAGAGCTTCAGATGGAGCTGCATAATAATATATCAAATACACACCAAAACAAGGTGATTCATAATAGACTGGCTAAGAGAGAATTGTTAAGTAGAACTATTCATTAATATTTAAAGAGTTCAAGCTCAATAATTGGATCCTATGGAACCTCCTCGTTTTAAACATAAAAGAATTCCTAAAGGTCCAGGATCACCACCACCAATTTAAATGAGATCTCCACCAAGAAAATTAACTTTAAAAGATCAACAAGATTGGAAAATTCCTCCATGTATTTCTAATTGGAAAAATGCTAAGGGTTATACAATCCCATTAGAAATGAGATTGTCTGCAGATGGAAGAACACTTTAACATGTATTTAATCATTATCTATTTTAAAAAGCATACTGTAAATGCAAAATTCGCTTAATTAACTGATGGTCTCTATATAGCAGAAAGATAATCTAGAAAAGAATTAGAAGAAAGGAATAAAATTTTAAAATCTATGCAATATAAAGAATATTAAGAAAAAGAAGAAGAAAATAGATAAAAAGCTATGGAAGCTAGATCAAGAAAAAATCTTCTTTTAGAATAAACAACTAAATAAGAAGATGTTCCTGAAAATTAATCATAACAAGATATATAAGCAAGAGAAGAATTAAGATATTTAAGAAAAAGAGAACTTGAAAGATAATTAAGATAGGAGAATCAAGGAAAGAAAAGTAAACTTAATAGAGATAATGACAGAGACATTAGTGAAAAAATAGCTTTAGGTTAAGCATAACCTACTACTTAAAATACTTTATATGATTAAAGATTATTTAATTAAACACAAGGAGTAAATCATGGATTTGGAGATGAAGATGAATATGAAGCATTCGATAAACCCTTATTCAATGAAAAACCACGAGCAAATCTATATACTGGTATTCAATAAGGTGAAGAAGATAATAAGTATTCATACTGAAATATCTTTAGTAATAAGAGTATAAGAAATGTTCCAGTCTAATTTGAAAAAGCTGACAATATTTTTGGTATGGATTCATTTATTGCTGATCCTGTTGTTAAAAAGGTTAAGCTTGATTGAGCAATTAAATACATGTATTCTTATCATAATCAATTTATATGAATTTTTGTTATTAATTTTAAAAAATTTCTGGAAAATTAATATTCTATTTAGAAAAATTAATTTTAATTGAATTTTGATCTACTAAAGTTTACACTTAATTAAAACTTATTAATCTAATAATTAATATGATATGAAATTAAAAAATATGGTTGTTGCAGAATTTAATTTTTTAGCAGTCTGCTTTTCATATATCTTATGGTAATCTTGCCAACACTTTATTTTGACTTAAAAATCATTTCTTTATTTTCATACAGGTTCTAAATTAAGATTTAACTCCTCATTTCCTACCTTATTCAAATCACTAAAAAATTCATAAAATCTTTATGAGTAATTTCAACCGAAAAATTTTACATGTCTTTAAATTAATAAAATAATATTACCCGTATTTTATAAAATTTAACAATAATTTAAATTTAACAGAAAATCAAAACTTGAGCTCAAGACATATAATTTATAATTTTGTTAAATTTATTTTTTTAAAGTATCATTTAAAATATAAATATAATTTTTTTATATAATGTTATTAATACCTAGTTTAATGATAATAACCAAATAAAAAAATATATCAATCATTTAGACGTTACCCAAATTTTAAATAATTGAAGTGAATCACTTTCATTTTCAATCAATTAATCAATTTATTTAGCATTGGTGAAATAATTTTAATTAATTTATGTAAATATGATTCATAAAATCTCCTTTTATCTATTAATTTAATATGAAAGATTCAAAACATATGAATATCAATCATATTTTTAAACTGCAAAATTTTTAAGCTTACTTATTTTGAAAACTATTAGTTTTACTTTTATTTTTCTATCCCCTGAGAATTTTTTTGGTTTGAATCTTTTAATGTACTTGTTATAATGATTTTTATACTCTAAATTTATAGATTTATTAGATCAGTGTATTCATTGTAGAGAGAGAACTAGGGATTATTGTCTATTTAGATGATATATATAAAATAATAATTATTATATATATATGATTATTAGATAACTTAAACTTTTCAATGCATTAATCAGGCCGATTTAATTTCGATTTATCTTTTAATAAAAGAATAAATTTTTTAAGATGTAAGATTAGGCAGTTCAACCTCCAGAATAAGGTGCAGAAGGGGAATAAAAGTCAAAGAAATAATTACAAAGAGAAAAAAAGGAAGCAGAAAAGGCTTAAAAAAAATAAGAGCACTAAAAAGGTATTTATTGTTAAATCTAAACATAGCTTAAAATGCATAAGAATAATAACAATAATAATAGTAAGTTTAAGAGGAAGATAATTGTGTTGGAAGGTATGGAGATTTGAATTTGATTTAATCTCAAGAGAGAACAAATCGAAAATGGATTAAAGTTGGTGATGTTGACTAAACTTTAGTGAATTAAGTAATTTTGGTAAGGGCTAGAATACATAATTCAAGAGTAAAGGGAAAGTTGGCCTTCTTGGTTTTAAGAGAGAATTATAATACAATTTAAGTAGTGGCTGAAAAGGGTGAGTTTGCAAGTGCTAAAATGCTTAAATTTATATCAGGCATTCCCCTTGAATCTGTTGTTGATATTGAAGCACTTGTTAAATAACCAAATAAAGAGATATTATCTTGTACATAAAAAGTGGAATTGGAAGTGAGATCAATTAAAGTAGTAAGTAGATCTTTACCTATGTTACCATTTTAAATTGAAGATGCTTCAAGAAGAATTACAGACTTTGAAGATGGAGTTTAAGAAATGAAATAAGAAGAACCTTAAATAAAATAAGATAAATAAGAGAAATAAGATAAAAATGAAAAATAATAAATATAAGTCATGTTAAAAACAAGATTAGATAATAGAGTTATAGACCTTAGAACTCCAGCTAAATAAGCAATTTTCAGAGTTTAATCAGGTATTGGATTATTGTTCAGAGAATTTTTGGTAGAAAATGGATTTATTGAAATTCATACACCAAAATTGATAGGAGGTACTTCTGAAGGTGGTACTAATGTATTTAAATTGAAATATTTCAATTAAGATGCTTGTTTAGCATAATCTCCATAATTATATAAATAGATGTGTTTGATGGCTGATTATGATAGAGTTTTTGAAGTTGCTCCTGTTTTTAGAGCTGAAAACTCTAATACACATAGACATCAATGTGAATTCATTAGTATGGATATTGAAATGGTTATTAAGGAACATTTTACAGAATTATTAGATTTAATGGGAGATTTATGTATATATATGTTTAAGGGAATTGAAAAGAGATATTAAAAGGAAATAGAAATAATTTCTTAATAATTCCCATTTGAACCATTTAAAATACCAGAACCAGTACTTAAATTAACTTTTGAAGAAGGTGTTAAGATGTTACATGAAGCAGGTGTTAATCAAGATCCTAATGATGATTTAGATACTACTAATGAAAAGACTCTTGGAAAATTAGTCAGAGAAAAATATGGAACTGATTTTTACATTCTCCACAGATATCCAAAGAAAGCAAGACCATTTTATACTATGCCTTGTCATGATGATCCTAATTATACTTTATCCTATGACTTTTTCATGAGAGGAGAGGAAATTGTTTCAGGAGCATAAAGAGTGCATGATCCAGAACTCTTAATTAAACAAATTAAAGAGAAAGGTATTGCTGTTGAACCATTGAAAGATTATATTGATTCTTTCAGGTATATATGATTAAATAATAATTTTAGATATGGTGCTTTTCCACATGGAGGATGTGCATTTGGATTAGAAAGAGTGGCATTTTTATATTTCAATCTTAAGAATATCAGAAATGCATGTATGTTTCCAAGAGATCCTGTTAGATTGTTCCCTTGATTTAATAATACATAAATAGAACAATAAAAATTCATCATAAATCTGGTTATATAACAAATTATGAAATCAATTCAAATCCTTATCTCATTCTTTAAATATGATCTATTTGAATTTCTCTCACTACACATTGCAAGAAAGAAACATAAAGAAATCTTGAACAATAATCCTTTTGATCTTATTCATTTTTTGTATGGAATAACAAAATTACAGTAGTTTTTTATGATTAAGCTCCTTATAATGATTCAAATTTATAATCAGTGTAATGTTATTCATGAGTCACTAATAAATTAGATTCCAAGTATTCACTATTAATATGATTATATGAAATACTGATCAATTTCTACAGGATCATCTGAAATTACTAAATCAACAGAGTTATTTTTGTATTATGATTAATATTCTCTGATAACTCCATATGCATTATAATCTTGACCAAAAAATGTCCTAAAAGTTGAACTTTTTGCCTTAACCAAAAGTTCTATATTTTGTAAGGCTTCTTAAAATAAAAAGTTGTTGAATAATGAGAAGTCATATAGAGTATGAGCTCCTATTAAAATAACTATTAATTATTTTTCTTGAGCTTAAGTGATAATTTCATTTAATTTCATTCCATCTTCAAAATTGAATATGTCTTTGTTGAAATAATAAACAAGAGGATAATTGTTATGATACATTAATGAAACACTAGTAGCTGGATGAATGATCAAATAAGGTAAAACAAAATGAGTATTTTTAGACTTTTGAACTGACATAAAGAGTGAAGAAGTATGATTATTACCTAAACAAATAGGAATACTTTAATTTTTATTATCATCTGATAATAATAGATTACTTGAATCATGTTTTCCTTCACATTTTTAGATACATTTACCATAATTATTTAAGTAGTACTCTTAATATGATTAATTGATACTTCATTTTAACATTTGTAACATGTTCCAATAATATGCATACATTCAGAACATCTATCTTCACATTTTTTGCATTTCTTTTCATCTTTATTCATATAATAACCACTTTCACATAGTATTTCACCATATCTAGGATCTTTTTAAACTTCATTAATTGTATCTATATGTTCTGTTTCATTCTTATGTTTGAAATATTCTTTTATTTCTTTATTTAATTAATCTGTTTATTTTTATAATTCTAAATTTATTGTTGTTATTTCATTATACCTTCAAAATCAATATCTTTTTCTTCTTCTCCATTTTCTTACTTTTCTTCTTCTTTTTCTTCTTCATTAATTATATCATTAGATGTTTTATTAAATTTGTCTTAATTTGCTTATGAATCATTCCTTATAGGAACATCTTTTATATTATTTTCAATAGAATCTATTTATTTTTCATTATTATCAGGAATAGCTTTAAATTAAAACACGTATTACTTGTTTTATTCACTTTTGTGAAATTAAAATTTTAATTTTTACCTGTTTTAATTTTATCAGTGGTTGTCATATTACTTTAACTAATATATATGAGAATAGCACCAAGAAATGTTACAATCATAATCCATATTAAAAACTATTTTTAATTAGGCTTAGGTTTTTCTTTCCTTTTTACTATAATATCCAATTCTCCATCATCCTCTCCTATATCTAATGAATGCTAATCGTTTTATATTGGTTTATAATTCATACTTAAATTTATATTAATTATAAAAATAATAAATAATTATAATTATTCTCTTGTATGAACAATCAATTCCAAATAATGAAATTCTCCATTAAATATTTGATTAATACGAGATATTAAAATATATAATAAGAAATCTCATAATATTTCAAATAAATTAAATTAAAAATGTTATAAATTAGTAACTAAATTTAGAAATATGGATGACTATTTTCAATTTTATATTCAAAATTTGTGAATCTTTTTAGTTATTTTATTGTTTCCCTTTTTCTTTTTAAACTTCAATGTTTTCTGAGCTTCAGGAAATCCAATAAATTCAAGATAATTAATTTCTCCAGTTCTTAAATGTTTAAACTCTGCAATGTTCTTTAATTGTATGCATCTCTTCTCTCCACATTTTAATTAATTAACTTATTTAGTAGAATGCTTTTCATTAGGTATTAAAGAAATTTCCTATTATTAAGTTAGTATTTCTAATCCTTAATTACAACTTATAAATTTATCATCACTAAAACAACATCTTTTGAATTTGAATGAATCATTCAATCCTTCTTCACAATTTTCAAACTTAAGTCTCTTAGCCAACATAGATGTTATCTCTTCCATCTCAACAGCTTCAAAGTTACTTTCAAAATAAAAATCATCCTATTCTAGAGATTCTTTCTATTATTTTCTTTTAGATGGTACGAATATTTTTCTCTAGAGCATTACAATTTTTGTTATTTATATTAAATATAATCTGCAATTATCTTAATCTTATAAATTTTATAATATGTATTAAAACGACTAAATATAATTGAATTGACATTTTCCTTATTTAAATGCTTACAATGTTGATATCAAAATTTATATTTAGCATATTTTATGCATATTTTATTGATATTTAATTATTATTTATTCTATCCTTATATAAAGATAGATTATAAAATTAAAAATTACTTTTAAGAAATCAATCATTAATATAGAGTTAACTGATTAATATAAAAAATACTCTATCAGCCTAATACATCAATATGATATTAAAATAAATCTCTTATCATATCATTCTTTTTGATAAAATTATAAAATTATCATTTGATTAAAAAATTACAATTGATATGAATAATGAAAGATTTCAGTTGTTTTCTTTTTTGAAAATAATAGATAAAATTTCTTAATCTTTATAGAATAGCTTAAGTGGAGAATGTTATTAAAAGATTATGTAATTGAAAATATATTAATTTAATTAGATGATAAATAAATTTAGTAAGAATCTTTTGAATCTCTTCTGGGTTGTAAATAATTGAAGATAATTATACAATCAAAAGCAAATGATTTATCTTATCTTAAATTCATTTTTCAAATATTCTATCTAAATATCCATAACATTAATAAATTTTAAAGATAAGGCAGAATCAAATAATCAACTATTATATCAAATATAGATAATATCTTGATTTTTCAAAAAAGAAAATCTAATTTTTGAGTAGTATAGTATGGAAATAAATAAATAAAAAAATATATAATTTAAGAAAATAAAAGATCATTTTTTAATTAAATTAAATAGTAATTCAAATAATTACTGATTTAATAGATTAAGTCATAAAATCTTATGAAAATTTAATCACTAAATGTTGAAAAGTATTTATACTATAAAGTTATTTAGAAATGTTTACAATTATTAATACAAGAATGAATAATCTTAAATATTTATTAATTAACTAATGTCCTTTAGAAAGTAATTAAATGGATTATTCATAATATACAATTATAATAGTCTTAAAATAAAGTGACTTTCTTATTTGAGTTATTTAACAATATTTTTTATAATTAATTTGCAATTCAATGATACCTAACACTAAAAGAGATTTAGTTGCCATAGAATATTTATAGTAAAATGTCTATCCTGGATTATAACCAGCATTAATGAATGTAATTAGGATAATTAAATTAGTTAATCGATCATGTTGTTAAATCAGATGAAGTTAGAAAACATCAAGAAAGACTTAAGAAAATAAAAATATTTGATAAGATTGAATAAAAGAGAGTTGAAAAAGAGAGACTTAGAGCTGAACTTGGATCTGAGTATGAATCATCAGAAGGATCAGTTGATTTAGATGAAATGGGTATTAATTAATCAGAGTTTCATAAATTTATGGGCAAAGACCAAAAAGAAATTCAATCACCTTTGCCAATGGATGAATAGGCTTAATAAGGAGGTGCAGAAGAATAGACATCTTAAGATCTAAAAAAAGACACTTTATTATCATTAGGAGAAATCAGAGAAGATCAAGAAGATGAAGATCAAGCAGATAAACATGAATTAGAAAAAATGAAATAATTCCTTAGATAATAACGAGAAGAAATGTCATTCAATCCACTGCTTTTTCTAGCCTAATAGATTCGAGATATAATTGCTGCAAATAATTGAGTAAAACTGATTTATTATCTGTTTTTATTTATCATTATATATTATAAAACAAAAGATTTTCATAGACTCTAGATTTATAATTATTATGAAAAATCAAATCTAATCTCTCTATTATGTGCATCAATTTAAGATGTATATTCTTTATTTTTGCAAAAAGTATTATTAAATAAACATTAGTAATCTGATCAAATAATATAAATACAGAAGAATTAAAATAATAAATGTTAAAAATTAAGTATAAAAAACATTCACTATTATAAACACAATTAAATCATACGAAAAAAATAAATTTATTTTTAAGTTTCAAGGTTTAAGCAAAAAAATTCTTCTAATTATTAAAACTTGAAATTCAACAATTAAAATTTTGTAGAAAAAATCAAAAATAATCTTGCAATTAAAAAAATATTAATATGATCAAATTCTTGAATAAATTAGTTAAAGAATATAACAATGGATGTTTAAATAAAAAAAGTTTTAAAAAAATAATATTTAGATATAATTAAATAGTGAGATGCACTTAATAAATATGATTAATATAATTAAATAATAAAGTTTTAGAAGGATTATTAGTGAGAAATGGAATATATATTTTGAACAAACAGAAATTCATAATGAATTAAATTAATTCAATTTAATAATGTTATTGAATTAGCTTAAACAATAAATTATAAGAGTTCTATTATGATAATTGGTGATAAAAATCTTTAGAATTAATATCATGAATAGATAATTTTTTTACATAATATAATTCCGATATCGTTTTTATTATTTATAATAACTTATAATGAAAGTTTGTGTTTTCATTCTCATAATAGGATTAGTTCTTTGTAACTAACTTAATGGATAAAATAATCTTAGATAAGAATATTAATTTGCTCCTTGGAGTTTGGATTGTACAAATAGATGTTAAAGTGCTGGAGGAGTTGTTTGTGGATATGAAACATAAGTTTGTTGCAAATCAGTATCAAGATGAAAGTATTTTGATAGGGTAGATGTTAAAAAGGTTGGAAATCTGAGTAATGCGGTATTTGGGATAGAATTCACGTTCTTAATTGCGTTCCAGGACCAAGCAGCAAATGATATATAAAGTAATAATTATGAATATAAGCTATTATATATTAATCATTTAAAGTTATATTATTTACAATAAATCTAGAATTGATAGATTATTACTAAAATTTTATATCAATCTTATATAAAGAAATAATTATATTTAGCAAATTGGATGTAAAATTAATATCTAGATATCAGTTTAGTTTCTAGAATATTTACTCTTATTAATATTTGACTTAACTTTATAAAATTGTATTTGTTGAAATACATTATCATATAATTCAATATCATTTGATGTCAAGGGTTTTCATTTAAAATTGGAGCTAAGGATCTTTATACTTCATTAATAAATTTTTATCTTTATTGACTTAAATCTTCTTCAAATTATTTTTTTTCTATAATTATGTCATCTTATAGTTATTTCAAATTTTAAATTTCAATTTTATAATTACTTTCTTTTTCACTCCATCTTTGACTATCTTCCTCAATTTTTTGATTTAACCATTTTTTTTCATTAGTTAATTTACTATATATTTTTTTTAATTTTTCAATTTCTTACTCACTTGTTTTTTATTTAAAATCTAAATCTTATATTGATTTTTCTTAACATGATTTCAATTTTTATTCATTATTTTTGATTATTTCTTTCAATTCGATAATTTCTGCTTTTGATTCATCATGACTGGTTTATAATTTATTTATTATATTCTGTAGATCTTCATTTTTCTTCTATTAATCTTGATTTAATTCTTTTTATTCATTCAATTTTCTTTCCAAACTCTAAATTTCTTCTGGTATTATTTATCCATTCTTATTTATTATCTCTTAATTATATTTATCTTATAAATCTTGAAACTCTTTTTATATTTTTTTATACTTTTCAGTTATATTATCTAAATTATCTTATTAATACTTAATATATTAATTTTTTTAATTTATTTCTCTATCTTTTTTTTGTATTTCTTATCGATGCTATGTTTATAATTTTGAAAATCTTTCATTCTATTCTATTAATTAATTCTTTAATAAATTTATTTATAAATCTAACTCATTTTTTTTTTTTTCCATTTAATCAATATCAGATATTTTAGATTCAACATCTTCTTCTAATTATTCTTTTTGTTTTTCTAATTTTCTAACTTTTGCATCCAACTATTACTTTTATGATTAAATATTTCTTTTATCAGATTCTAATTAACCTTAATAATTTCGCAACTAGTATAATTCCATTTATTTCTCTTATTTATATGATTAGAAAGATTAGAAATTTTCTTAAACTTAATAAACACTATATCTTGTTTATGACAATTAATTTATTAAACTTTCAATATGATTTACATATTTTTAAGATTATTAAGCACATAAATCGCATTTAATATCTTTTTGATATAATTCTTTTATCATGTCTTTTTAATACTTATCTTTTTAATCATTAATCCAATTTTAATTATATTATGCAGATCTTAAATCTTTTATTTATTCCTGTACTTTATCTACTTGAGTTCTATTAATTTTAATATCTGGTTGATTTTATTAATTTAAATTTTCACTTTATTGGGATTATTTTTATTCTTTAAGTTTATCAATTTCTTCCTTTTATTTTATTATTTCCTATTCCTTACTTTCAATTAAATTCACTGCTAATTAAATTTAAAATACTTTATAGATTGCTTCTGTCTATAATCTTATGTAAAAAAAAAAAATTACTTTTCAATATATTTGCTAATGACTTTTTTTTACTTCAAATCATACAGTGCAACAAATTCTTCAGGAATTTATAAATTGAGTTCTATTATATTTATTTTATTTTCTACCTTTAGCGATATTTCTATAATAGACATCATCATTTTTTTTAATACTGTATATTTTATTACTACCATCTGGAAGTAAAAAATGTATTTTATTATCAGAATTCATTTATTTATTGAAAACAAATAATATTTATTAATTTTATTGAACATCTAAATCCAATTAAAAATACTAAAATTTTACTAATAGAATAATGAGAGAGTGTAAATTATTTTGGAAAATAAATATGATCAGAAAAAATTCAAGTAAAATTATTACGTAATTGTAACATTAGCATCTCTCTATAATGTTATCATAGATGATAATAAATAGATAAATAATATTATATTTTATTGATTTATAAATCAGAATGATCTAAAATTTTTATCTATTTTTATGCAGGCATCTTCTAATAATTTCAGCAATGCTTCAGTTGTAGCTTCTCTTTCTCTTCTTTCAAAACTGATATCTTGTTGTAGTTTTCCATGAACATCTTCAATCATTCTAAATATTTTTCCTTATGTTTCTTCTCTAACTTTCTTCTCTACTAATAATTAATCTGAAAATTTATTAATTTCACTATCAATTTATTCAGTTAAAGATTCTGCTGCTTCTTCTCTATAGATTATATAAAAATTACTACCTTGATCTTCTTTCTTAATCTAATTAATTTTTCACTAATTAGACTTACTAAAGAACTTCAGCAATTTTGGCTTGACTTCTATCTTCATATTAATGAGTGTTTCTAGTAATAGTAAGTGTAATTTAAGCAAATCTTTCATCAATTTATTTTTATAGCTTAGTTTCAGCTTATCCTCTAGCGTTTCTTTCTTAATCAAAGGATAGACCAACATTATCTGAAAGTGTTCTAAAATCTCTCTCTTTTTTGTCATCAAATGCCTTATTAATATTAATATATACTTCTCTTTCTGATTTTTGGTTGTGTGCTTGATCTTATAATTTTAAGACTTAATCCTTCAATACCTTAAATCTTTATTCATCTTTAGGCTTCTCAGAGGCTAAAACATCTTCAATGATTTTAATTCTCTCTTCCAATACTTCTCTCTTCTCAAGTTTATCTTTATCAATTCCATTCTGAATGTGATTCCATTTATCAGAAAGTAATTTGATTCTCTATCTAGCTGGAGAATCCAAATCTTAACTGAGATAATTAATTGTAGATCTCTTTGGACTAGACAATTAGGATGAGGAGAGTTTTGAAGTGGTTAGCTTGGATGTAGATAAGAGCATAGGAATTTATGATATTTGTAAAAATAAATTTATTTACGATTTATTTATCATTAATAACAATAGTATATCAATATGATTTATTCTAGGACCTTGATTCTCAAACTATATTTATTAGTTATAATTTTGAGTTGAGAGAATTAAGAATCAATTTGATAATAATACTAATTAATGAATTAAACTATAAAATGCTTTATTCATATAATTTTTAGAATCCAAGTACCACTGTAAGTTAAATCATTTTCAAATCCATCATAATGCCATTATCCACTAAAAACATTTACTTCTTAATCAAATTCCCCTTAATATAAAAGATGTTCCCATAATCCTGATATTCTTGCTTCTCTTTATTCTTCATAATCCTTCACAAACCATATTTTAATTTAATTATTAAAATCTATAATAATAATTCCACTGCCACTCCAAGTACCATACTTATCATTTCCCAATAGATTAATTTCTATGAATTGTTTTTCCTCATTAATTTTACACATTATTTATACATCCTCTTCTTTGTGAATTTTTCCATTTTATGTAAATATCAATTCATTTTTAGATTAACTTAACATTTTACTCACTTTCCTTAATTGATTCAGCAAAATGTTACTATTTTTTATTAAGATAGCATTATTTAAAAATGATTCCATCACTATTTTTCTTCTATTTAGTACACATCTAAATAATCTTAAAACTTGCTTTCGTTTCCAAATTATAAATAAAATTAACATCAACCCTAAGACAATACAAGTTATGCTGATTATTTGTATAATTGGTTATTCTTTTTCCATTTTGCATTCATTATAACAATGATCATAATCATCATTATTTTTACAATAATCTTTGCAACTCTTTCCTTTTAGAGATTTATTGAAAACATTTTGAGATTTTGAAATATTAACTTTATTTCCAAATACTAATGGTAATTGCGAAAAGTAAAGAACATATTTTATAATATGAAATTAAGACATAATTTTAATAAAAAAAGTTACAACTTTAATCAGCCAGATTAAGTTTTTGATCTTTTTCAACAAATGAATTACAAATTTGAATAATAAATAAAGACTGGAAGATAATCATACTATGTAGATTTAAATAAGAAGCATAGAAAGTTAGTCTTAAAAGTATTTTATATTAGCATAAAGCCTATTTTATGAAGTTAAAGGATAATTAATTATCTTTTATTACAATTATGATCCTAGTAAAGAAGATTAATTTCTTAAAAAATAATAGTTTAAAGCACCAGCTTAAAATGTAATATAAATAAATAATTTCAGATCTATTTATAGCATTTTTAACATTTAGATTGGATATATAAAAGGAAGAGATAGACTATTATTAATTTCATAGAAGATTTCAATTCTGATAGGTTATTAAAAAATCACATTTATAAACTAATAGATCCTTATAATTAAGAATGAAGTATCCTTCCTAGAGGCAAATATAAATTACACTATTTTTAAATAAAGAATAAAAGACAAAGTGAATCACATTAGAATATGACTTGTTGATATTTTGAGAAAGTAAATAACTTATAAACTTAACAAAAATGAATAATAAAAATAATAATTGATATGCATAACACAATATTATAATTAAATAAATTGTTATCTTTAAAATTAGATTTGATATGGAATCTAAAAGCTACATTGAGGATCTTCTATTTTGATTCAAATATATTGGAATAATATAAAACAAATAAAAACGGATTTGTTATTATATATTTTATATTCATAATGAAGTTTTCTATAGTACTTTCAATCCTTCTTATTCTTGGTAGCTAAGCTGCTGATTTTGATTCATAAGTAGAGGAGTTATAGAACTCCAACTTTGGTTAAACAATATTACAAACTATTTTGATGGAATTGCAAACTGGTGATCCTGTAGTCTCTAACCTTATAGACATGGTTTAAGGTTTAGAAACTACACTTGAGAATGAATAAGAAAGAGATGATAAAAGGATAGCTAGAATTTCATAAAATTGTGACATTGATATTAACACTTTAAAGGATCAAATAAATTAGAATACTGTCAATTCTTTAACTCTTAAGAGTGAATTGGACAGCTTGAATCCTTAAAAGGTTTCAGCAGTAGCTAGTCTAGAAAGAAAAAATAATGAAATTAATGATCTTAAAACAGAACTTAATTATTAAACTCATAAAAGGGAGACAGAAACCATTACGTATTAAGTTATATTAGATAATTTGGAATAAGCATTATTTGGTGTTAATTAAGTTAAAGGATATTTCAATAGTTATTTAGACGTACTTGTCAAAAATAGAAAAAGATTTGACAAACCTGAACCTTCATTCTTATAGGAAACATACAGTTTCAAATATGATTAATCTGAAGTTGATGATGTTGAGAATTAAGGCTAATAATTTACATCATTTACTTAAGTAGCAGCTAAAGTCAATAAATTAAAGCATCATGTTATTAATAATATTATTCTAGGTACATTTAGAAGGATACAGAGCCATGCTTGAAATGATGAGTCGTTTAGCAGCTAAAGCATAAGATGAACCATCATAAGCAGAAGTTTTGACTAGAAAAGTCTTATCTATCTTAAAATAAATAGAAAATTATATTTAATCCGAAAGAATTAGAGAAGATTAAGCTGAAGCTCTTAGATCTGGTAATTTTGAATTACTCTAAACCCTTTTGTCAGATTAATTAGTTTAAGCTAGCTAAGATAGAACTTATATGGAAGGTTATCTAAAAATATGATTGTAGGACTTGTTGAATCATTATCAACTAGAATATAATAAGCATCAAATGAAAAGTTTGAAGTTGATTAAAGAATTGTTGCTAAAACACGAGAATTGGAAAATAGAGAAACAGATTGTAGGCTTAAGAAAAATGAATATGATACTGACACAGCCAACAGGTATAACGTTAAACAACTTTTAGAATTAAATAAAAGAGAGTTGTTGTAGTTGCAGTTGATCTAATCTCATCAAAGTTAGGACAACTTAAGAGAAAATTGCTTGCTAATTGATTTAATTATTATAGCAATTAATAACAAATAATTTATAATTTATTTTATATCACATTTTAATGATTAAATAAAGCATTTTCTTTATTCTATCCCATTCAAAT
Source organism: Paramecium pentaurelia (assembly GCA_905183005.1). Lineage (NCBI taxonomy): Eukaryota > Ciliophora > Oligohymenophorea > Peniculida > Parameciidae > Paramecium > Paramecium pentaurelia. The sequence goes on along the minus strand of CAJJDO010000038.1, from coordinate 534,686 downwards.
CCAAATAATAATTGAAATTAAATAAATCAAATCAGATAAATCAATTAATTGTAATAAAATCAAAGTTTAATTGAAAGAATTTTTAGATATGTAGTAAAATATATTAATTTTGCTTCTCTTATGGTTTATTCAACTAAATATCTTCTAGAACATCTTTTTAGAATCTTAATAATTTACTTTGATTATTCTATTTATAATATATATGAAATTAAAATAATATAAATCAAAAAGTTGAGAAGTTATCGGCTTGACTAACCCTCCATTTCTTTGGGAAATACCATTATTTTAAAGATTCGTCATCACTTCCTGACATAAGTAATGATTAATTTTCATTCCAAATAATTTTGTTAACTCCTTTAGAATGAGCCTTAAAAACATCTTATTAGAATATTATACTTACAAAATGGTTATAAATCTTAGACATTCCAAATAGATATTGTACCATCCTCATTTCCGATGAATATCTCTCCCCTTTTTTTTGACCACTCAAAACATAAACTCTAAAATTATCATTATTTAATTACCTTATTTTTTATCTCGACATTTGTTTTTATTTAAGTAAATCCATTTTAAAGACCTTTTGCGAAATCAAAAATAATAATATGACTTCTATCATAATTTAATGCCATAAGATAATTTCTTTCATTATCTATTAATATTTATTTAATTTGAATTGTATGAGTTTGAACTTTAAGTCCTATTTTTACAAAAGGTACTTCACATATATAAATTTCTCCAATATTATTAGAAATAACAATTAGATTTCTGATGGAATTATAAACTATATTGTTTAAATCATGTTAACCAATAGGTATTTCTTATAATTCCTATATTTTTTTTGTGTTTTGTATCATCAAAAAATTGCTTGTAATTACATATATCTCTCTTTCAACTAAAACACATCCTGATATTTTTGTTTATGCTATCTAAAATTGTTCTTCCATGTCTATTGTGTAATTTTCATCCAATCTATAATAATATACAACACCAGATGAAAGTCTATTTAATAAATAAATTATTATACCCTAAAACAAAAGAATTTTCAGTATTATTAAAATTCATACAAGTTAGGGCTTTGAAGAATTCTTTACAAAATAGTTTTTGCTTAAAATCATTTTATTTAAAACAAACCAAGGTGCTTGTTGGAGATTGTTTTTTTGAATCTAAAATATTATTCATGTAAGTGTCCATTCTAGTCAAAATACTAGAGTCATAGAGTAATAATATTGTAATATGATCATTCTCATAAATATCCTTTATACACATATTGAATATCCTGATTTGTGTTTAAACTGGATGTAAGAATTCATCATATTGATCAAGCTTTTTAGGAAAAATAGATTACTATTAAAAAGTCTCTAAAAATAACTGAGTTCACGATTTCTTTTCTATCTAACAATTAATTTAAGTAATCATTTAATTATTACATCCTGAATTAAACTTCACTTCTATTAAGATGAAATATTTATTTTTTTGGAAATTAAGGTAATTCATTAAATAATTCAACTAATTTAAAATGGATTTCTTCAAATTCTGAGTATCTATAGTTGAGAGTATTTATCATACCTTTTATATATTTGCCATTTATTATTGCTGCATTCAACAGCAATTACATATCTTATTACAGACTTTTCAGATGTATATGAATCAACTTATATTTTAATATGTGTGTTATTGCTTAATGACATTTAGGCTCTATTAATAATAAATTATTTGTTATGAAAATTTATATATATTAATATTAATTTTCTAAAATTTAGAATGGATGGTAAGCATTTTAACAAGATTATAATTTATTTTCTTTTTCTAAAAGAAGGATTTTAATTCTTGATGGAAAATAAAACTAACTTCCAAATAATGGGACTTAAATTTTATTAAAATTTTTAGCTTTTTATTAAAATTCTATTCCAGTAAAGGATTGTAATTTTTTAATCCAAAGAAGCTACATCAGCAAAGGTAATATAAATACGTAAAAAAGGAAGAAATACATATTTATTTTTAAATTAAAAAATTATTTTGAAACATTATGCAAAAAATTGCAATTTCATATCACAATGAAATTATTCTTTAGGTGATTATAATTATCTTATAAATTCTTCAAATCAGTGGGATCATCCTTTCTTGTAACTTTTTGTAAATTAATAGAATTTTTTTTTATTATTAAGATTCAGTTTTTCATTTCGAACTTCAAAATCTGGGTTAGAGAAGGTTGAATATTTTTCATTTGGAGTATAAAAAGGTGATTATTATTAATAAATGCAAAAGATTGTAGATTTATTAGATATTAGAGGTCTTTATAAAAATGATGTATCTATCTCTCCTTCTTTAGGCTCCTATTTAATACAATCTACCCAATTTTCAAAAAATGGTTGTTAGATATTATTATTTTTAGAACCATTAAAATATTATCCTTATTTCTTCCATTTTTCAATTAAAGCTCAAGTTTATATATATAAAAAGATGATAAAAGTATTTGCAATAAATCAATAGAATTTTTTCATTGCATTAATGAACTTAGACAATGATTAAAGTTCAGCAGAGTTTAGGACGAATCTATTTTATCAGAGGAAATTTTAAATCTTTTTTCTCTGAAATTCAAATGCTCGCCAGATTTGATTTATATGATCATTAACACATAAGCGTAATATTTTATTGAAATGATGAGCGAAGGTTACTGAGTTAGAATAAGAGGATTAGAGTATATAAGAATTTTAATTCCCTTCTATCATGAATATGAAACCTTCTTGTAAATTAAATTGCACAAATTTTTATAATTATTTCTTTTGAAATATGGGTATCTTGTTTTTATAAATTTTTTAATGTAAATGCATATATATTTTATCTGAAACATGATAAAAATATTTCAAAATATTTAATTAAAAAATGAGATAATAAACTAGTTCTTTAATTCAATTGCTTTGCAAGTGTCTCAAGTTTCGAAAAACTAAATCATAATGTTATGAGTAGATTAAGAATCCTATTGAAATCCCAGCATAAACTGAAAGATCTAAAGTAATTTTTTTATTAGATAAGGGGAGAAAAACTCTGGTAATTGATTTGGATGAAACACTAGTCCACAGTTCTTTCGAACCTATGAAAATTAATGATTTAATCGTTGAAGTAAGTGTAAAAATAAAAAGGTTTCTATGAACGATTAAAAATATAAAATTTATGTTAACATTAGACCAGGTGCCCATGATTTCATTAAAGAAACCTCTAAATATTTTGAGCTGATTGTTTTCACTGCTAGTATTAGTGAATATGCGAATTCTGTTATTGATTTTTTGGATCCTCATGGCTTAGTTGATTTAAGATTGTTTAGAGAAAATTGCACTATTTACAAAGACATTCTCGTTAAAGATCTTTCATTATTAAAAAGAAACTTAGATTCAGTTATTTTAATTGATGTATTATAAATTTTGGATTATTTAGAACTCAGTAAACTCTTTCATGTTTCAACCAATGAATGCTGTTCATATCCTAAACTATTTTGAAGATAAAACAGATTAGGAATTACCACTAATGATCCCTTTTTTAAAACTTCTGTCTTAAGTATAAAATTTAACTTAATTGAAGTTTCAAGATGTTAGACCTGTGCATGAATGGTTATTTAAATATGCTCATTTTGATAAATTTGAATATATTGATGTAATGGGGACAAAGTAAGTTTTCTATGATTTGCCCACAAGCTCAGATACTTAAAGAGAAAAATTACTAAGTCCAGCTGAGACTCCAAAATTGGAAGAACATTAAATACTGATTAAATCAGGGAATTAAATAAAAAATGAAAAAAAATAAAAATAGGAGGATATTAATGTTGAAATAGAAGATTAATAAAACGATTCAATATCAGCTGATAGATGCACCGAAACTCCTAATAAAAGTGAAAGCAATAATGAACAAATAACAGTTCTAAGAGATAATTTAAATATAAATTCCCCTAACTCAGTTGGTAAATAAATATTATTTCCTCAACTTTAATGAAATTTTATGTTATATCTAAAATATTATTAAATAAACTATTATAATTATAAAAATGTTAATCCATATTAAAAAAATTCTATAAATAATAATCAATTTATGATATAAATTTATAATTAGATTAAATCTTTTATAAATAAATAAATTGATGGTATATTTTAATTATAATATAATTTTATGAATTCATTTTTCTTCATTTTTTTGTTGCAATTAGCACTTACAGTTTGTACATTTGCACTATCCTCCTGTCTTACATTAACATTATTCAACACATTATTTATCTGTACATTAGCAGTTGCTACACTTACAGTTTGTACAAGTACATTATCCTCCTGTCTTACATTAACATTATTCAACACATTATTTATCTGTACATTAACAGTTGCTACACTTACAGTTTGTACAAGTACATTATCCTCCTGTCTTACATTAACATTATTCAACACATTATTTATCTGTACATTAACAGTTGCTACACTTACAGTTTGTACAAGTACATTATCCTCCTGTCTTACATTAACATTATTCAACACATTATTTATCTGTACATTAACAGTTGCTACACTTACAGTTTGTACAAGTACATTATCCTCCTGTCTTACATTAACATTATTCAACACATTATTTATCTGTACATTAACAGTTGCTACACTTACAGTTTGTACAAGTACATTATCCTCCTGTCTTACATTAACATTATTCAACACATTATTTATCTGTACATTAACAGTTGCTACACTTACAGTTTGTACAAGTACATTATCCTCCTGTCTTACATTAACATTATTCAACACATTATTTATCTGTACATTAACAGTTGCTACACTTACAGTTTGTACAAGTACATTATCCTCCTGTCTTACATTAACATTATTCAACACATTATTTATCTGTACATTAACAGTTGCTACACTTACAGTTTGTACAAGTACATTATCCTCCTGTCTTACATTAACATTATTCAACACATTATTTATCTGTACATTAACAGTTGCTACACTTACAGTTTGTACAAGTACATTATCCTCCTGTCTTACATTAACATTATTCAACACATTATTTATCTGTACATTAACAGTTGCTACACTTACAGTTTGTACAAGTACATTATCCTCCTGTCTTACATTAACATTATTCAACACATTATTTATCTGTACATTAACAGTTGCTACACTTACAGTTTGTACATTTGCACTATCCTCCTGTCTTACATTAACATTATTCAACACATTATTTATCTGTACATTAACAGTTGCTACACTTACAGTTTGTACATTTGCACTATCCTCCTGTCTTACATTAACATTATTCAACACATTATTTATCTGTACATTAACAGTTGCTACACTTACAGTTTGTACATTTGCACTATCCTCCTGTCTTACATTAACATTATTCAACACATTATTTATCTGTACATTAACAGTTGCTACACTTACAGTTTGTACATTTGCACTATCCTCCTGTCTTACATTAACATTATTCAACACATTATTTATCTGTACATTAACAGTTGCTACACTTACAGTTTGTACATTTGCACTATCCTCCTGTCTTACATTAACATTATTCAACACATTATTTATCTGTACATTAACAGTTGCTACACTTACAGTTTGTACATTTGCACTATCCTCCTGTCTTACATTAACATTATTCAACACATTATTTATCTGTACATTAACAGTTGCTACACTTACAGTTTGTACATTTGCACTATCCTCCTGTCTTACATTAACATTATTCAACACATTATTTATCTGTACATTAACAGTTGCTACACTTACAGTTTGTACATTTGCACTATCCTCCTGTCTTACATTAACATTATTCAACACATTATTTATCTGTACATTAACAGTTGCTACACTTACAGTTTGTACATTTGCACTATCCTCCTGTCTTACATTAACATTATTCAACACATTATTTATCTGTACATTAACAGTTGCTACACTTACAGTTTGTACATTTGCACTATCCTCCTGTCTTACATTAACATTATTCAACACATTATTTATCTGTACATTAACAGTTGCTACACTTACAGTTTGTACATTTGCACTATCCTCCTGTCTTACATTAACATTATTCAACACATTATTTATCTGTACATTAACAGTTGCTACACTTACAGTTTGTACATTTGCACTATCCTCCTGTCTTACATTAACATTATTCAACACATTATTTATCTGTACATTAACAGTTGCTACACTTACAGTTTGTACATTTGCACTATCCTCCTGTCTTACATTAACATTATTCAACACATTATTTATCTGTACATTAACAGTTGCTACACTTACAGTTTGTACATTTGCACTATCCTCCTGTCTTACATTAACATTATTCAACACATTATTTATCTGTGCATTAACAATTCTAATTATCGTCTATAGAATCTATGTTTGTTTTATTCATATTTAATTATTGCGTATGAAATAACAATTATTTCAATTTTTAAACCAATTATAGATTAATGAATCTCAAATTTTTAATGAATCACCACAATATTTTTATTTCATTTTTTTCATCTTTTACATACTTAATGTTTATTATTGTTTTTTAATTCATGGCTCCATATAATTTGCAGCAAATATCTGATTAAATTTGCACACTTCTATTTCAATTCTTTCATCTGTTTAAAGTTTATAATATTAAAATTTTTTTTGATTATGTTACTTTATTCAAAATAGCTAAATATGATCATCCTCAAGTATTCATATGTTAAATTAGTCTTATCATTATTAATTCAATTCTTTTTTATTTGTGAAGATTTCAATATTATTTTATTAATATCATATTTATTTTGCCATATTAACAATATACTTATTTACTTCATATTTAATCTATCTTTTCCTTAAATTAAAAGCAAGTTTCTATTAAATGCATTCATTTTGAAACATAAATTTTCCCTAAATATTATCAATTTTTATTATTTAAAATACTTATTCAAATTTTATCCATAAAATAGATTAAATAATTCTTTCAGATAATTAATTATGGCTTCATAATGGAAATAACCATGAAATAATAAGTGAATATTACTTGACTATTATATCGATCTTAATCATCTCTCTGGATTGCTCTTACTTGATAAGAAAAAATGGATTATGAAAATCTTAATTGATAAGATATTAGTTTAAAGAAAAATAATAAATCTAATTATAACAATCGAAAATTAACAAAATCAAAGTTTAAATAACTTGACTATTTTTTATTTTTATGATTAAAAGAATTTGATTTATAATTTTTTTTCTAATTCTTCATCCCTTAATTATATACACCCAGATACAACAAAGAGTTCAAAGTTTTTTGTTAATCAGATCTTATTGAGGATTATTTAATTTAATGACGAGAGATTTGCTTAAATTCCTTTTTAATATTTGATCCATATTTAAAAGTAAACTTTAAACAAAGACTATCCCTTTTATTAATTCATTCTTTTTCTATTAAGTTACTGCATTATATTCTTCAAAGAGCAATTAATTAATTTAAGCAAATCTCTAGCCAGATGATTAATTCCTTTAAGATATTACAAAAGAATTTTATTCATAAGACAAACTAAAATAAAAATGACGTTACTTTGATTTAATCAAATTCTCCTTTTTTTGATAATAATTTAAATAGAAAATGGATTAATTCTTTTAAAGGTTTCTTTAATTCAAAAAAATATTAATTCTTTTTTATTTAAAGTTTAATTTATTTGATTTCAACAGATCATCTTGTCCTGACATTTTACTAATTTTAATTCATAGAAGTATTAATACAATCATAAATATATATGACAATAAAATCCTTTAAATTTTTGTGATCTCATAAAATTTATATAAGGCATTTTATAAAAACCAGTATAAAAAAAGAGTGATTCATATTTTGAAGGTTTAATGTTTCAAACAATAGTTTAAAATTTTAAAGTTCTCATTTAGATTTGCTGAATGATTTTATTTTTAAATAAATTATTATAATATAATTAATTATAATCTTATTCTAATTTTAATAATTAATCAATATAGAGGTTATTATTTATAAATATTAGAAAATATAAATATGAATGCAATATATACTTAATTATAATATATTCATTAAATGATTATTATATATATAATTATATTGAATAATATTTAATAAATTTAAATATAGAATACTAGTTTACATTTAAATTTTGATCAATATATATATTAAATATTCTTCATTTTAATATGAATTATAGAATTACATTGAGAGAATATTATAAAAATTGATTGGTAATAGTAATAAAATATTATAGATTAGCAATAATTTATATGTAAAGATTGAATTTTAATTAATTTAATGAACGATTTTGTANTATGAAAATCTTAATTGATAAGATATTAGTTTAAAGAAAAATAATAAATCTAATTATAACAATCGAAAATTAACAAAATCAAAGTTTAAATAACTTGACTATTTTTTATTTTTATGATTAAAAGAATTTGATTTATAATTTTTTTTCTAATTCTTCATCCCTTAATTATATACACCCAGATACAACAAAGAGTTCAAAGTTTTTTGTTAATCAGATCTTATTGAGGATTATTTAATTTAATGACGAGAGATTTGCTTAAATTCCTTTTTAATATTTGATCCATATTTAAAAGTAAACTTTAAACAAAGACTATCCCTTTTATTAATTCATTCTTTTTCTATTAAGTTACTGCATTATATTCTTCAAAGAGCAATTAATTAATTTAAGCAAATCTCTAGCCAGATGATTAATTCCTTTAAGATATTACAAAAGAATTTTATTCATAAGACAAACTAAAATAAAAATGACGTTACTTTGATTTAATCAAATTCTCCTTTTTTTGATAATAATTTAAATAGAAAATGGATTAATTCTTTTAAAGGTTTCTTTAATTCAAAAAAATATTAATTCTTTTTTATTTAAAGTTTAATTTATTTGATTTCAACAGATCATCTTGTCCTGACATTTTACTAATTTTAATTCATAGAAGTATTAATACAATCATAAATATATATGACAATAAAATCCTTTAAATTTTTGTGATCTCATAAAATTTATATAAGGCATTTTATAAAAACCAGTATAAAAAAAGAGTGATTCATATTTTGAAGGTTTAATGTTTCAAACAATAGTTTAAAATTTTAAAGTTCTCATTTAGATTTGCTGAATGATTTTATTTTTAAATAAATTATTATAATATAATTAATTATAATCTTATTCTAATTTTAATAATTAATCAATATAGAGGTTATTATTTATAAATATTAGAAAATATAAATATGAATGCAATATATACTTAATTATAATATATTCATTAAATGATTATTATATATATAATTATATTGAATAATATTTAATAAATTTAAATATAGAATACTAGTTTACATTTAAATTTTGATCAATATATATATTAAATATTCTTCATTTTAATATGAATTATAGAATTACATTGAGAGAATATTATAAAAATTGATTGGTAATAGTAATAAAATATTATAGATTAGCAATAATTTATATGTAAAGATTGAATTTTAATTAATTTAATGAACGATTTTGTATAATTCAAAGCAGAAAGCAAGAAGACTTCAGCCGCATATATAAAATTATTTTTGATGTCATACTTAAAATTTATCTAAACCTTTAGTGTCTTATTATTATAATAGAAATAGATGGGATTCAAATAATAAATAAATAACTTCTATTTGTATTCCAATTTTTGATTGTGGCTCTATATCAAATTAATTTCTGTAAATCTTTGGAACATAATTTATTTTCTCTGTTGCAGAAGAGCCTGTAATGTTTATTTAATAGTAAATTTGTTATCTTAATTTTCATTATTTATTCATTTTAATTTCTAAAAAAAGAATTCATTTATTTGATAAAATGATGAGAAAAATTTATTAAAGCTTAGAATTATGTATCTATTAGATTTAAATCAAATTAAAAATTGATTAATGTATTTATTGTATATTGTATATGTCATTTCAAGCTCTGTTTGGATAAAGGAATACTCTGAGGGTTGATCCAATAGCTCTTGGAGGTAGATTTCTACCAAAACGAGCAGTAACAACTCCATTACTTCCATGAGATTTGCTAATTCGTCCCCAAATTGCCTGAATGAAATTAATTCATACTCTAAATTTAGTGTTATTCTTTAATGAATGGGCTTTGTAAATATATGCAACTCTTTTTCCCCAATAGAATCTGCTTGAAGCAACATCATTGACATGTTCAATTTTAAGTAATGCTTAATTTTCATTCTATTACACTTTTGATCTTCTAAAACCTGTAAATACAGCCTTAACCCATAATCTAATTTAAATGCTAAATTCTACCTAACTGGAGCTCTTTTGTTTGTTGTTTTAACTTTTTTGACTGTCTTAGTTACTCCTTTCTATTATTCAGCCTATCCCTTCATTAATTAAAATCTTTGTTATTTTTTATTTAAAAATTAAAACCATCATTCTCATTAATATATTATGGACATGATTATTGTACATCCAAACTATTTAATGCAATAAAAACTTTGGTTTTTTTCAGAATGTAACAAAAGGTTTTTACTAAATGTTAGAATAAAATTTTGTATTTATTACAAAAATGCATTAACCTAGTTCTTTTTTGATATTCAGATAGAATATTATGATAATTATAGATTTGATCAAATTGCATAAGCTTTAAATGCCATTTATAATCTAATGAAAGGTTTGTTAGAATTCAAAAATTGATAATTTTATCAATTTTTAATTGAAAAGAATTTGCCAATAATATTGTAAATAAAGTATTATAATATGTAAAATTAATATTTCATATCTCTTATGAAAACTTAATAAATTAATATAATTTACTCTAAATAATATTTGTATTATAAATCTTTAATCTTAAAGAATTTTGCATCAATTTTCAATAATAGAAGAGAAGGTTAGTTTTTAATAAAATCTATATTTTAATAGATTAAATTGAGAATATAGAATCGAATAATTTATAATTGAATTAATTTTTTTTACATGTAGATTGAAAGTTAATTGTTTAACTATATTATTTTTTTTAATTAATATTTTATATGAGAAGAAATGCAGATTTGGATTTTGTTGTGAGAAATCCTATAATATCAGCAATTAATATTGTTTTAACTACTAAAAAGAGTTCAAAATTTGGCATTTTACTATGTGCAACAGGACTTTTTTTGAGTTTTTGTTGTTATCTTAAATTAAAAAGAAAATAAAAAAAAATTACTGCATTTTAGGATAAAATCAAGCTATAATCTCCTTTAAATAAAAATCTTCTGATTCTATTAGATGAATCATGGAGAGATGGAAAATATGATAATTTTACTTATTTATTACCATAATATAAATAGTTTGGGAAAATGGCAGTATTTAAAAATGTTTTTCTTTATGTATAAATGGATTAGAATATGCAAATAGGAGATCTAAATTTTAGTGTAAATTCTAATAATTTAGATTAAATTATCAGAAAAAAAGTACAAAGAACAGATTTATCTTAAGCACTTACTCCTAAATTAACATTTTTCGTTTCTGATAATATTCATATTGACTTTATTAGAAAATCAGATATGATCTCATCTGCTTTTCTTAAAGATTTTAATGAAAACTAAATCTATTCAGGGTTAATCTCTGAGTTGAGAAAATATCCCAAATAAAAACTATTAATATTTGAATATATAAGTCAAAAAATTTTAGGAACAAATACATTATTTGATGGAAATTAAATATCTTGGCAATATCCTAATCCTTTTTCAGTCAGTAAGGGTAATTAATTATGTATGAAATGTACAGCGATAATTCATAACGATGAAATTAGAGTAACAAATATAAAGGCTATTGCAAATGATTTTGTCAGATTAAAATATTTTCTGGAAGCAAATATTATTTCAAAAATTAGAATACTTTAAACTAAAATCAATTTAACAAAAATATCTATTGCTATCTTTGGTTTTTTTACGATCTATTAAATTGGAAAGTATATTATGAATTAACTTGAACCATATATGCTAAAAAAAGAATATCCTGGATTGGATTAAATAAAATAAAAATTTAGTGTTGCATATTGTGATTAAGGTACAAGATGTATTCATTGCAAAAGTAGACCTGCAAGCTTCATTTTTATACCTTGCTATCATTTATAATGTTGCAAATAATGTTTTGATGAGCATAATCAAATTGAATGTAAGACCTGTAAAATAACTATTTATTGTGGTATACCTGTTTTTGTGTGTAAATGAGTATTTTTAGTATTATATTAAATTCAAAAAAATTATTCGCTCCAGAGGCCGAATCGAACAGCTGTGCCTCTCGGCACCTTCAGGGTTTGAAGCCCTGACGAGGCACCAGCCCCACTCACCAGAGCAATTATTTAATGAAATTAATTGATTTATAATTTAATATTTTTATTAAAATATTTATGGGATTTGGATAAATAGAGAAACAACCTTTAAACTAACTTGTATAAATAACATCTGATCATCCAGATGCTAAATTTACATACTTTTCTGACATTGTATTTTAGACAGAATAAATTGGTAATACATTTAAATAATTCAGAAATAATTATTGACAAAGTTGTTAAAGAAGATGATAAATTTATTTATTTTCTTGATATGAAGCATCTTTGCTAAAATAATCAGAGAATTTTAAATAATTTTAGCGTTTTAAAGAGTCAATATTAAACAATAGTATGTTTGCTAGTTTTTGAATAAAATTAATTTAGTATAGTATTCCCATGAATATAATATAAACTCATTTACATTAACTTACGTACATTGCATCTAAATCAGCTTTTACAGAATTATATTCTGATAAAAGTTTATGATAATCTTTATTTATTTTAATAAATTTCTTTTTCCAAGTATTATCCTCTTGACTTTCTTATTATATTTGTTATTCTTAATTATATATAACTTAGTTCAATTATTCAATCCTTAAATCTCTTTCTCTTAATAAAATTTCAAAAAGTGAATTATCTTTTTAAACTCTATCTAAACGTTCAAGTGTTACTTAATTTAAATTTTCAAATTACTTAATCCTATTCTCCATTTCATTTTATACTTATTCTCGAAATTCATCAAATGATATTTTCTTTAAATTCAAAGAATTTTATAATTAATCAATTTCTAACTTTTATTCTTTGATATCTAATTTTTATTGATCAATTTGTAGCTACAATTTTTTACATTTTCCACATTCTTAATTTTCAGCATTACTTTTGATATTTTCATTTAGCTTTTTTAATTGGACTAATTCATTTGCTTACTTTTTGCATAATTATTCTAATCCTTAATATCTACTAATTAAACTTTAATAATCAAATTGAAGCCTGACTATGTCTTTTGGAATTTGCATTGACATATAATAATTCGTTAAATAAAAAATTAATTAAATTTTATAATTTTCATCCCCCTTCCATATTTCTAGAACATCCTCTAAATTATTATAGAACAATTATGAAGAAATTTAAACTTCTTAATTTTATTTAAATGAAATCTAACATTATTTCTGTAAGTATGAACATATATTTTATATGATATAATTTATATCAATGATCATTTAATCTATTCATAATATCGAATAAATAATGATATTTTTAAAACCTAAATTATTTAAAATAAAAATCAATTTAATCTCTTTAATTAAATAGAACTAAAATAAACTTTTTATTATATATAAATATCAAATTTTTAATATCTATAGAAAAGTACAAAAGTATAAATGATTTTTTGGATATAATAATACTGATTTATATTGTGATAAATAAGATTAAATAAAATAAGAAATAGAATGAGATTTAATATAATGATGTTAAATAAATGAAAAATAATCAAATAAGTTCTTCAGTATCTTAAATTTATTATTGCTACTATTAGTATTATTACTTATAGATTTCATTTTTATTTTAAACTAACACTAATTTGTTAAGTATAATTTCAGTAGATTGTCTTAATTTGCTTAAATATTATAAGACTTATGATTTTTTTGTTAATTCTTCAACTTTTAATTGATTTTACTTTTGTTTAATATCTAAAATGATATTTTTTAATAATATCATTAATTATTCATAATTATCTGATATTTTATTAATCTTTTAATTTTATTCCAAAATTAATTTTTACATTATTATTTCTCTCTTTTTGGTAATAGGATTACTTTCATTCTCTAAAACTAATTATTATTTTTTTAATTTTTCTTTGGGTTTTTTATTGTCCTTTTATTTTAAAAATGATTGCACTTTAAGAATATTCAATGGACTATATTGTTAAAAATGGCCTTCAATATTAGATATTTATTAATTATTTTATTTGTATTATTATAATTCCTATTTTAACAATGCATTTTAAGCAGCTAATTATTTCAATTCATCATTATCTAAGTAATTAAATAAATAATTATACTTTAATGTTATTTTAATTCATTAATCTATTTCCAAAGTAATTCATTTTATTCTTTTAACTATATTTATTCTGTATATTCAGATTCATCAAATTATCTAATTAAAGGTATATGATTCTCTTCTTCTATTGTTTCTAATTATTCACAATCTTCCTATTAATCCATTTGAATAAATTATTATGTTTTTAATTATTGATCTAGATCCTTAATTTTTAACTCATATAATTCAATAATTTAATTTTATTCTTAAATTTTTTTATTTAAATCTACAATAATAGTATCATTAACATTTTTAATATTTGATGCTAAAGATTCTCTTTTGCTTCTTATTATTTCTTTTTAGGTTGTAATTTACTATATTTGTTCTTTAAGAGATGAATTCTCAAGTTCTAATTAAATTATTTATTCTTTCTCTAATATTTTGTTTTTTTCACTTTGTTCTTATCTCTGTTTCATCAGAAGCAAACTATCATACTTTGACTGCAAGATTTCATACTATTATCTTAACTTTTAAATTGATTTACTTTAAATCATCGCTACTCTAAATTTAATTGTGGTAGATTGATTTTCTTACAGTTTTTTATTTTAATTATTCTTCTTAAAGTTTCTATAAAACCAATTATTATTCTAGATTTAATTTTTCAGAGTTCAATTTATTCAATTCTAATTTCTGTTGTTTTACTTCATTTTGCAAAATATCAATTTAATTTTATTGGGACAAATTTGACTCTTAATAATTCAAGAAACAATTTACTAATATTTATTTTTATTAATACTTAATTATTAAACTTTAACATCTTTTGAATTAATTGCATTTATATTTCCAGAGACAAGTTAAGTAAGATTTTCCCATTCCTATAATTATTCTTTTATTTAAGAAAATTCATCTTTCTTCTAAAATGCCTCTCTTTGACTAGCTATCCTTTAAGATTTATAATAATAATTACTGTAATTAATGTATTTCTTATTTTAATTAACTATTTTCATTAAGTAACTATTAAGTATTACTCTCATTAAAGCTTGTTTTTTAATTTTAGAATTAAACTTATTCTAATTAAATTGTTAATTATTGAATTTAATCTCTCAAATCTTATTCATTTAATTCACATTTTGTTAACTTTTATTGATCAAATTCTTTTTTTTACAATAATTCTTTTACTTAATTAAATGCATTTTCATATTTTTATCTAATATAATATTTATATACATATTTACTTTTCTTAATTTAAAATTTCTTATAATTCATTTTTTTCTCTCTCTAATACTTAAATTTTTTACTTATAAATTTCCTAAGCTTATTTATAATTAGTAATAGTATCTTCCATAAATTATTGATCCTTTAATTATTCTATTAATGATTCAATCTCAAGTCTAAATATAAATCATTATTACTAATTTTCATCAAGTAGTTTAGCAGATTCAGTAACAAGTTAATCGTTAGATTCTTTAAGGTTTCTTATAGAAAATTAACCTATTATAAATACTTATATTCTTCAGAGATTGTAAAATTTTCATGCTTCAATTACGTATTAAGTTCTACTATCTCATTTATATATTACCTATAATATAAATTAAAAATTTACTTTAATTATTCATTTTCTCTTAAAACCTCTTCATTATCTGATGAGTTTGTGACAACAGTTGAAGATTTTTAATTTAATTCTTAAATTTAATTTTTTAATTCATTTATTTCATCTAATTATTAATTTATTTAATTTTCAAGTTAATTCTTTTAACCTTCTAAACCTTTTATTTTTTCTTCCATATCTTCTTAATTTTAAGTTTCCTCCTTTAATTCTTCATATTGTTATCTAAAATTATATTATAAATTAATATTTATTACTTTAATTTTTCAAATTAATTGATTTAAATAGCTTACATGGAGATCTATTATTCTAATTTAAAGATTTGATGTTCATAATTAGAATTTTCAGTTTAAATTTTTTTCAATTTTTCATTTTCAGCTTATAAATTATTAATTTTTTGTTTTTATATCTCTATTTAATTGCTTTTTACTATTAAGAATAACATACTTTAATTATTATTAGATTTCTTCATTGTTATCTTAAACTTATTCTATTTTTTTTTAATTTATCATATTTTCATAATCAATTTATAATGTACTTATTTATTGTTGTAATTTGAGTGTTAATTCTTTCTCATTTTCTATTTAATTTTTGAGAGTATTAATTTCATTTCTGTTATAATTATAAATATTACTCTTTTGTTTAAATTAGCTCATCTTATTCTTAATTTTAAGATTCTTTTACTTCACCTTAATTGATTGCTTTCTCTGTTTGTAGATATTCATAATTTTATTTGAGCTATTTCAATTCATCTTATAATTAAAATATTAATCTTTGTAATTGATATTGCAAATAGTTATTACTTTGTAGAGTCAGATTCTGAAAAACCTTTCTTAAGTTTTGCAATGGTTTGGTCTTTTTCTTCGATTTCATTGTTGTAAAATTCTTCCTTTTCTTCTGCATCATTCTTAATTCTAATAGATTATGATAATAAATAGGAGTACTGATTTAATTACAATTGTAGTTCAAGAATTTACTCTTTTAGAGTTTGAATCTCATCTTCAGATGGTTGAGTTTAACTCATTTTATAAGCAATTTAATTAAATTAACTTAAAAAAAATGAGAAATTATAAGATTGGTAGAATGGTGATAACTTTTGATTGATGTTATATTTATAGATCATGCTCCCTTGAGTTATGATTTAACATAATCTTAAAATCTTGGTTAGTTGAGCAATTCTAATGCTTAATTAGCAGCATTGATTTCCTTGTTGTATTCTGCAACGGTGGCATTGTAGACATCAGTGGCAAAGGCATAATCATCATTTTCAGCTTACAATTATCCATTAAGGGTTGCCAAATCAGCATCAAGTTCATCAATTAGGTCAAGAGTTTATTCAATCTTGTCTAAATTGATTAGAAATTTATATATTACTGGCATTAGCATCGATTTCAGCATTCTTAACAACAACTGCTCTTTAGAATTCAGCATGTTCTTAGTTTAATTAGATGACTTAAGCATTAAAATCAGCAACAGCTTCAGCTTCATCAGCAGTGATTTAGTTGAGTGAATCAACCAATTCAACTCTCAAATTATTGAAAGCAACAATAATCTATCATTTAATTTTCTAAAATTACGTCTCTAAGAGCACCTTAGTCAGCAAAGTTAGATTCAACTGTAATTTCCAAGAGGACTTTAACGAAGATTTGGAATTAATTGTGCTTTTTCAAGGAATTTTGAATTTTATTGAGGTTCTTTTAAACTTTTTAGATTTAAGCAAGAGATGGAGTTGCGATTGTGCTCAATAATTAAAGGCATTCATCAATAGCACTAATGGCATCATTGTGTTCAGCAACTTAAGCTTCAAAAGTTTCATGATCATTTTCTCTTTAGACTGTAGCTTATTCAAGAGTTTATCTGTTATGGGCAATATTTTCTTATAATTATTCAAGTTAAGCAGCAAATCTATCTCTTTATGGGATGAGGACGTTATCATAGAAATCATGAGCATTGAAGAGTTCTAAAAAAATCATCATATTTTATTATACCTCTTTCCTTATCTTAAATTTCTTATTCAAGTCTGGCAACTTCTCTATTGTGAACGTCTGTTCTTCTGTTGAATTCGTGATGGACTCCAGCTAATTCCTCTTCTAATTCACCAACCTTAAAAATTAGTTAAGATAAATAGTTACGAGTTTTTCAATTTCGCTGTTGAGTTCAGAAAGAATACCTCCTGTTTACATATGAAGTTCGGCATAGTTCAAAATGAACTTACCCCAGCCAGATGTATGAATTTGAGCAAGAGCCTTTTAGTCACGATTTGTCCAGATGGATGATTAGACATTGATGGCTGTTGCACCAAGCACTAACAATACACAAAGAGTTAGTTTTAACATTAATTGTAATTATTATTGACATACGTCTGAGGATTTATTTGTGCTAAAAAATTGAAAAACGAATATTTATTTTCATATATAATATTAATTATTATTTTATTTTTAATGTTCTCTCCTTCAAAATATGATCAATCTAACCATTAAAAAATCATATATCTTTTGTTTTTAATTTGATCTGTTGAGATCTATCATAAATTATCTATTTAAAATTGGTTCTGAAATCATATAATTAATAATAGCTTGTTTTCATAATTTTATAAATCCTTTTTAATAACAATATTCAAATAGAATACTTAACTGCCATATAATTTTTATTATAGAAGCCACAAAAAATATCTAAATATAATATTATATTTATATATAAAATAAAATTATCATGAACATTCATTTACTTAAAATAGTAGTTTCTAATCAATTCTTCAAATCTAATTTGTATAGGTTTACAAATTATGTTTTATGAAAAGTTTTAATTCAGCATTTATTTCATAAATGAAATTTTATACTAATAAATTTAATATATGTAAGAATCAATAATAATATCTTTAACAGTAATTAGATCTCTACTTTAATAATTATCTAATTCTTAAAGATAATGATACAAAATTTAGCATGCAATATTAAAAAACATCAATTAATCTAACCTAGAATTCTTTATATTCTTAACATTTTCATCATTGTTATTTATAAGTATTATCTTATCATCTATTTTTTTGTATTAAATTAGCTCCATAATACTAATTCTAATTAACAAAGGCTGCCTTTCAAAGAATATATTTCTTATTGAATATAATTTCTTATGTTTTTATTTATTTTCACTTCTTGATTAGCAAAATTAACCTTATTGAAGAAATTTTTATAATTTTGAAAATAAAAATAGTTATTCAAATAATTTAGACTTCTTATAAATAATTTTATCATTTATAACAATTTTATATTGAAATAGCATAAAAAATATTAATTGATATTGTTCTTAAAATTTTATCATTATTTTTAGGAATTTATCATTTCTGAAATAAAATATTTAAGGCTATCTTATATTGAATATAGACTTCTTTGATGTAGGTTTAGACTCAAAATAGATATAAATTTAACTTTATCAATATATATCTGTTTTTATATTGATTGCACAATCAGATATTAATTGAATTAATTATTTTAATGAATTTACAGGCTATCAAAGAAGCAGCTCAACAGATGTATGAATTTCAATTTACCCCAGTAAGGATAAGCTTACCAAATCACCTTTAGAGTAGACATTATCTGAAGCAACATCTAACGAAAATTGGAATACTCCTACTAAATTGCTATAAGAAGTTGCAGAGGCATCATATGGATAGTAAGAATGTTTTTTTGAATATTTATAGCACATCTTGCGATACAATTATGAAATTCATTTGGAAACGTCTTGATTCTGATAATAGAGAATGGCGTCGGATTCTGAAAGTATCATTTCTTGTTAAAAAAATACTAGACTTTAAATATGATAGAGTATTTGACAAAGAATGGAGCACCTCGTTGTGTAGGGGAATTTAGAGACAATATATACAAAATCAGAAGTTTCTCAGATTTCTTTTTAGTTGAATAAGGTTCTGACAAAGGTCTCTCAAGTAAATAAAATTATTAATGATTAGTTCGTGATAAGACAAAATAATTAGTTGATTTATTAAGCAATGAAAAGTTGATTGAAGAAGAAAGAGAGAGTGCTAAAAAGATACGAGAACGATTGGCAGGTAAAATTAAACTTAAAATATAAGCTGCTGGAGGTGTTGGAGCTATTGGAAGTAACACATCTTATTAGGGTTATGGAAGTAGTTCATATGAAAGTAATAAGCCAAAATATGGATAAGAATCAAATTAATCCTAATCAACAAATTATTGTAAGTATTTATCATCTATAAAGCATTAAATAATGGTGGTTTAGAGAGTGGAGGAGGTTTAGATAAATACAGAGGTACAAATAATAATAATAATAATAATAATACTAATAATAATAATAATAATAATAATACTAATAATAATAATAATAATACTAATAATAATACTAATAATAATGCTAATATAAGTTTTAATGGAATATCATGGAATAATCCTCAACAGCAGACAACTCCTTAATAATAAACAACAGCAGCACCATTTTCAGAACCTGTAAAAAGATTAGCTAAACCTGGAGAAAAGTGGGATGTTCCAGGACCTAAACCATAACCTTAATAATAATAACCATAATAATAATAATAAAAGTAACAAGCATAATAAAACAATCTAATAGATATTTTTGACACTCCCTAATAATTACCATAATAATAATAGTCATAAATTGCTCCACCTTTACAACCACCTCCATCTTAAAAGTCAAATAATCAAAATAATGAATGGGGGTCATTTTAAACAGCTACTCCTATTTCTAATCCAATTCCATAACCTTAAATTTAATAAAAAGTATAGACTAATTTATTACCTAATGATATTTTTACACCAGTAGTATCATAACAACAAGTTTAAGCACCTATCCTTTTTGGACAATAAATACCACCTTAATAAAACAATTAACTACCTATTTATTAATAACCTTAATAATTATTATATTAATAAACTTAAGTACAATAAAATCTATATCCTTTATAATAATAATAAAATACTTATTAATAACCTAATTTGTACTAAAATTAATAAATGAATAATTATTAATAGCCATAATAAAATATCAACTATGCAAATACATAAGTTCCAACTTATTAATCAAATTAAACAAAATAATAATAAGATGAATTTGCATTTGGTGAATTCGTCTCAGCCTCCCAACCAAAAAATACAAATACTAATTAAACTGATTTATTAGGCATGATTGATTTAAAAAAAGAAAAATAAGAATTAGAATAGAAAAAATAGATTCCAATTGCTCCTTAGTAAAATTCATAACCTTAGTTGTATACATCCTAAGCTGAATTGGATAGTTTTTAATTCAATTATTAAAATAAAGCACCAATATATGGATAATGTATTATTATATATAACATAAAATAGATTAATACCAGTAAAGCAGATGAATTATAATAAACATATATATTATATAATTTGATAACTATTAAACTCATTATCTTCATTTGATCTGTATTAATAAATGACTAGAACAACAATATCTTCAATATTTTCTTGAACATTTTAAAAAATCTTAATTTTATTTAAAGATAGACATCATTCATTAAACAAAGAAAAAAAAAAATAATAAAATCTATGAGTTCTGCCTCTTTGAATTTTGTAAGCAATAATTACAAACAGAGGAATCTATATCAAATAAGAGAAAAACTTTAAGTAGATAATTAAAAAAATCAGATAGTATTGAAATATAGGATAATGATTTTAAGGATTAAATTGAAGGACATATTAAAATATAATATGATTGATATACATATATATTTGTATTTATTGCTTTTTGTATATCATTCTCTTCTACGATAAAATAATACATAAGCTGCACTTGTAATTAATGTTGAATTAACAGATTCCTCTTTAATAGAATTAACTGAACTGTCATCAAAATTATACCATGTATTGTCATAGTAGTTTTTAGCGAAAGCAGTATAATGTCCACCTCCCAATCCTCCAAAATGATTAGAAATAGCATATAGATCATAATAGATAGGATCATTAATTTCTAATTTAAAATTAAATTAAATTTAATACTTGGATTTTCAGGATGTTCAGTAGTGAATTCAGATGGTAAATGGTGATTTTATACATATTCTCTTATGTCAAAATTTTCAATTGGGAAATCAATCAAAGTTTCAAGTTTGCTTTTGAAAAATTTATTAGAGTTTTTGAATCTCTTTAGATGAAATATCAATATTTTAGGTGTTTTATAGATTTCCATAACTTTAAAAGCACGACTAATAGATTAAAATGGATAATATACACATGATCTTTGCATTAATTACAATACCACGTATTTTCTTCATCTAATTATTCAGGTTGTTCAGAGAATTTTAAACATTCACCTAATTTCATTGATTTTTCTGTTGTAGCTTGAACATTAGTAGATTAGAATGTTGGCATAGAAGGTCCTAAAGGTACGAGACATGTAGTGAAATTTTATTTTTAAGCTAATTATTCATCAGATAAATTTTCTTATTATTTTGCATCATCTATATTTTCTTATAATTATTCTTGATCATTTTATTATTTTGGTAATTCTTCAATATTATTTTATTTTCTTTGATGATGTTTCAACCAATCATTGTATAATTCATCAACAGAGCTTGCTATTTTGAAACCTCTTTTCCAAACTACAAATACTTCAATTTCTAATTTAGGTTCTTTTTATAAATATTTTTCAATTAAAGTATCTTAATTATAAGCACAAACACAATCATTACATTATTTTGCATTGCAAAAAGCACATTCAATTTACCAATTTTAATTGGATTTAAATTCTAAATAATAAACCTTATCTAATATATTTTCTTCATAATATTCACTCCAATTATTGCCTTTATATGGAGGAAGACCTTCAAAAGTTGTTAAGACTCCAACATGAATATCAAATATAAATTTATGTATATCAACATGTTTTGTCTTAGTTTTATCAAAATAGAAGTTGAAAGCAGGAGTAATTTCCCTCTTCCATTAATACTAAGCATTTTATTTAAAAGATTCATGTATCATAATGCAAACTTTATTTTCTTTTTCTATATTGAGTTCGGATTATAAAGCTTTTCTAATATATAACTTTTTGTATTTTAATTTCTTCCTCAAACTTGACATTTTTTCATTTTCATCTGTATCATCATGTTAGTAAGCTGATGTACAGATATAAATCAAATCAGTTGGATTAATATGTTAAATTTTGTCTTAAATTTCTGGAGATAGCAATATTTAACCAAGTGAAGAATCTTGTGCTTTCTCATAATTATAAACAAGAGTCTAACAATCCCACAATAAATTTGGATCTATAAATTGGATTTCTAATTTTTTGGTTGTATTTTAAGGTATACTTACATTAACCATCAAATATGGATCAAATGTAATAGATATTTTATTACAATTTGGACATCTTAAAGTACTTTTATATTATCCATAAAGATTGTCAACAACTATACTATCATTTCTTAACTTAAATTATTCCCAAGATTCTTTAGCAACTTCAAAATCAGGTCTTCCATCATAATCTTTTCTCTCAACATATGGTTTTTGTTTAATACGACATAAATCTTCATTTAATCCATCCAATAAATATGTAATCAATTCTTAACTGTCATGTTATTGGAATCCTTAGAATTATGGTTAAAATTTTCCAATGGCTCTTTTAAGTGAGAATGGAGGAATAGGTGATCTATCAGCATACCACATTCTTCTTAAAAGATGAGCAAATTTAGATGCTAATTCTCCTTTTGTACCTAAAGTATTCTCTTCATTTATATCTTATTTATATTAATTAGATAATAAGTATTCTCTTAATGGGAATGTATTACCAATACATTAAATTCCTGAATTCATAAAACAAGTATTTCCTAAATTCTTTAATCCAACCTTGCCATCCATAGATTTTTCATTTCTTTATAGTTTATCCATTGTTTCATCATCAGAATCTGTCTTTTCACATCTAGGTAAATGATAAGTCTCATCTCTTTTTTTACATTCTTCTGTACAATAACTAACTTTTTTGCAATCACATGGAAATCGAAGTACTTTGAAATTATAACAACCTTCACATTTTCCTTCCATAGTGAAATTGGGATGTTTAATTACCCAATTTTTTTATAATTCCTTAAAATCTCCTAGTATAATTTAACCGGGTGCTATTTAACAATCTTCAATAGTTTCATATTTATTTGGATCCAAATATTCAGCATCTTTAAATTCAAATACTACATCATCATAAGTTCCAAGTGATTTAATTTCTTCAGAAATATGTTTTTCAATCTCTGTCATAGTCATACCTAAGGGACATTTATAAAGTCTAATTCCATCATGTCTATGGAAGTCATAGCCACTACTATATATGGTTGTATAATAATTACGTACACTGTTTATAAAGTGCTTGCTAATAATTCAATAAATGAAGATAATTTGCATGTTCTAGATACATATTAGTCTCCTTTAATAAGTGTAACAGTTTTTCCTCCATTGAATTTGCGAAGTGTAGAAGGAAACACTGCTCCTAAGTTTAAAGGTACAAGATTGACATTAACTTGTTTAATTCCATTTATAATAGTGGCATCTCGTTCAATAGTTGTTACATGAAACCTACATAATAAAAAATATTATAACTTTCTTGCTATGATTTCCCAAGTTGCTTTATCTAAAATTTCATAATCAACTCCTTCTTAAAGATTAGGAAGCATTATCTTATTCCATTTATGAGTTTAAATTGGATCATATTTAAAGATGGTTTATGGTTTAGACAATAATAGATCTGAATTTACACAAGAATAATTGTTAAATGTTTAACCTTTCTCTTCACTTTCTATCCACTCTTCTAACCATCTGTTCATTTAAATTAAAAATGCTTTACTTCTTTGAAATGATATAATAATTCATGTCTTGGCTTGTATGGAATTCATCCATCCCACGCTTTCTTGATTCTTTGAATTGTACAAAATCGTTCATTAAATTAATTAAAATTCAATCTTTACATATAAATTATTGCTAATCTATAATATTTTATTACTATTACCAATCAATTTTTATAATATTCTCTCAATGTAATTCTATAATTCATATTAAAATGAAGAATATTTAATATATATATTGATCAAAATTTAAATGTAAACTAGTATTCTATATTTAAATTTATTAAATATTATTCAATATAATTATATATATAATAATCATTTAATGAATATATTATAATTAAGTATATATTGCATTCATATTTATATTTTCTAATATTTATAAATAATAACCTCTATATTGATTAATTATTAAAATTAGAATAAGATTATAATTAATTATATTATAATAATTTATTTAAAAATAAAATCATTCAGCAAATCTAAATGAGAACTTTAAAATTTTAAACTATTGTTTGAAACATTAAACCTTCAAAATATGAATCACTCTTTTTTTATACTGGTTTTTATAAAATGCCTTATATAAATTTTATGAGATCACAAAAATTTAAAGGATTTTATTGTCATATATATTTATGATTGTATTAATACTTCTATGAATTAAAATTAGTAAAATGTCAGGACAAGATGATCTGTTGAAATCAAATAAATTAAACTTTAAATAAAAAAGAATTAATATTTTTTTGAATTAAAGAAACCTTTAAAAGAATTAATCCATTTTCTATTTAAATTATTATCAAAAAAAGGAGAATTTGATTAAATCAAAGTAACGTCATTTTTATTTTAGTTTGTCTTATGAATAAAATTCTTTTGTAATATCTTAAAGGAATTAATCATCTGGCTAGAGATTTGCTTAAATTAATTAATTGCTCTTTGAAGAATATAATGCAGTAACTTAATAGAAAAAGAATGAATTAATAAAAGGGATAGTCTTTGTTTAAAGTTTACTTTTAAATATGGATCAAATATTAAAAAGGAATTTAAGCAAATCTCTCGTCATTAAATTAAATAATCCTCAATAAGATCTGATTAACAAAAAACTTTGAACTCTTTGTTGTATCTGGGTGTATATAATTAAGGGATGAAGAATTAGAAAAAAAATTATAAATCAAATTCTTTTAATCATAAAAATAAAAAATAGTCAAGTTATTTNTACAAAATCGTTCATTAAATTAATTAAAATTCAATCTTTACATATAAATTATTGCTAATCTATAATATTTTATTACTATTACCAATCAATTTTTATAATATTCTCTCAATGTAATTCTATAATTCATATTAAAATGAAGAATATTTAATATATATATTGATCAAAATTTAAATGTAAACTAGTATTCTATATTTAAATTTATTAAATATTATTCAATATAATTATATATATAATAATCATTTAATGAATATATTATAATTAAGTATATATTGCATTCATATTTATATTTTCTAATATTTATAAATAATAACCTCTATATTGATTAATTATTAAAATTAGAATAAGATTATAATTAATTATATTATAATAATTTATTTAAAAATAAAATCATTCAGCAAATCTAAATGAGAACTTTAAAATTTTAAACTATTGTTTGAAACATTAAACCTTCAAAATATGAATCACTCTTTTTTTATACTGGTTTTTATAAAATGCCTTATATAAATTTTATGAGATCACAAAAATTTAAAGGATTTTATTGTCATATATATTTATGATTGTATTAATACTTCTATGAATTAAAATTAGTAAAATGTCAGGACAAGATGATCTGTTGAAATCAAATAAATTAAACTTTAAATAAAAAAGAATTAATATTTTTTTGAATTAAAGAAACCTTTAAAAGAATTAATCCATTTTCTATTTAAATTATTATCAAAAAAAGGAGAATTTGATTAAATCAAAGTAACGTCATTTTTATTTTAGTTTGTCTTATGAATAAAATTCTTTTGTAATATCTTAAAGGAATTAATCATCTGGCTAGAGATTTGCTTAAATTAATTAATTGCTCTTTGAAGAATATAATGCAGTAACTTAATAGAAAAAGAATGAATTAATAAAAGGGATAGTCTTTGTTTAAAGTTTACTTTTAAATATGGATCAAATATTAAAAAGGAATTTAAGCAAATCTCTCGTCATTAAATTAAATAATCCTCAATAAGATCTGATTAACAAAAAACTTTGAACTCTTTGTTGTATCTGGGTGTATATAATTAAGGGATGAAGAATTAGAAAAAAAATTATAAATCAAATTCTTTTAATCATAAAAATAAAAAATAGTCAAGTTATTTAAACTTTGATTTTGTTAATTTTCGATTGTTATAATTAGATTTATTATTTTTCTTTAAACTAATATCTTATCAATTAAGATTTTCATAATCCATTTTTTCTTATCAAGTAAGAGCAATCCAGAGAGATGATTAAGATCGATATAATNTACAAAATCGTTCATTAAATTAATTAAAATTCAATCTTTACATATAAATTATTGCTAATCTATAATATTTTATTACTATTACCAATCAATTTTTATAATATTCTCTCAATGTAATTCTATAATTCATATTAAAATGAAGAATATTTAATATATATATTGATCAAAATTTAAATGTAAACTAGTATTCTATATTTAAATTTATTAAATATTATTCAATATAATTATATATATAATAATCATTTAATGAATATATTATAATTAAGTATATATTGCATTCATATTTATATTTTCTAATATTTATAAATAATAACCTCTATATTGATTAATTATTAAAATTAGAATAAGATTATAATTAATTATATTATAATAATTTATTTAAAAATAAAATCATTCAGCAAATCTAAATGAGAACTTTAAAATTTTAAACTATTGTTTGAAACATTAAACCTTCAAAATATGAATCACTCTTTTTTTATACTGGTTTTTATAAAATGCCTTATATAAATTTTATGAGATCACAAAAATTTAAAGGATTTTATTGTCATATATATTTATGATTGTATTAATACTTCTATGAATTAAAATTAGTAAAATGTCAGGATAAGATGATCCAGATTATGAACCAGGTAATGGAAGGAAATTTACTTTCAAAGAATTTAGTTAAGATGCTTTAGAATAATTGGCTATAGCTAAAAACTTTGATAAATTGTATAAATTAGCAGAAAAAGCACCTTAACATACACTAACTTATGAGAAACTAAAGTTTAATGATGAAATCTATAAGACAGGAGAATCAATACTAATAAATGTCAAAAATTTTGAGTTTATAGCAACAATAAAAAAAATAATTAGTATAAAATCCTAAAAAAATGATCAAGAACTACCTTTAGTCATAATCAACTTATATTGTAATAAAGACAAAATTGCATCCTAATATTAAGAATAAAAAGAATATATGGGAATGTCTGAATTATTTTTGACTGAAGAAGAACATGCAATTTTAGTTGATGCAATATAATCTAAAGTTCTAGTTTTAAGTTATGAAAATTATGAATAGTATGAATTTAAAGATGCTGTATATTTTACTAGAGCATTTTATAATACAAAAAGTGAAGAATTCTTACCAGAAATAAGTAAATGGCCAAAGGTTTGTTATTGTAAAAAACCATAAAATCCTGATTTACCATATGTATTTTGTGATATGTGTAATTAATGGATACATCTTAAATGTGAAGGATTAACAGAAGAATAAGTTTAAAATATAGAATCATTTATATGCACATATTGTAAAGGAAAATGAATTTAATTATATTAATATATAATTATTTTAATCAATATTAATATAAATTTAATTGATTTGCAAAATTCGTTTATTTGTTAACAATAGATCTTCTTTCTTTAACAAATTCAAAAGCTTTATCATAATTCCATTTATTTTTTTTCATTAAATATGCACAAACAATTGCTGGAGATCTATTAATTCCAGCTGCACAATGAACAAATACATTTTATGCTTAATCAATAAAATTAAATGTTTCATCAAGATATTCAATAATAGATTGATTTAATGAATCTTATATCATAATTTAATGATATTTAAAATCTTAAGGGAATTTCTATTTAAGAAAATCTCCACATATAAGAATATCAGTTATTTTATATTTTTTTAATAAGTTTTTATTTTTTGCAGCAATATAATTCCCTAAATACAATTTATTTGGTAGAATTTCACTAATTGATGAAGATTCATCTTATTTTACTTAATCCTTATATAATTATATCATTTTACTTATTAATGTATTTTATCAATTTCATCTTCAAAATGTTCTAAATTTTATGCTTATTAATTTAAACATGACTAACAAACAGGAAGATCTGTATTATTTATATTAGATGCTTAAAAACATAAAATGCATAAAGAACTATTGTTCATAATTTATTTATTTTAATAAATCAATTTCTTTTGCTGATGAATTGGGCGGTGGTTGATAATTTCTCACTGATGTGTTCTTAGAGTCTATCAACGATTTCATTTTAAGCAGCTCTAAAATAAAGTATTATTTTATTAGTACCTTTCAGCAGTTTAAGTTTCATAGATTTCTGATTAGACTGCATACCATGCTTATTATCCAGCAAGTCTTTCTTCACTGTTTTCTAATTCTAAGGTGTGGAATTCGATCCATGATTAAGCATCTTCAATGGTATCCTTTTATTCTTAAATTTAGACTTCCAATTAAGCTTTTCTTTCAACCAATCTTGTGTGTTCATTACTCAAATGAGCACTGAATTCAGCCCAATGAGCAGCTTATCTGTCTTCAACGTCCTTAATAATTATATTAATTAAATTACTGTCTTAACAGCCTTTTCTTAGACTAATTATTATCTGATTTCGCTCAATAATTAAGCAATCTTGGTTAAAGCCTTTTAGTTAACACCGTGAGTAGCTAATTCAGTAAGAGCAACAACGACTGGCTAAAGTAGATAATAGAAAGATAGAATTTACTTATAAGAGTTGGCTGTGTGAAGTGTTATCGGTAAGTCTCTTGTGAACTGTTTCATACTTTGATTTAACTTAGACAAATGAAGCACCTAAGCTCAAATGTTAGATGAGTTTGGCAGCATCATCAATAGCATCAATAACATCATCGATGGCAGCAACTTTAGCAACAAAGGTTTCGTGTTATTAGTTTCTTGTGGCTTCTTCTCTAGCATAAGTTTATTCATTTGTTGCAATGTCTGAAATTGTAACTCTAATGTCTTCTTCAGAAACAGCCAAAGCTTCAATTGTGTCATCTCTCAATTAAGTGTTAGATGAGATTTGATTTTAATGATACAAGATTTCCTTTTCCAAATCTTCAACGATCTATTATATAGATTAATATTCTTACTCTGTTGTTTGTGGTTGTATCAAGTTCAAAAGCATGGTCATGGTCATTTTAATCTTATTGTAATCCAGCAGCAACACCGTTCAATAACATATTAACTTCGTTGGCTGGTGTTTAGGCTTATAAATGAGCTTTGATGGCTGACAATACAACATTTCCGAATGGATTGGCATCAATTTAAGCCAAGCTTGCATGTGTATCTACAAACTTGGCAGCTGCAAGAGCAAGAACCAATGTCAAGATAGCTAGTTTTTGCATTTATTTATTTAATGTTTTTAAAAACGGATCGAAAAATGCTTATGTATATAATTAATTTATAAATATTTATTCCCATTTTCTTATAATATTACTAACATCATCTCATTAATTTTGTATTAACATTTCTTCCATCCATTATCTCTCTTAACCATCCACTTCTTAATAATCAAAATTTTTTTATAATTAAAATATATTAAAACTGTCTCTCTCTCTATCACATTCCTAAAATTCATCAATTTCTTATTATTCTATTCACATTATATATTATATTCTATACTACAAACTTCCATTACTATCAATCAATTAAAACTCAATAATACTGTTGATAACATAAATAAATTACTATTCTAAATATAAAGATATTCAGTTAGAATGAATCTTATATTCTTAATTATATTAGAATTCTAAAAGATTTTTAATATTGAAATCAAATTCTAAGATTTTTAGATTAAATGTTAAGTTGAATGTTTTTATTCATTATTTTAGAATGAAGTTCATTAATACTAATTCAGAGTAATCT
Source organism: Paramecium pentaurelia (assembly GCA_905183005.1). Lineage (NCBI taxonomy): Eukaryota > Ciliophora > Oligohymenophorea > Peniculida > Parameciidae > Paramecium > Paramecium pentaurelia. The sequence goes on along the minus strand of CAJJDO010000038.1, from coordinate 503,730 downwards.
TAAGTCTTTGATTATGAATTTCTGATAATTGGTATGAATTATTTCTACACTAATGATTGTTAAGCATGATTGATTAAATACTTTTATTTATGAATTAAAATCTTGCAAATATTCAAAAAATAATTTAATTTTTATTATGTCTGCACCATTCTTCACAGTGAAAGTATGAATAACTATGTAATTTAAAAGGACGTACCTGCATAAGATTTCATTCGTGCTTATGCTGAATATTTGAAAAAAAATAACAAGATCAAGATTCCAGAATGGGGTTCAATTGTCAAGACTGGACTTGGAAAAGAAATCTCACCAATTGACTAAGATTGGATGTATGTTAGAGCTGCAGCACTTGCTCGTAAAATTTATGTCAGAGGTCACTGGGTATAAATATATAATTTACACATCAGGGAGTTGGAAATCTTACTCATATGTTTGGTTCAGTTAATGATAATGGCAAACATGAATCAGGATCTGGAAAAGTCATTAGATACTTGCTTTAATAATTGGAAGCTATCAAAGTTTTAAAGAAGGATAATAAGTCTCTCTTGAAAAAGGGATCAAGAATTGTTACCAAAGAAGGATAATAAGATTTAAATAGAATTGCAACTCAAGTTGCCTTAGCAGCCAGAAAATGATTGATATAACAATACATAAGTACATTATATAATAAATAAAGTAATTTTCATATATATATATATATATAATAATAATCATACATAATTTATATAAATACATATTATCATATATGATATTCATCTTTTAAAATTTAATCAATGAAAGAATCGATTGCAAATTTCATCTTTTCTTCTCTTGTAAGTTTTGGTATTAATATTATAGAGTTACTGCTATAAAAAGGTGAATTATTATTAATTAGATTCTAATAGACTATTGATTAGCTTCTCTATTTCTAGAAGGATTAATTTATCCAATCATTTTATTTAATCTAGGTTTCTAGTTGATGAAATTTAGGCTAACTGAGTTTGTAATAAACATAAAATTTGATAGTCCGTTTATTTAAAACCTTACTCTACTGGTATGCATATTAAATATCCTCATCTTATGTTATCACAACTTTATCAGAATCATTATCATAAAAGCTAAGCTTAAGTAAAAATAGCTTTGGTACTAAATGATGATATCTCTTGTTTATATTCTTATTCTTTTGATTTCTTTCTTTAAGTCGAATAACGTTTAGATCTCCTTATAGATTATGAATGTATCACTTTAAGTTATTATTTTAATATCCATATTATATTATTTTAATATAATATAATAATCAATTTTGTTCAATACTGTCGGCTTGATTTCATTATTCTGCTTAGCGATTATTGCAATGAAGATAACTCATGAGAGTGACTATAAAATATCGTATAATATTCCTTACTCTGCAGTAAATGTTCCAATATATGAAGGTGGAATAGCATTTAATTTGGCTGTCAAAACTCTGATATCACTTTAGTTTCCACTAACACCTAATCTACTTAAATTGCTGCCTAAGAAAATAGCTGATTTTGTTGTCTAATGATGGGGTTAATGACTTAAATAAGTTAATTCATTATTTAGACGTGTGAATTTGGTATTTTATATTTGAAGTTCTAATCCTAACTTTGAGTCCCAATTTTTGAATCTATCTAATCTTACCTTAGCTCTTTATGGAGATTCATTATAATTTCTACTTGATCTCATAGGAGATGTACTTTTATGAATACTGCTAAATACAATATGAGTTGGGGTCAAAGGACTAAAATTATTTATTTAATAATCTTACTGATATTCTCCAACGACTACTCCTTGTAATCCTTTACTTTATTTAGGTGAAGAATCTCTAAATAATCTCGTTCTAACAGGAGACATGTTTGTAGACTCTCTACTTTTTGATACAAAGCTTGAATCACCTAGTTTGCTAATTGCAGTAGAGAGTAACCCAACTTGACTAGTTTTTGGTTTGTATACTTTGCTAGAATCTACACTCACAATAGACGAAGTTAACATAATTTTTATTTATGTATAATAAAATTTATATTCATATTTGCACTCCCCCCCCCCCTTATAAATATAATTAAAATAAATTTATGTAATTTTATTATTTATAATTCTTCAGTGAATATCATTTTCTAACTTTCAATTCAAAAAATTGTATCTAAATGTTATTATCTATGAATTTTCATCAATTAAATAAAATTGTATTTTTTTAAATCAATTAATTCCTTTTAGAATAAGCAAATAATTATAAAATTTAAATATATATCTATTTTAATTTGATATTTATTTTAAATACCTAATAGAAATACTCATTTTGATAGATAGAGATATACAATAAATAATATATAAATTAGTTTTAATATAATGACTATACGATTATATTCAATATATTATAATCTTATTGAATTTTGTAATATTCATTTATTTAAAACTATAGTTTTATTTGACATCTAGATATTCAATATTAAAAATTCAAAAAATATGACTAAATTTTAACAATAAAATTTTAATCTTCTAAGAATAATATTTTTATTCATCAAAAATTATGAATTCAATGTATTTATTTAATTTATATATAATTTTATCTTACATTAGTTGAAATTACTAAATGAGAAATAACTAATTGAGAATTTTATTAGTCTATTTTTTGTTAACTTATTTATATCCAATAAATTAGTTTTGAGCTAAAATTTATAAATAGTTCAATGCAATATCATTAAACCTATCATACTACAAGAAGTATAAATTATTGTTAATTATTAAAGGCCTAAGGATAAATTAGAGAAATTACTATTCATGAAAAATCTGAAAAGAAATCTTAAATAGATTTTCTAATCTCATATACAATTATATTAAAACAAAAGATAGATGTCTGGTAATAATGCAAAAATAATATACTTATTATACAAATTAAAATTTTTTTAGGAACCTTAATCTAAATAAAAATTTGCTTAATTGAATTAAGTATAAAAGAGTACTCTAACCAAATTTCATTATTTATCCCTAAATAACTTATGTATATAATTAGATTGATAATCTAACTTAATGTTGATAAAAAATGCAAATATCTGATTATGGTTTTTCTTCCTTTAAACATAAAAGAGGGGGCAGGGCATTTCCTAAAAGAATTGATTAAAATAAGGCCCAATTCCTAAAGTCCAATATCTTTGTTATCATCTGAATTTTCATTCAAAGATTAATTATCTTCTACATCTTTAATTTTTCTAATAAATTTAAAAAGAAATTCTGTTTTTTTTCAATAATTATATAATAGATTTGAAATAATAATGGAAATCCTTTAATTAAAGAGAATTGGATTGAAATGATATAAATGATTCATTTTTTAAATTGAATATATTTGTATTATGGAAATCACTTTCTTCCAAGACTGGTCTATGAAGCTAAGGATCTAACTTAATCTTTGAACAATTAGATGACAACATCGATAATGGCATTTTCCTCTATAGATTATTGTGATAATTGGTACCGGCTCTTCTTGCAGTTTCGGAGGCATAGAATTCTCTTTTCTCTTCTAAATCAGCAGTGGCTCCAGCAACAGCGTTTAAGGAATCCTTCCATAATTTGAGTGCTTTGGCTTATTAGGCAAGGACAGCTGGGAGTTGCTATAAAGGAATTAAAAAAATTGAAGTACAGTTTCTAATTTTTCAACAAGACCAGTTCTTCTTTCATGTTCTGAATTCAACCAGGCAACTTCAGCGTTGGTGTCTGAGACATATTTAGCAAGTGCAAAGGCAGCATGAATTTCTTATTCTTAAAGGGTAGCAAGAGTTGATTCTAATTCAGCTTATAAGTCATATAAGATTTAGAGGACTTATTCACCGGTTGTACCTTCTCTCTTGACTTCAGCAAGTGATTAGAATTTTTGGAGGGCATCTTATTAGAAAAGATGGCTATATGCTGATAATTTATCGGCGATAGTTTGGGCTTTTTCAACGAGTTCAACTCCAGCATTGTTTGTGAGGAAACCAGCAACATCTTATTATAAGAGTTAGACGACTGCTACGGCATCAGCATGATCAGCAAGTGATTTGACAAAGAGTCCATTGGCCCAACATCTTTAGTCTTGGAGTTAAGCATTTCTTCTTTCGATTTCAGCAAGTCTAGCTTCAGCCCAGGCTAACCATGAATATCCATCCTTAATGAATTAATGAGTGTTCATACCCTGACTTAGGCTTCAACATCTGTTCTGACTGCTCCAAGTGATTCCCATTATTGTTTGTTGAGTGAGGCAACATTTGTCAAATCACCAATGACTTAGGAAAAGATTTCTAGAATGATTGAATAAATGATATACCTTCATCTGTATTGTTCTTTTTGTCAGCAGCAGCTTACACATTAACATTTTCTGTCTTTAAATCTCTTAAGAGATTGTAAACTGATTCGACGGCATCGTTTCCTCTTGTGCCTGTTTGGAGAAGCACGGCGAATTTATTTGTGTCAAGAGCAAACACAGCTGCTACGAGGCAAATCACAATGAATGTTTTCATATTTATTTTTAATAATACCAAAAACGGAATATAAAATCATCGTTTTAATGTTGATTATATATTATTATTAATAATATAATCTTGATACATATATAGTCTATCTAGATATTAATTAAATTTATTCATATATCTTAATTTTCATTATAAGTATCTTCACAGATCAATTTGCACTAATTAAAATGAACTTCACAAATCCCTGTTCCATTTTTACGACATTGTTCCAATAAGATTCGACATTCATCAATACAAATTATTTTTGGACATTCATCTAAACATCCATGAACCATACTATATATTATATTTTAATTACTTCTAACAATTTGAATGACAAAATGATGGATTACCAATACTATCACATCCACTTGTACAATCTAACCAATCCATAGTACAATCTCTTTTGCATTCTTCATATGTTAATTAACTTAACGATAAACAAAACAATAATGTTCCAAAGAGTAGTGATTTCATTTATTAATTTATTTTTAAAAAATATTAATCAAATTCACTTAAATCACTTTAGTTTTTACATTAAAGTGATTAATTCATCTAACGAAATCTCTCCATCTTTATCCTTATCACATTCTTCTAAAATATTTTTCCATTATATTTCATCAATCTTAATACCAGACATTATGTATTAAAGTTCAGCTCTTTAAATTTTACCATCACCATTCTAAATTTTTTATAATTATTATTACTTTATCAAACATCTAAAATACTTATTTCAGTTTTTCTTAAGAAAGTAATTTTTCTTTATTTGCTGCAGCCACTAAAAATTCTAATAGGATTCATAATTAAATGAAGTACCATTAAAATCAATCTATCCTGATTAGTTTATATCAACTTATTTCATAATTTCTTAAACTAATTTTTCAGCTTACTCTTATCCATAAAATTTAGAATAATGCTTCTTTAATTCTTCAGGACTGATTGTTCCATTTCCATCAGTATCCATGGCTTTAAATTATTTTAATTATTCTTCCTTTTCTTAATATGTTGTAACTTGTGTTACAATGAATAATTATATTGCATTCTTTAATTTTGATGTACTCTATATTTTATCTTTAAATTTTATACATAAAAATCTTTTAAATTATTGAGTGCATTGACTTATACTGGATTATTAGGAGCTTTTGATTAAATCCATGGATCTTACAATGCTTATTGAGCTGTTATTCTTTATTAAGGATCATGTTTTAACATTTTAGTTATTAAATCTTTGGCTTCTTAAGAAATAGATCTCCATTCAGTATCTATTAATTAGAATATATATTAATACCGTTGAATTCAAAAGTTCCTTTTTAAATTTTCTTTTTAATAGTTGTGTCATCACCGTTAAAAGGAGGATATCCACATAAAAGAATATATAAAATTACACCAACACTCCAAACATCTACTTTTAGATCATATTGACCTTGAAAAACTTCAGGAGCCATATAATATAACTTAAGATTAAAATATAGAAATACAGTCCCAATTTTTAATTTTAATTTTTCGTCTTCTTATACTCTACGAGAAGTGCCAAAATCAATAACTTTAATATTTGAATTAGCACTTTTAGTTTCTAATAATATATTCTCCAATTTTAGATCTCTATGAATAATTTTCCTTTCATGACAATATGTCACAGCAGATAAGACTTATTTCATAATTTCAGCTGCCTTTTTTTCAGTAAAGTTCTTTTCAGATGCAAGTTTATCGAATAGTTCTCCACCCTAACATAACTCAGTGATCAGATAATAATGGATATTGTCTTAATAAAGTTTATGTAACTTAACAATATTAGGATGGTCAATTAACTTCAAAATGTCCATTTCACTAAATAAGATCTTTTAATCCTCCTTAATTAATCCTTATTTCTTCATCTATTTCATAGCATATGGCATTTCTATTTTGTTTATTTCAATTAATACTTGTTTTACGATGAGCTACTAATTTTACACAACCGAATGCTCCTTCTCCCAAAGTTGACCTGACCTCATACTCTTCATAAATATTGCCATCCTTTAAGTCGACAAAGATCTCTGATGAAATCTTTTCTCCTGTAAACTCTTTTTGTGGTTCTCTTTTTCTGGGATTATCTGTTGAAGCAGAATCAGATGAAGCGCAACCCATTATTAATTAAATTTATGAATTTCAATTCTAATCTCTAAAATACTTTTTGATGCTATTTTCTAATTTATTTCAACATTCACGTCATTATAATATTAAAGCACAAAGTCATATATTTTATAATTATTATAACTTATTCATTCTCTAATAAACTTTATTGTGGAGAATGCATAAATATTATTACTTGAAATCAACTCTTGACTTCCTTTAATATAGTAATATTATTTTAATATTTAAAGATGACCTTACTCATTTTTAAATACATAAATTTGACTCTAATCAATTTTGTTTTCAACTTTAAAAAAGAAGTTTTAAAATTCTATTTTTAAATGTGAATACTAAATCAAAATCTATAGATAAGATTACATTAATCATATGTAATAATCTCAATCCCTTTCTACTAATCTGTTGGAACTATCAAATTTTAATTATTATTATTTTTTTATCCAACTCAATCTATTCAATAACTTTTTCCAATATTTTTTAATGAAAAGTGTAAACCATAAACATAGTCTTTAAGAATGTATATATATTATTAATACTAGATTATTTTTTTCCATTTAAGTTAATATTATTATATAGCATTCGATCATTCTATATAATAGATAACAATTTCATAAAGTGCTGGAATTATTATCCATACCAATAAAAAATATTATTATTCTAATGATTAATATATTCTCTTTTGATTAATATGTTTAGGAGTATATTATTTAAATTTATATATTATATTATTCAATAATTCTATTTATTATTCATTCCATTTAGAAATAAAATTTAATTAATTAATTCTATTAGTTTTTTAAGAATATTAATATCAAATTTTGCTAAAAAGGATCAAAAATATTATAAAATTATTTATTTGTTGATTTTCACAAAATTATAAAATAATAGTTGATCATTTTTAATATTGATTTATGATTAGTATAAAATTATTTAAATTCTGAGGAGCGGTATTAAAAAATGGAGGATTTTGATAATGATTTGATAACAAGTAGATATAAAAGAAAACGAAAATTAAGCAATGATATTCATCAAGATTTTTCAATCTGCATTTGCTTAATTATAAAAAGGATATTGTATAATTAGACTCTTAGAGAAAATTCTATAAATAAAAATGAATCAATAAAAAATAAAAAGTCCAATTGTGTAAGAAAAGAAAATTGAAATACAAGAAACTAATAGATATGAATTTAATAATTCTGCTCTTATATAATAATTTTTAATGCATATTTACATCTATCTATTAAATTATAAATACTTAAGAAGAAATAATTAAAGTTCTTAAAGGAAAATAATAAAAAACTAAAATTAAGTAATTCTTAATTGAAATTGTAAATGGAAGAATTAACAATAAAACATGAATCTCTTTTTAGAATTTAATAATGATCTTAGATCAGAAACTCAAGATTTTCCTAATAAAATTAGATAATATCAGAATTATGTTAATGATATAGTTGATAAAAGAGTTTTAACAAATGTTTTTAATAATTTCAATTCTAATTTTCAAAGTAAAAGTGTAAATATTAGAAACTTTAACAAGTTTTTTGGATTTAATTAGAGCTGAAAAAAAGAATAAATAAGTAAATTTAATACAGTATTATAGATCCATATTGGAATAGATAGATTTATATTAGAAGGATAATAATAGTTTTCTAGTTTTAGGGATAAATTTATTGGGTTCTTAAAACATGGTGAATGATTTATATTATTTTAATTAAATATGAAAGCTCTCTTACAATAAACTATGTAGTAAATTAAATTAGATTAAGAATTGAAGAAACTTTTAGCTCATAGAAGTGATTCTTAAGATATTTTAATGAAGTATGAAATTTGTTTAGTTGTGATAGATTATAATCAATTTTTGAATAGGCACTTGATGATCATACAGAATTATATTGGAAGAAGGAACATGCTCATACTAAAACTTAATTGGAATGTTCTATTTAAGAATGTATTGCATTAAGACATGATTTAAGAGAAATGGATGAGGATAGAACAGAAAAATAAAATATTATCAAGGAATAAAATAAATAAATAGATGAATTGTAAGAAGCCTTAGAGGAGATAGAATAGAAATTGAATATTATGCAAGAAAATGTTTTATAGTAAAAATAAGAATTAGCTGAAGAATTTGAACAAAATTTGAATTAAATATAAGATAGTTATAAATTAAAAGAATAAGAGTAATTTTAAAATTTATAATAAAAATTGACAGAATTAGAATAGATTGTAAGTGATTAATAGGTTGCTTTAACAAAAGAAAGGGAATTACAATAACATGTTGTTAAGGATTATAAATAGGTAAAAGCATAATTGAAAACTGAATAAGAAACTGTAACACAATTAAGATAATAAATATAGAGTATGAAAAAAACAAATGAAACTTTAAATATTGATAAATAATGTTTGGAAAATAGATCAAAATAATAGAAATAATAAAATGAAACATAATATAAATAAATAAAATCTTTAGAAACTAAATTAATAGATATAACTGAAGAATTAGAAAGATATAAGAAAAAGAATTAATAAGACTAAGCTAATTTAAAAACTTAATAAAATGATTAAGAGAAAATTTATAAAAGGAAATTGAGAAATTATAAATTAAAGGTGGATGAAATAAAGAATAAAATCAAATAAAATTTGTAAAAAATATTTTCAAGTCTAAAATTGGACATGGAAACATTTAGATTATAAATTTTAAAAGAATTATAATTAGTTTCAACATAAACTTGTTAAATAGTATCTAAATAATTGAAATTAGATTATGATTCAACATAAAGAGAATTCTCTGATAAAATGGAATAAATTCGATATTCTATGTAAGCTCATTTTAAAAACACTTTAGAAAAGCAAATTTAAGAATTTGAATCTAAAGAAATGCAAATGAAAAATGAATATGAATTAATCATAAAAACTTTAAAATCATAAATTTAAGGTCTTGAAGATGTCTAAAAAGATTTAGAAAGAGAAATTTAATAAAAATAAACAGAAACTTAAGAAAATTAATTAAATTTATAAGAAAAAATAGAATTATTAATTGAATAATAAAAATAACTAGATGAACTATCAAATCAAGCAAAAGATTAATTAAATTTATTAATGGAATAGGAAGAATAGATTAAAGAATTGAAGGAATAAAATGAAAAATATACTCGTAAAACAATATAATATGAAGATTATGTAAGTAAATAAGCAATTTTATATTAAACCTAAAAGGCAGAAGAAAAAATGTATAAAAAGTAATATGAAGATGTTGCAGAATCAAATTAACATTTAAAAAAATAAATTAAAATTTTATAAGAACAATTACAAAGTGATTAATTTGCAATAAATAAACTAAAAACTTAAGTTTCTTCAGCAAAATTAAATAATATTAAAGATGTTGAAGAAAGACATTTAATAAGACTATAAAATATAAGAAAAATCTGATAATATATATATATAAATATAATTTTTTCAATGTGTCAATTTAAATGTATTCGCTTGATGAGATTATTAATTAAGTTCATCAAGTTTAATCATTTATTTAACTTTCTTTGGTAAAGTAGTCTTTTTTGTTAGTTGTTTTTTTAAATCAACAGTTTAAGAATATAAATTATCTAGATGAATTTCATATGTAGATTATAATGAAGAAGTATGAGATTCATTGTCTAAATCTTCATGAATTTTTTATTCAATTTTATGATATCTCTTCTTGACTCTTAGATTTCCTATTTTAGAAGCAATAATTTCATGAGAAGGAATAGCTTCTTCATCCATTTCAGTAAAATGATTTCTAAGAATAATAGGTTTTGGTTTATTGTGTAGATAATCATATAATTCTAAATCTTTAGATGTCAATACATCCTTATTATATAATTAAAATTTAGAATGGGATTATTTTGTAATTTACATTTTAGTAAGTTTATTTAATTCTTATTACTTAAGATATTGTTATCTTGAAGCCTCATCCATATATTTTTTGGTTGATTCAGTTAAATTGTTTTTTAAAAAGATTTTTGATATTGCTGGTGTTTCTTTTGCATTTTTGATAACTTTGAATAGATATTAATTATACTTGGCTTCAAATCATCGTAGCTGACAGTCATAGTCTTAAGAGATTTAATTGAAGGAATCTTTTTACTAAAAGGATCTTTAGTTTAAGCTAATTTATCTTCAATTCCTTCAGAAGCATCTACTATAGTTTTAAACAATCCAACATTTTATAGATTTTATCTTCTTTGAGTTTCATTATCATCCTTCTTTTACATCATTCTTGTATGAATTAAATTATTTAATCCTTGCAATTTGGATTTTAAATAGACACTTCTATCATCTTTAGTGTTTCTAACTTATTTATGTTTGAACTTATTTTTAAATCTTACTAGTGGTCCCAAAACACTTATTCCTTTTTAATCAACATGATCTTCCATTAATTATTATCGTAATCTAGGATAGTTGGATAATTGCAGTAATTCAATACTAGTTATTTTACCATCTAAGAACAATTCAAAAGAATCTTTAAATAGCATATTGTTATTGTGTGTTTAAAGAGCTACATTTCCTTTTGAAGATCTTTAACTTTAACTGCTACGGACAGAATCAATAATTGGATTGAATTTAATCTGCTTCGATTTTCTAGGTTAAATCAAGTTTTTCAATTATGGAATTTTTTTTCTTTGAGTCATTATGTTACTACTGAATTCTTTGACTTCATCTGTCTCTGTTCGAAGATAAGTAGAAATAGTAGATGATTCATTCATTAATTTAATTAAATATGCGTCTAAGGGCAATTTAAAAGTATAAAAAGCCAGCTGGAATAAGAAATGTAATAATGAAACTATTAACATTGAAAGAATTAATTTCTATATTGCATAGAAAGTAAAACTAATTTAAAAGTCTTAAAGAAATATATTATTAAATATTTAAGCAAAATAATTTAGAATAATATAGGAAATGGAAAATAAAGATTAATATATAAAATACAATAATGTCATGATACTAAAGTAATTCTATCGTTTTAATCTCCATGAATTTAAATCTGATTAAGTGAAGAGTATGTATTTAAAAACTCTTCAATTTCTTACATTTAAGATCCTTTACTAATAGCTTATCTAACAAATTAATCTTTATTTATAGTTCCTTTATTTTTATTACATAATGATGACAATAATTCATATAATTTAGCAGTTTTATCCTTTCTTTATACAGTGTCTAAGATAATATAAATATAAATACCATCTATTTATTATGCTCTTCTAACACTTTCTTAGGAAATATCCATTAATCTAATAGCTTCTTCAACATCTCTTTAAGTGACTCTATCAGCCAATTATAATTTAGCCTAAAATAATAAATAAGTAATACAATAGCTTAAGATAATCTAATAATAGCTAATAATGTTCTTGGAGTAGTATAAGAATATCCATCAAGAGTTTTATCAAATGTTTATTTTCTTCTTTCAACATATTGATCAGCTATATATTAATGTATTTCAGAAGTAAGAATTGGTTCATATTATTTGGATAAAGCAACAAATGTAGTTATTTCTTCAACTGAATATAAATCTTGAGTCTAATTTTCCTTATATTTATTTTAATGAACTCTACCAATATGATATGCTAATTTAGTATCAGCTTCTTAATTAATTTCATCTAATAAAATGAATATAAGATCAAATCTAGATAATAAAGCAGCAGGTAAATTTATATTTTGATGTGGTGTCTATTTTTTATTATATCTTCCATATAAAGGATTAGCAGCTGCTAAAATAGATGTTCGAGCATTTAAAGTTGTAGTAATACCTGCTTTAGCAATACTAACAGTTTGTTATTCCATTACTTCATGAATAGCAGTTCTATCACTTTCATTCATTTTATCAAATTCATCAATACAACATACTCCTCTATCAGCCATAACTAAAGCACCACCTTCTAATGCCATCTCTCCAGTAATTGGATCTCTAATTACTGCAGCTGTTAGACCAACACTAGATGATCCTTTACCAGTAGTATAAACTCCTCTTGGTGAAACTTAAGATATATATCTTAATAATTAAGATTTGGCTACTCCTGGATCTCCAATTAATGCAACATTTATATCTCCTCTAATTTTTAATCCATCATGCATTTCTTTACTTACTCCTCCTACAATCATTAATAATAATGCTTTTTTAACATCTTCCATTCCAAATATTTCAGGTGCAATTGATTTTGCTAATTTCATATACAAATCACTAAATGGATATTTTTTAATATCTTCAAAAATCTTATGACCACTAACACTTTCAATATCAATTTCTTTAAATTTCTTTTTATCTCTTTTAATATGGAATGCTTCTATATAAGTACTATAAAATGATGTTTTATTAGCAAAGAATCCTTCTTTTTCAACTGGTAAAAAGACACCTTAAATAGTAACCATATCTCCTGGAGAACATATTCTAATGTTACTATCTCCTCTTGCCATAACTGTAAATGTTCGTGGAATTGATCCTTTAGGTAATTGTTCTTTAAGTTCTTATATTTTGATTTCTTAATTGGATATAAATTTAGAACTGCCATGATTGAATATCAATCTTCCTCTCACTCTATTATCTCTACATTTATCACTTGCACAATCAAGCATTGGAGTAAATGTCTTACCATGTACTGTTTAATAATTTTCATATCCACATGCATCACATGAAAAACATGCAACTATTATTTAAGGTCTAACTTCTGATGTTCTAACAACCATTGCTTTTATTGTAATTAAACATCCTATCAATTAAGCCTTTAGATTTCTTATAGCCATGATTTATTATTTTGTTTATGGTCCACGAATTATAAATAATTGACTACATTTATTTATTTCATTTACTATCTGCGTATTAATTCTGGAGGAAGTCTTTTCTATTAGTTATTGTTTCCATCTTATTCCATATTCTATTGTCTTTGAACATTAATTTCATCATCAAATAAATCAAAATTTTATTCAAAATCTCTTGTCTATTAAGGCATTAAAGCATCACAAGCTTAATATAGTAATCTTTGATAAGATAATGTATTTGTTTTTATTTTATTAACAAAATCTATTCTATCATTAAAAAAATATTCAAGATCCTCTAAGTAGATATCAATACGATTAGTTTATCTGTTTGCTATTTTTTACTATTTTACTCTCAATTATATCATACCAACTCAATCATATATTTGCGTTAACCATAAGTATTATCAATTTCTACTATTGAATTGTCACGAAACTCAGCAAGAAATTCACTTAAACTGCTTAACTCTGAAGCATATTCAGGTACAAGAAATTGACGCTTGTTATTTTGTTTTGCCATTTATTTTTATTATTGATCACAAATCGTGGGAATTTCATAAAATAGGCGCCAATTAATATTATATATTTATCATTAATAATATTACTTTTGCGCTTTAACTCATTTTGTAACAATATTATAATGATACATTTTCATCAATTTTTAATTCTTTTTTAGATTTAATTCTTATAATCCAATTAAATTCAACAATTTCTTAACTTTTAAAAAGTATTACAAAATCTTAATAATGTTATTATAAATTATACTATCTAAAACTACCTTATTAATATATAACTATAGCATTATATAAAATTCACTTTTAAAAAATAAACTTACTAATCATAAATTATTCATAATCATTAATACACTAACATACATCAACATTCTTTTTTTTAAACAAACATTTAGTGAAATATATATTATATATATAAATAAAATTAATCAAAATGGTGAGTGCTTTTTCAATTGGTAAAGCGTAACGATGTATTTATCATACTTAACTACATTAGCCACTCAACCCAGGAGTGAAACACCTGGACCAGGAGCTTACTAACCAATAAAAAGATAGAAGATGACTCCTCCATCTTTCAAGTAAATTTTGCCTGTTAAAGTAGATTTGGATCTGGTAATAGAAGTGGCCTTCTTAAAGTATTTGCCCCAGGACCTGGTGCATATGAACATCCTTCAAGAGTAACCAAAGAAGGACCAAAGTATTCCTTTGGTCTTAAGAAACCAACAATTTTAGCAAAATAGGGACCAGGACCAGGTAAATATAAAGCATTCATTTTTTAGGAGCTTACAATCCTAATTATCGAACAATGGTCAAGGCTCTTCCAAATTATTCCATTGGAGCAAAATTATCATAAACCTACTCTACATTTTAACCAGGGCCTGGAGCTTATGAAAACCAATCGACTGTATTAGGAGTTCCTTGCATGAAGTAAACATAGGTTTGAATTTAAGATTTCCCCACTCTAAGCGTGAGGGATTCAATGATTTAACTCGTACACCAGGACCTGGATCATATCTTAAAAGACCTAATAGTGCTGGTCCATAATATAAATTTGGAACAGCATCTAGAGGAGCTTTTTCAGAAATAAAGAATCCTGGTCCAGGAGAATATGAAGCAAGAAGCGAGTTTAATGTTTCTTAAAAAGGATTTTCCATGCTTTCTAGAAGAAATTAAACTCAGTAAGAATAAGTGCCAGGACCTGGAACATATAATTGGGATAAGAAACAAAAATTGCAACCTCCATCATATAAAATAGGAAATGAGACTAGAGATAGCTTAAATCGAGAAATGCTTAGAACTCCAGGACCAGGAACTTATGAATCTAGATATGAATTTGCAAGGCCTAAATCAGCATAAGTTCGTATTGGTAGTGCTACTCGTAGGCCATTAAGTGATACAAGAGATATTCCAGGACCAGGAACTTATGATTTGAATACTAAAATAGGAGAGGGTCCCAAACATTAGATTTTAGGTAGTAAGTATGAACCAACAACTAATTTAAATTAACCTGGTCCAGGTGCATATAATCCAAATGATGGACCAAGTAAACAACGTCCTGCTTCAGCTAAAATTGGTACAGGTCAAAGAGCTGAACTGAATGCTGGTTTTGGGAAAGATGCTCCAGGTTAGACTATTTAATTTATTTTAGGACCTGGAAATTACAATTTGAGAGGTTCTTCTGATGGACCTAGATGGGGATTTGGAACAGCACTAAGACCAAATTTGAACTAAACGGATTAGAGTGTTCCAGGACCAGGAAATTATAATCTCAAACCAACTTTTGCAGATGTTCCATCATATCTATTGAATAAATGAATATATATGAATTATAATATAATCATAGATTTAAGTATTTTATTATATAATTCTATTTGTTTATAATGGAGTTATCGTTTTTTAACATTTAATTTAAACTATTTTAATTTTAGTTAGAAAAACGAATAGTCTTTGCATTAAAAGTGAATGTTGTTTAAATTGTAAATCAATAATTTAATTATGAAATTGATTCTTATCGCTCTTTTGGGATTGACACTCACATAAGCTGTCTTTGTTAAAAGATCAAATGACCCAAGCAAGGCTATCTTCACATAATTAGAAGCCATGGAAGAACACGAATTAGGAAGAAAATTATTAGACACAATTGCTCTTTAATTGAATAACAAGGCTCCATTGGGAGATATAGCTAAAATGTTATAATAATTGAGAGAAAATCTTATCCTCAACTAATAAGAAGCTGATTAAAAGCATGCTTAAGATGAAGTTGATTGTGAAACAGAAATCTACTAATATAACAGAAGAATTGACTTCGCTTCCAATGAAATCACAGAATCAACCTAAGAAATCTAAACCCTTAGTGCCAAGGTTGAATAATTGACATAAGATGTTGAAGACAAATAAGTCTAATTAGATATATTGAATGAATAAGAAACCTAAATTAGAGAATAAAGAGCTGAAGATGCTGAAAGTTTCAAGACATTCGAGAATGAAACAGAAAATGTCATTGAAGCTGTTGAAGTTATCATCTAAAGATTGAGTTCAATCCAACCAGATTAAGAAGTCTTGGCTGCTTTAACATAATTAAACAAGATTGGTGCATCCAATCCAATCCTTGCTCTTATGTAAGTTGCTTCAACATTCTCAGCTGAATAATTAAACAATGTCCTCGGAAAATTAGGTGAAGTAAGCACTTAATTAGCTGAAGCACTTGAAAATGCCAGATAAACAGAAATCTAAGCTTAATTAGATTTTGAAGCTTTAGTTGTTGAAATTGCATCATAAAGAGAATCTTTGAGCGCTGCCAGAGAAGACTCTGAAAGATAACTCCAAGACAACTAATAAGCTTTGGATTTATAAAAGAAGAGAAAGGAAGATGCTACTGATGAATTGAACGCTGCTTCATCAGGAAAAGAATAAAAGGAAGCTGAATGCGATTCATGGAGAACTTAATATGCTGAAGATTCTGAACACAGATAATAAGAAATCTCTATTATCAGATAAGTTGAAGAAATCTTGGCTACTAAATTATCCAATGTTAAGGTATATCTCTAAGAGAGAGCATCAGCATGATAACAATTTAATTCTTAAAAAAAATATATAAATCAATTCTAATTTTATTTTATAATAATTTATAATAAATGTTTTTAGATAATGAAAACATTAGCATGCGTCTCAAAATTGTAGAAGATCGATTAGGATTTATAGAAAATCTAACTCAATTATAAGACAAGCGAATTAATGAATTAACTAAACAATTAGATCATGTTATTCATCAATTTCAAGGTTTGAATTTGGATCGTTGTAGAAATGATGAAGGCTTAATTTTCAAAATTGAACGCTTTGAAAAAAGCCTTGTTATTTTGTAAAGGGAAATGAATCAAATAGGTATTGAATTTATTGTAAATCTAAAGCTACTCATCAAGATGAAAGAATTAATTAATTGATTAATTAATTAGTTGGACCTAGTTTTAAGGATATTGATATTTAAATTAAATAAGAGTCTCAAAGATTGTAATTGCAATGTTAAAGGTAGTTGGATGAAATGTATGAGGAAATCATTAATAAATTTAAGACACCCTTACAGAGTAGTGTTGCTCATGGAGGAAGAGTGAGCATATTAGAATCAACTTCACATGATGATACAAAGAAAAAGATTGATGATGAAATTAATAGAAGAATTTCAGAAGAAAATGAAAAGAGAAAATCATTTATAGAAAGTGACAAAAAGTAACATAAAAATGGATAATTATCAACAGAAAAATCAAGAGCAAGAGAAATTTAAAATCGCTTAAATTTAGAAAGAAAAGCCAAATAAGACAAAATTAATTAGCTTAATGAATTATACCAATTTAGAAAGCATTGAATTAAACTATAAAAACATAATAATACTTATTATAAGAATATATTATTTAGAAATTTAAAATAGAGATTTATTAAAACAAAATAACAAATCAAAATTATTGTTTAACTTGAAGAATTTAGTTAGCATTAATTTTCTTCTCATCTTCTAACTATTTATCTGTAATTAATTTAGATATGTATCCAAATATTTTAGTTCTACCCTCTCTTATTACTATAATTTAGTCAGTTTATAAATATTCAGCTGCATATAAAAATTTTAATCTAACAATTAAAATTGAATATTACCTAACAGTATCAACATCCCCTGTTCTTAATACTTCATGTTATAATATGTTTTTAATCTCAACTGCTTATCTAACAACTCCACAATGCATGACTGCTTGATATCCCTTACTCATAGTAGTAGGATGGTGAAGTATATGGATGTTTGCCTGATTTAGAATAAATATTATACTTCGAATTAAGTTACAGGTTCTTATTTTATAGCAGGATCTATGATAATCATCCCCTTTCTAAAATCAGCTCTATCTAATCTATCACCAGCTTTGGATGGTTTAAGAGAAAAACAAGCAAATTCTCCTACTTAAGCAGAATCCGTCAATACTCTATTAATATGAATTGATTTAATATTCACAGGCTTAAATTCTAATATAGAATCACAAAATATACATTTAGCTTTATCTGGACCCAAAAGTACATGTTAATTTAGAATTGCTTTTCCACTTCTTACTATACCACTAACTACAATCCCGACACCTGGAACGTTGAAATTTTCTTAGATATCAAATTGTAATGGATCATTAATAGTTTGATAAGCTTTATTTAGTTAATCTCTATTTGGAACTGCACTTATGAAACGTGTCAATTGCTATAATCCATTTCCTGAGACACTGGACACTTAGAAAATGGGTACAACATTATTGCCATGCATTAATC
This sequence comes from Paramecium pentaurelia, assembly GCA_905183005.1. Taxonomy (NCBI): domain Eukaryota; phylum Ciliophora; class Oligohymenophorea; order Peniculida; family Parameciidae; genus Paramecium; species Paramecium pentaurelia. The sequence goes on along the minus strand of CAJJDO010000038.1, from coordinate 485,033 downwards.
CTGCCCACTTATCTATTTCATTTAAATCAGATTTTTCATCAAATAATACAGCTGTCCTTTTTATAGCAGGACTCTTAATCAAAGATTTAATATGTTCAAGTGTTTCATTGTAAATATTTTATGGAGCTATGTCAACTTTTGTTAAGACTATTGCGAAAGGTATTTTTAAAAAGAGACTTACACCTAAATGTTCTCTGGTCATTTTTGATACACCCATATTTGCACCAACAATTATTAATGAGTAATCAGGAATCATTGCTACTAAACCAAAAATAGTGGTTTTCAAATATTTCTCATGACCACATAAATCTATGAATGTGACAATCTTTTAACTCTTCTCTACAACTTAACTCCAGTATTTGTTTTTATTTTGATTGAATCTCTCAGGTAATACCTATTTAAGATTCTCATCAAAGCCCATTATTTCTTAAGCTACAGATGAAGTTCTTCCATTTTCTTTCTCATGTTTATAATTAAAGACACGCTTAAATTTAAATACATTATTATACTTCTCTTGCACCACCTCTTCCATCATCTAAAATTCCTTTTGTCAACACACCAACTAATGTTGATTTACCTGAATCTACATTCCCAATTATTGCTAATTTGCTATGATCCTTTCTTTGTATTTGCATAATTATTATATAATATTTCTTTATTCAAAAAGAATTAATTATAAATGTAATTAAAATTCTTTCATTATTGTTATATTTTAAAATTTATCATAATAATTATGTATTATCAATTTTAAGAAAAATTAAATTAAATATTTTCTCTTTATAAATACTCTATTAAGGCCTGTTTTTATTGTGGATTCAGAATGGTTTATAATGTATATTAAGTTCCAATCATATTATTGATTTTGATGTTAGATGACTTTAGGAATGAGTTTTATAAAAAAGCATTTTGATTTGTATTTCCATTATCAAAGTTTTGCTTTTGAAGTTATTATCTTGCAAATACATGATCAACTGTTGGATTGGTATTTTATTATGATTATTGTGGTTATTATCTTGCAAATAAAGGATCAACCCATGGATCAGTATTTTATTATGATTATTGCGGTTATTATCTTGCAAATACAGGATCAAACGATGGATTAGTATGTTACTATGATTATTGGGGTTATTATCTTGCAAATAAAGGATCAAACGATGGATTAGTATTGTATTATGATTATTGAGGTGATTATCTTGTAAATACAGGATCAATCGGCGGATTAGTATGCTACTATGATTATTGGGGTTATTATCTTGCAAATAAAGGATCAACTGTTTGATTAGTTGTATATTATTTAGGAAATACAGGATCAATCGCTGAATTAGAATTTTATTAAAATTAATGGGGGAATTATCTTGTAAAAAGGGGATCATTTGATGGATTAGTAATTTATAAAGGCTATTGAGGTTATTATCTTGTAAATACAGGATCAACCGATGGATTAGTATTGTATTATGATTATTGTGGTTATTATCTTGCAAATAAAGGATCAACCCATGGATCAGTATTGTATTATGATTATTGGGGTTATTATCTTGCAAATAAAGGATCAACCGATGGATTAGTATTTTATTATGATTATTGGGGTTATTATCTTGTAAATACAGGATCAACCGATGGATTAGTATTGTATTATGATTATTGGGGTGATTATCTTGCAAATAAAGGATCAACCGATGGATTAGTATTGTATTATGATTATTGGGGTGATTATCTTGCAAATAAAGGATCAACCGATGGATTAGTATTGTATTATGATTATTGGGGTGATTATCTTGCAAATAAAGGATCAACCTATGGATTAGTATTGTATTATGGTTATTGGGGTTATTATCTTGCAAATAAAGGATCAACCGATGGATTAGTATTTTATTATGATTATTGGGGTTATTATCTTGCAAATAAAGGATCAACCGATGGATTAGTATTGTATTATGATTATTGTGGTTATTATCTTGTAAATACAGGATCAACCGATGGATTAGTATTGTATTATGATTATTGGGGTTATTATCTTGTAAATACAGGATCAACCGATGGATTAGTATTGTATTATGATTATTGGGGTTATTATCTTGTAAATACAGGATCAACCGATGGATTAGTATTGTATTATGATTATTGTGGTTATTATCTTGTAAATACAGGATCAACCGATGGATTAGTATTGTATTATGATTATTGGGGTTATTATCTTGTAAATACAGGATCAACCGATGGATTAGTATTGTATTATGATTATTGTGGTTATTATCTTGTAAATACAGGATCAACCGATGGATTAGTATTGTATTATGATTATTGGGGTTATTATCTTGTAAATAAAGGATCAACCGATGGATTAGTATTGTATTATGATTATTGGGGTGATTATCTTGCAAATAAAGGATCAACCTATGGATTAGTATTGTATTATGGTTATTGGGGTTATTATCTTGCAAATAAAGGATCAACCGATGGATTAGTATTTTATTATGATTATTGGGGTTATTATCTTGCAAATAAAGGATCAACCTATGGATTAGTATTGTATTATGATTATTGTGGTTATTATCTTGTAAATACAGGATCAACCGATGGATTAGTATTGTATTATGATTATTGGGGTTATTATCTTGTAAATACAGGATCAACCGATGGATTAGTATTGTATTATGATTATTGTGGTTATTATCTTGTAAATACAGGATCAACCGATGGATTAGTATTGTATTATGATTATTGGGGTTATTATCTTGCAAAAAGAGGATCAACTGATGGATTAGTATTGTATTATGATTATTGTGGTTATTATCTTGCAAAAAGAGGATCAACTGATGGATTAGCTGTATATTATTTAATAAATAGAGGATCGATTGATGAATCAGCATGTTATTAAGATTCTTGAGGTTATTGTCTTGCAAATAGAGGATCAATCGCTGAATATGAATTTTATTATAATTAATGGAGTTATTATGTTGTAAAAAGTTGATCAATCGGTGGATTAGTTATATATTATTGAGATTGTTCGGGTTATTAACTTGTAAAAAGTGGATCATTTGAAATATTAGTATTTTATTAAGGTTATTATGTTGCCAAAAGTAATTCAGTTATTTGAATATTATTTTATTAAGGTATTTGTTATTGTAATGGAGCCTCTTCCATTGTTAAACCTGACTCAATTGATTGTGGAGGCTACTATCTTTCAGAATGATTATTACTATCGAACTACCTCAAATAATTACTTTGTGTCAAATTTCCGCCTATTAATTATTAGTTTTTTTTGAGTAAATCAGTTGTTTATTATTAATTATATGGTTAATTACTTTATAGGTATTATTAATCCTAATTTTCAATTTAAGTGATTTATTAATTAGATTATTATTTATTTTTTCCAAATTAGTTAGCTTATTAATTTTCTAAGTTAGTTTCTATATATTCATCTTAATCTTGCAGAGAACTTATGATTTAATTTTATTATATAATAGCTTAGTTTGAATTAGATTATTAAGTTCCTAATAGATTTCCAGTATCAAAACTATTTTAATAATGTTTTTCATATAAATTGTTAATGTGTTATGATGCAGTAATATTTCCTCCTCCAATAACTGTTCCTCCATCTTATGAATTTTTACTCTAGCTTTTCATAACATTTTCAATAGGTATAGGAATATTTTGATTGATTTGATTAATATTGGATTTAGATTTGTTATTATCATCTATAACCTCTCCACTTTACACTATTATAATAAAATATAATTAAACTTTTTCTTTAGCCATCCAATCCTCTATGGAAGAATAGAACATTTTAACCAATATCATTTATATAATCTTTAAGGAATGTTTCTCTTCCACCAATAAATTTATTAGTGCCCTTAATTTCCAAACAGAATTGTTCACTTAAATTAAATTATCTAGATGTCAAAAATAAGTATTTACTCAAAATATTCAGCATCTTAAATCATTTTTGCAATATTTAAAAGTGTAATTGTATCTTATAATTCAGTTTAAAATGATTCAATCTAATATTGGCTTTGTAATTCTATTGTTAATTCCATAAAAAATAAATAATTAAAAATATTTATATCAAAATTAGAGAAATAAATTTGTATAAATAGAATAGTATTGTTCTATAATTTTCATTAATTATTAATATTTATTAATCAATTTCTTAAGATATTAATAAATTTTAATTGATAATGCATTCGTTATAATTCAAAGTTTTTCTTTTTTCTTTTTTTGTTCATAATTTACATAAGATCCTCTATTCATACCTTTAAGAGATGAATAATTATCCCAATCACCATTTCTTCCATCATTATATTTACGTAATAAATATACACCATTAGAGACAACCTAAAGGAATTAAAAATAATGAAAACTTTCTTTGCATCTTATATTTCAACCATATGATGTGTGTCTCTATGTAGTTTCTTTAATAATGCTAATTTTTCTTCATTGGGATTTAATTTATCTTTATCTGCAAGATTAGGTGGGAAATCTAAAGGCATTTTAGTAATATCTTTTTTCTTATAAGTTTAATTAAGAGGTAAAATTCTATTAATAGTATAATGAATGCTTTCTGGATTCTTTCTCATTTCAGATGGGACTTTAGAAACTAATTTAGGATTCTTGAATCTATGAATTGGTTTATTGATTAGAATACTCATCCAAGCATTCATTCTAATTCTTCTATCTTCTAAAATTACATTCTAAAGATGATAAAATTTAAATCTATTATAATAATCTGTTTCCAATTCTTTAAATAATAATTCAATCATTTCTTTAGTATAATGATTTGGTTCATAAAGATCAATAGTTTCAATCATAACATTAGCAGCATTACCTTTTTCACTATATAATAATTCTAAGATTTCTTATTTATTCATCTCTTTAGCTAATGTGTTTAATTCTTGATCAGTCAATATATGTTGCATATTTCTACCTCCTTGTAAATGTGTATAACCATTACAATGAAATTGACACTTTTCACACAATTACTAATAAATTTACTTAATATCTTCTTCCTTTAATAATCTAATTGGTGGTAATTGAACTCTTTAAGGCAATTATGTTCTAGTAGCTGTTGTTGGTTAAGGTCTGATTTTAATTCCTAATTTAGTTTATTCAGAAACAATAAGTGATTCTCTTACACTTTCTATATGTTCTTTTCCAATTATTGCACATTCTCTACAAAAACATTAATCAACACTATGATAATTAACACATGGACCATATATAGCAAAAATATCTAATCTTTCTAATGCATTTGAATGTTCTAAATTAGGTGGATATAGAAATTTAAATAATATTTCTAAAGATACTTTCATTTTATCAAATTTGAAATCAGGTATTTTTTAAGGGATTGGAAACTTAAAAATGTCCCTTTCTTTATTTGCTGAAAATGGATCATCACTACCATGAAATTCATTTTTTATTATAGATGTTCCATATATTGCTCTTAATGATTATGGATCTGCTTTTTTAGCTTCAATTGGATCTTTATTTCCAATCATCTTTTTCCATACCATTATAGGATTTTCAGTTTCATGACATAAAAGAAACATAACACATTCACCAGATAACATATATGTCATAATTTCATCCATATACTTTTATTACTTGTAAAACAGATTTAGTACTTCTTCTCTGTAGAGTTCTCTCAATAGATAATTATTAAATATTATACTTAAACAAAGTTTTTTATTGTTAATCCAGTAGCTTCTATTTTATTAACAACCTCCTATACTATATTTGGTTTAAGAGTTGTATCTGGTTTGATCATAGCAAATGTATATGGCAAATTCTCTTGTTTAGGATCAAACAACATATTATTATTAAATATTATTAATATTATATAATAATATAACTAAAGTTAATAAATCAAAAGGAGTTCTATTCCTAACTGTAGTTTAGATAATTATAGATACTCTATTATATGATTGTATTGGAAGATTTCTATTTCTTACAAAAAATTGGAGATATCAAACATATAATGGATTAGTTAGATAGAGTTTCATTTAATGAAACAATATAATAAGTTATATTTTTTAACCTATTTTTTATTGATTTAAATATTCTTACTATCATTTTATTTAATATATTTATACCTATAAATATTAAACTATTTATGAACTCAAAAATAAGTAGAATAATTAATCAACAAAATGAAAACTAGAAGATCAAGTTCAGCTTAGCCTTCATACTAATCTGAGGAAGACTATATAGAGAAAAATAAACATATTTGCAAATCAATTAATCCCAAATTAACATTTAGATAAATTAGAAATAAATTATCATCTGAATGGAATATTTTAGCTAATAAACCAAAAGTAATATATTATTATTTAATAAAGAAATAAACTAGATTAGATGATTTTATAATCTCTATAAGTTCATCACCTAAACCAATTTAATAAAAAAAATAAAAAAAAATAAGCATTTAAAAACATCGAAAACATCATCAAATTAACAAAAATTAAAAGTCTCTATAAAATAAAAAATTCAAATAAACTATAATCCCATCTTCTCCAAAACAAGTACCCAGTATTATTATTACTGATTCTGAATCTTTAAAAATTAGTTTGACTTCATAAGAAGATAAGTAATCTATTTTAAGAGAGAGTCCTGTTATAATTTCTACTAATAGTTTATAAATAAAGGAAGTCAATTAATAACCTTAAAAGGAAGTCAATTAATAACCTTAAAAAATAATTACACATACAAAATAGGAAGAATCTAAATAAAATTTAACCTAAAATCAAAAATTTTAGAAAGAAAATAAAAAACATAAACTAAAATTACCTATTCAAAAATTGAAGTTAAGAAGATTAAATAAATTAAGCAAACTCAAATCAAAATGTAAACCAGGAATACCATCTGAATTTCAACCTATATTAGCATAAGATTTTATTAATTCAGCCAAAAAATTTGATCACGTTAGCGTGATTACTATATCTAAATCTAAAGTTGATTAAGGTTAGGTGGGTTTAGATGAAATTAAAAACATAGTATCTCATACATATGGAATAATTAATCATGAATAAAGTAATTCGGAAAGGTTGAATTTCTAATTGTTTTTTGAAGTTGAATTCTAACCTAGAGAAAATGGAAATGTTCCATAAAATACATTTTGTACTTCTAAGTAAGCTGCCTTTTATTGCAAAGACATAACTTTAGGATATATTTAAAAACACAAAGATATATTTACTTAAAACGATGAATATTATTTGAAATGAATATTAATCTATATAATTGTATAAATAAATTTGTTTTAATTTTCTATTTTAAACTATTCATTTATACTTTAATTTTAAAATGTATACTAAATAATGACTTGCTATTATCTAATACTCAGAGTATATAAATAAAAATAAGGAAAGTTTATGAAAATCTCATTTAATATGAATACAAATAAATGATATTTAGATATATTAATCTTAGGAAATTTTAGAATTATTTAAAAATTTGTTGTGAATTATATCATAATGAAATTTTAATTAAATATCGTTACGTAACTTTAAAAGTTAAAAAAATTGGTTATTTCATAATGAGAATTTTAGAGCAAATTTAAATATTTTCATAGAGCTAAAACTAAAATTGCCTCTTAATTTTACTTAATAAATTCTACATTAGAGTTAGATAATCAATAGATAAATTATAAATGTTTATTGAATTACCTTGATTTATCTAAAGTAAATTGAAATCTGCTAAAATCAGAATATTATGATTATAATGAATAAAAAAAAAGTGTATCAAATAAGATATGAATATATCAACTGTTAATCAAATCAATTATGATATTTCCTTATTAATTCTAATTTACAGAAATAAAGTACTTAATTCAATAATAATTTTTTTTTATATTTTATATTTTTCCCAATATTAATCTCAGAATTAATCAGATCCCATTAACAGTTTGTAATGAAAAACTTGAAGGGCAATAAGAATTATTAATATATAATCTAAATAAAAATGAACTCAAATTAAAGTTTGATATTAAGAGTTACCTTTGGAGAATTTAAACAAAAATTAATTATTGATGATCATTAGAAATCGATCATTGACTTAAAAAATGAAATATCTAAATAATTTTTAGAAAATGGAATTAATATTGATTAGAATAAAGTATTGCTTTAAGATGAAGATGGATTTATTCTAAATGAAAGTGAAACAATTTATAATTTACTGAAAACAAATGATATAGTAAAAGTAGTACAATAGGAAGAGAAATAAAATATTGTAATTTAGTAATAATAGAAACAAATAGAAACTTAAGAATGCTAATAAGAATAATTATAATAAAATATCAATTAAAATAATGATCCTGTTGAGGCTATTGTTGTATTATTTGATATTTCAGGATCTATGAAAGGAAATTACTTTAAAGAAGATTAATTATCTAGAATTGGAGCAGTAAATGCTTTTTTTTCAGCCTTTGCTGATAAAACTTTAGCTTTCGAATTTAATCATATAGTAAAACTTGTATGGTTTTAATCATTTATAGTAGATAAATGTGAATTTACAAATGATTTTAATACTTTCATTAAATTGGTTGATGATGCATCTCCAGGAGGTGGAACTAAATGTTATGATGCAATAGATTATGCAATTGAGTAATTAAAAGAAATCAAAAAGAAATATCCAAATATAATATTAAGAATACTTGCATTAACAGATGGAGATGATAATTAATCAAAAGAAAATCCATAAAGTTTAATCTCCAAAATTTTTGAAAATTAAATTATAATAGATTCCTTTGTTGTAAATAATGATTGTGTAGGATTAAAAACTTTGACTCATGCAACTAATGGAAGATGTTATTGTCCTTAAACTCTAGCTGAAGGCATGTCTTTATTTGAAATTGAAAGTATCTTAAGTATAAGTCATAGAGAAAAATAAGAATATCCAAAAGAAATGCTAGATTTAAATTCATTATAAAATAAACCTTTTGATACTGAAGCAATGAAAGTTATATCTATGGATGTCTAAAAGACTGCTGTTATGAAAAAAGAAGAAATTTTAAAGAAAATGTCACAAATGCAAAACCCAACTTAAAACTCTGGCTCAACTTCCTAAGGAATAAATAATTAAACTAGAATATTAAAGGAATTACAAGAAGTTACTGTATAAGGTGATAAATTGAATTTTAAATGCTATCCTACTGCAAATGATATGAAAACATGGAAGGTTTTATTGTATGGTCTTAAAGGAACTGTTTATGAAGGTGGATTATACATTTTAAGTTACATATTCCCATAAAACTATCCTTTTAGACCTCCAAAAGTTTAGTTCATCACTAAATTATATCATCCTAATGTCAGTAGAGGTGGATCGATTTGTTTAGATATAATAAATAATTCTTGGAGTCCTGCACTGACAATTATATAAGTACTTAATTCAGTTTCAGAAATGCTTTAAAATCCAAATGCTGATGATGCTTTAGATTGTAATATTGCAGCAATTTATAAACATGAACCAGAATTATTTAAATAGAATGCTTTAAAAGAGAAATTAGAAGTAGCTTCTCCATCAGAGGATAATTTATTAGCAGATATTTTAGGAGCAATTGATGCTAATTCCTAAGACTATATAGATACTAAAAAAGAATTATAAACCTGGTTGGAATAATAAAAATAAAATTGAAAATAAATTTACATCATTATTATTATTAATAAATAAAATTTAATTTTAATTCATTTTAATACCTTAATCATAATGATTATATTTATATATTTATATATTTATTAACTTAATTTAAATTTACTTACTTTTATGTACTAAAGTCAACATTTATTATAGAAACTATTAAGAATGATTTAAATTAAATAAATTTTTATTTAACAAAATTAATTTATTAATAGTTTGAAGCTTTATGTAAATTTCTTTCTGAATTTATATGATTTAAATTTTGGTTATGAATTTCATGTTTTAGAGATTTTGCATTCAGATCAAGACTTACATTGAATTAATAAATTTATATGTTGATAATTTTGTTGAAATTTAAAGATTGAATTTATAAATTTATTGATGAAAATGAAAATTATTGTAATCCTGAAAATGCTCATCTTGATAGAAGGATATATCATATTTGATCAGGGATATAATGAATAGTTTCTCTATACAACAGGATTTTCATGTTCAATTTCTAATACGATTACAACAACTGTGACATTTTCAGGTACTTTTTAAGTTCCTCCCCAAATATTATTAATTCCAAAGAGCATTTCTATGAAAAATTAGTCCCCTCGTACATTTGATTACGATATCATTTCTCTAACTACACAATGTATAAATTTTATATAATTGAAAGAATTTTAGATCAAAATTACATGTCCAAGTGATGTGATGGTGAAATATTTGTTTAATTGGTATGCAGTTAATGACAATAGAATAGTAATTTTGGAGAAAAAAAAATAAACTAGTTGTTTAGATTAAAGTATCTATACACATTCTCATAATTTATCAAAAGCAAAATAAGCATTTGTTATTCTTCAAAGTTGGGGAATGTCAGCATTAAATCTTGATTTTTATATAGAAGTATATGAAATAACTTCAACATCTGTTAAAATAAAACTACATAATTCTAATTCAAATTTATTATAAATAGGATATTAAATTGTTATAGGAACTTAAGAAGCATTTGTTTAATCAAGTTTAATTGCATCACCAGGAGGATAAAATGTATTATTAACAAAGTCAATACCAAAATTAAATTTAGGATTTTTATTTCCTTCTCTTGCAGGATTCAGTTGGAGTAATATCGGAAATATAAGGATGTAATTTTCTTAATAATCTATTCTTGAAAATATTGAATACACATGTGAAACATGTAAATAATATACATTATATTTTAGTTGATGTAACTTAAATGAATACTATTCGATTCAATGAACTTTGGGTATTTTAAGAAATATTGACTCCTATGTATGTTTATTCATATCGAATAACTAAGAAATATGATAAATATATATCAGATCCAATAAAAATAATGTTAATTGAATTGAATTAAGAATATACTAATATTGGAGATTTCTAAGTTTCAATACCAAATGCATTAAAAACAGTAATAATATAAATTGAATTAAAATTTTAACCAGGAGAAAAATTAATTGGAACCTTTTTAAAATGCTTTGATTGTGGAAGTTAAAATGTTTATAGAATAGAATAAAATTATCTTTGTGGAAATAATTTCATTAGATATAGATTATTATTTAAATAATAGTCAAATTTTGATTAAACTTTGTAAATATCAATTGGAATTTCAGAAATAAAAATTAAATAAATAATTAATTAGTCAGTTTAATAATATTAAATTGCTCAACTTAAATTTGTAGAAGTAAATCCTTGATTATACAAAAAGAAATAATTGAATTTTATAATTTTATCAAAAAATAATAAATATTCAATTTGTTGCTACATAACCTATGAAAAAACAAAATAATGCTGAAAAAAAAATATGCTGAACACTAACAAATATTTAATCTTAATTTTAATTTGTTCCTTTAGATAGCAGTAATATTTTTTCTTTTTCTATGTTTTGTAATTCTTCCTTTTATTTATTTAATTCTATTTATAATTAATTTATTTTTAGATTTAATCTTTAGATCTAATTATCTTCTTCTATTTCATAAACTTATTAGTTATATAATTTTGGTTATTAAGGTTAATATGGATAGGTTTATGGTTTTGGAAGAGGATATTCAAGGGGAAGATTATTTTATGAATTTGATGATTGTTTAGATGGAGTTTATTTAATTTATTAAAATGTAGTAGATGTAAGAAATCTTTATTCAGAAGCAGACACTCTACTAACACTTTAATGTTGGTCAGAATTAGTGATCGAATTTTTAATTTACTATTGTTTCATTTGTTCATTTTTTTTTAACAAAGTATTTTGCTCATATGTGAAATCTTGTTAATGGTAAATACTTTCTTCTATGTTCTTATTTAATGAGATTGATTAATTAATTATATTAGATTATTTGGTCATTTAACTTTGATCAATAGTAATTATTTCTATTTTCATTTTTTGAACAAATGTGCTGTTAGAATAGGAATCAAAATACGAGGCCAGAGACTTAACGTCGGTTTTATTGAAATTTTAATCAGTCAAATCTACAATAAAAATTTGTAATTTTGCATTAGCTAACAGATAATGATTTATATTTACATTAGAACTTTTAACATTTAACGATAATTTTAATATATTATCCTGTGAAAGATCCTATATGTGGCATTACTTAAATATCTTACGTATTATTTGTCCTAATTTTAAAAGCACAACAACTTATAATTAATATATATAAGTACTTGTTTGGTTTAGTGTTATTTAATGTTAGAGTCCCTATGAATAGTCCATCTATTTTGAAACATTCTAATCTTTCACCTTGGGGAACAGTGATCATAAATTAAATTAAAACAAAATATAAAATTTCATTATTTCTTTTCTATTCATTTATCATTAATTTTAAAGTCACTAGTTGTTCTACGACTGTTTCTTCTGCTTAAATCATTAACTTAATTTTTAAGAATATCTAATTTGGTTTATTCTCTCTTGTTTTTGTATTCATTTACCAATGATGAATGATTTTTTTAAGGCAAAGGCATAAAACTTTTAAAATTACTATAACATAATCTTTGGAATTCATTTTCTTAGATTTTCTTTTATTTAAGATCTGGATCTTCAGCTTCATTATAATACTCTGTCTTAAATACTTTAAGAGTATTGTTATTAATTAATTCATCACTGTGTATAACGACATCTTTATTTTTATTATTTTTATTATCTTTAATCATTTTAGATACTTTATTCTAATCTAATTCTAATAATTAAATATCAGCATTTGCAAAAACATGTTAAGCATAACCTCCAAAAATAAGTATTTTTGAATCAATAGAGACACTAGAATGTCTGCATTTACCATATTTTCTAATTAAATATAAATAGTTACAATTATTAGATTTATTAAACTTAAGACCAAGAGAATTATTAAATCTACAATACAAATATATCATTAAGAATATTTCCTTATTTCGAATCATTTCTACCTCCATAAATAATAATAACATTAGTTTATCGAAAATAATTCATTGAATGAGAATATCGAGCTAAAGGTTATTATCCCTTATAAAATAACTTTAATACTTTTGTTTTCACTTTTATAATTTTAATTGGTTTAAATCCAAATTAAATAATTCTAAGATCATTAATAGCTTCTCCATTTTATAATCTACCTCCAAAAATGTATATGCCTTCAGTTGTAATGGGCAAAAAAGATTTTCCCTTTTTTTTGACCCATTCATAACTGAAATATGGATTTTCCATCTTAACTTCACTTTTGAACATTGCCAAAGAAGTTGCATCAGATACTCCTTCTAATCCAAATTAATTTTCTATTTAAAATGAAGTCCTTAAAAATATATTATTTTAATAATTTACCATTTACATGTTTCCAAATTAAGCCCTGCAACATCAGTCAAGATTTTGCCATAAGAATTGATCCCACCATAAACTATAAAATATTTACCAACTACTTCTGCACAATGATTTCGTCTCCCTTCTACTATATCTCCATAAGGTTTTAATTAAATCCAAGTTTTATCACTCTAAGTAAATAAACGAATATCACCATAACACTCTCTCATTTTCATTGCATTATTGTATTTTTTTTCACCTCCATATATTATTAATTATTGCTTATATAAAGTGGCAGTGTGTCCAAATCTACCTTCTAATGGAACATCACCTACTCCAGTTCCAATATCTTTCCATACCCATGTCTGTGTATTTAGAGTTACAAAATTCTTAAATAAATCATTACCTATTCCACCATACATTATACATTTATTCAAATTTTATATATAAGTCACTGTACAACCTTCACGAATTGGAGGTTTCCAATTTGATATTGAAATGTGAAACCAAAAAAACTTTAAATTTGTTGTTATAATCTCTTGAGATAGAGAAGGTGAAGAATATTCTTCATGCTACTATACTATATCATCTATATCAGAATGATTAATCTTTAAATGAACTAATTTAATTTTGTATTGATCTTTTTATTCTTATTTTTGTATTATAGAATCAGATACTTCTTTTACAGTCATACCCCATTTTTATTCGATTCGATTTTTGAACTTCAATGCTTAACTATGATTAAATTGAAGTCTATTCTTTAATTATAATGGACTACTAAGAGTATTAACCAATTTATCAGCTTAAGTAAGCCAACTTGAATTAGTCCTCATCATTTCATTAAATGTTCGAAAACCTGTATCATCAGATAATGTTTATAAGAAAATCAATTTACATTCCCCCTTAGATATAATATCATCTACTGGAGGTATTTACATTTATTATGGCTATTTAATTATAGAGATAGAAGACTCAGTTTTTAAGAATCGAGATTTTTAATGAGCTCTTTGTCCCTTCTATTCAAAATTATCTTTTCCTTCTTTGAGTTCTTTTAATTTTAAAGAATATTAAATTATTAGATGCTTTCTTTTTTGAGAATCCATATTTATTATTTACAATAATATTAAATCATTTTAATACTTAATCTTAAACATTATCTCATATTAACATTTTATTAAATTTCTAAAGAATCTATTTTATTTATTTTTCCTTAAAACATCTGTTCAATTAAAGTTTAATTTTTAAATCAAATTTTTATTTCTTATATGTATTTTTGTATCTAAATTATTACTTTATGATATAAATTGATTTTTAGAATTTCCTGTATTAATAATTGCAATATCTATTTCTACATACACTCTAAAAGATGTAAGTTTTTCATAATTATTAAACAATTTATTAAAATGCAAATTAAGAAGTACTAATCTATGTCAATAAAAATTTTAAAATATTTAAGGTCATATTTCTAAACTCTTCAATAAGAAACACTTTTATATTATAATATAAGAAAGTATTTTAAGATATTTTATATATATATATTCTTCTATTTTATATTATAAATAATGAAAAGTTTCTTTGTAATTTATACAAAATTAATTAAAATAACAAATTTTCAAAAAATAGGTTAAATTCTTTAATATTTTTTTGGTTAGGCCATTTCTAAATCTTAATATTTAACCATTAAATTTTATATTCCATTTAATGTTTCATCAAAATGAGATTATTCCATATATTATTTATAATGATGAACATAAACCTTTCGTTTATAAAGTTTCTAAAATCTATCTGTCATTTCTTAAAATGTATCTTTAATACAAGTATTATTAGCCAAACATAACATTGAGTATTATTATCCAATAGGAGGTTAATTACAAATTCCATATTTGAAACCTTCTTAATTCCAATAAATCATTTTCAATTAATCTTTTAATTTCTTTATATTCCTATTAACATCTGAAAAAGCAACATCTCCTCTAACTAAAAGTCCTACAGCTAAATATTTATGAAGAGATGGTTATCCTGTGATCATTTAAAAATCAGGATGATAAATATCACTGAACATTTAATCTAATCTTCTTGGTTATAATTTGGAATCCAAAAGACTATATAATGGAGCCATGGAAGAGATAAGAAAGTGTAAGTCTGGATATGGTACTAAATTCATAGTGATTTCATTGAGATCTACATTTAATGCTCCTTCAAATCTCATTGAACATGTTATATGACTTAATAGATGAGCAATCAAACTATTCATTTTATCAAATGGCTTTTATCTTTTCTCTTCTTCTCCAAATTAAGTAATCTTTATGCCAACACTCCCTTCATGTGCATTCTCTTTTACCAATCTAGCTTTGTTTGGTTTATCTATTTAATCAACAATATTAATCAATGCTTAATTATCTATAGGAAATACACAATCAGCATGTTTAGCCAATTCATACAAACTAAATAAACTATTATATGGAGATGTAACAACATCATCATCACCTGATGGAAATACAGATGCTGTAAATCTAAAAACTTCAGGATAATTATCTTCCAATACTATGATATGATTTTATTTATTTAATACATCCTAAAATTCTAGATCCTAAACCAGAACCTGTACCACCTCCAATTGAATGAGTCATAAAAAAACATTATAATGAATCACATTATTCTACAGTTTTTCTTAATCTCTCTTCTATATGTTTTTCATATTAATTGCCATAATGATAAAATCCATGAGCCCAATTATTTCCTGCTCCTGATACATCATTTATACATTATCTTTCTTCAAATAATTCTCCTAATGGACTTTTCATTATTTAATTAATAACTCCTTCTTCCATATCTACAATCAAAGCCCTTGCTTTTAAATTTTGAATGGGATCTCCTATTTTTAATTCTTAATTTTTTGAATTCACATTTCTAAAAAAAGAAGACAATGATTCATCATAAAGAAGGGATTACTTTGCTTTGGCATGTTCTTTCAAAGCTAAATCCCAAAATCTCATTCCTATTTGATTTCCACATTAGCCAACCTAAACAAATACCAATTCTCTTGGCATTTTATATAATATTAATTCATAATAATAATTCAAGAATTTGTTTTATTGCTGTAGAGCTTATTCACAATCTCTTACATTTCTGTTTTTAATTTTGAAAATTCCCATTATTCATCTATCTCTTATATTTCTTCAATCGGTCTCAATACTTATGTCAAAATACTAAAATCAATGTCATCAGCCTAAATTTAAATTCTTTTTAAATATAAGTACTGGTTATGGCAAAGATGATATTTTTGCTAAATTCTACAATTCATTAATATTCTATAATTTTTAGCCTAAAACCACTCCTGCATCTGAAATCTGATTTTAAGGTTTCTTTTCCTCCTCAGCATCAGGAATATATTATATATCATCAGCTTTTCCAGCTGTTTCCCAAATATTCAACTTCTTTTCCACTCGACTAAATATTGTAAAAATCTTACTTATTGGTATTTAATTTGATATTGTTTCCAGAAAATCCCCAACCTTACTTTGCCATTTATTTTAGTATAACTTATATTAAATTATAATATATTAATTTGAAAGCATAATTATAAAGAGATACATAAATATAACTCAGATTTATTGAATCACACTTTTAAGATCCATCTTCAACAATTAACTAAATTGACCTTCATTTAAAAATTATTAAATAGATACTATATCTAATTCAACTTAATCATTTTAATATAGAATAAATGTGCTTATAATTCTGCTAAAATTTGTTATGAGATTTTTAATTGATTACTCTTACAATTTTCCAATCAAATAAAATCTTTTCTAAAATAATATTCCAAAATATTTTTTCAATCTTCTTTGTAATTCAATAGTTATTTCTTCTTATTATATTTATCGATTATATATTCTATTATAGTTAATAAATATTTTTCTTATTGTTTAATATTAAAATAGTTTATTTTAAATAAACTTAACTTAATTTTCATCCTTTTCCTCATAATAAACAACGCAAGTTTCATTATTTGATTAAATTAAAAAAGACTAATATTTATAATTTGTTTTACTCTATTTAATAGATTTTAGGCAAACTAAATTAATTAATCAATTTAGATAGATTTTGGAATGTCTACTTATGATGGCTATGTTTTACGATTGTCGCTAGCAATTATGATTTTTTTATTCACTGAATCATAAATACCATTTAGCAAACCAAATCCTATAAATTCAAATGCATTTTCTGATTTTAACAACTTAAATATTTTTGCTATATTTTAAAATCAATATTTACATTATAAATTTTATGCCAATATTCTGTGTTGTGGTTCTTAGAGTAAATATATTCCTTTTTCTTCTGAATATTTTAAATTGTTAAGAACCCTAAATGAAATTCTATTAACAAATTAATTATAGATTTCATTTCTAAATTTATAAGAATTTCTTTATTATGTACTTTTTGTTTCAATAACTAAAAATATAACTGATTTTCTTGATCCTACACACAAACTTCCCTCTATATTAGATTTAGCCAGTTTAAATGTTATATGTCTTCTATAATGATCAAATTTATATTTCTTTTGAAGTTTGATTACTGCCTACTCATGAGCTTTAGTATAAACCTTTAAAAAATTTTAATTATGCCAATTTACTATATATCCCTTTAAATATTTTTATGGTTTTTTTAAAGTTTTCTTGACATGTTCTACTTTAAAATAAGTAGATTTAATTTAAAAATCTTCTGTTTTAGCTTAAAATAGTTGTTATTCTTTATCAAAGAAGATAACGATCTAAAATAGTGATCCATCGTTTTTATTAAGACCTGTAATCATTCCAACTTTTTCAAAAGTAGAATTATTTGTTAATAAAGATACTAATTAAAATATTTAAAAACATCATACTTTCTTCATTTGAATGTTAACTAATATCATCTTTCATTAAATCTGGTAATTACAAACTTACTTATTTTGTATATATTTATTTTTCATCATTTGATAGTACTAGAATTTAATTTTAATATTTTTATTCAATAGATATTTAACTATCAACTTAAGATTTAGATGATTAACTTTATTAATATGATTTCTAACTAACTTAAATATTATTCTAAGAAATTTCATTTTTGGATGTAAGGTTATTAGTACTAATAAATAGTTATTTTTTAAAATTTTCCCTTTCTTCTTTAATTACATTTTCTTCGTGTTCCTTTTTCTCTTCCTCATCTTCTTCAATAATTGTGTTAATTGCTAATAATTTTTCTTTTGTTGCATTTGTTTGTTAGATTATTTATTATGAATGATGATATATTTCTGTTTCAGCAGTATTTACAGAGCCTAGCATTGAATTATTTGAACTAAACTAATTTAATTAAAGAGTAAAATCTATTTCAGTCTATGAATTTTATTTTTATTTTTAATAATCATCTTCATTTTTATCAAATTCTTATTCAAATAAAATCTTTTAGGATGAAAATAAATTATTATTGAATTGACCAGTTTAATTTATTCTTTCATCATTAGAGTTCTCTTTTTCATAATTTTCATCAATATTTTAATTTTATTCTTCACATCCAGAATGACTTTACTTATTCATTGAAATATATTCTTCTTCATCACTCTATTCTTATACTAATGGAACATCTTGAAAAGGTTCAACTGAAGAAAAGATTTAATCTGGAGTAGTGTGTGCAGCCTTATGAATAACTATTGAATCTGAATTAAATTATTGTATATCTGCAAGTGTAATTGGAGTACCATAACTTTATTATTTATCTTCAAACTTAGTTTATATATATTCTAATTTTTATAGATTAAAATCATATCTAATTTAATTATCACTATTTTTTAATTTAAATTGAATGTAAGGATCAATTGATAATAGAATTAATTGAGAAGTATTTAATAAAAGTAATGGTAGCAATTCATCTTCTAATTAAATGATTTATTCTTTATTAACTAAAAAAGTAGAGTATAATTTTAGAGTGAAAATATGATTTAATTTTAGTGATATATCATTACATTTTTTAAATGATTTCCTTAGAATAAATAAATCATAAAATATCAAATCAATTTATGATATATCATTTAAATTCCAAACAATAAAGAAATATCCATTATGTATTTGATCATTTTAATCTTTTATTTTAATATAATGATAATCTATTGATTCTTAATATTGTGATCTTATATTTTAAATTCTTGATTTTAATTTAACATTACTAGATTTCCATTATTTTTATATCAATATAATATATTCAAGTTTTTATTCCTCATTAAGTTTTTGTGCTGTTTATTTAATGATTTCATCAACTTTATTTTCAACAATTTTTTAATTGTATTATTAATTGATTTCATTAATATCTTCAACTATTTCTTCAAGATCATCAATATGTTTACAAGATATATTTTATTAACCAAAATTATTCTTGTTTGGAGTTTCTTAATCATAATCTATTTTTTTTGTAAAACTTTATATTGTATCATCTTGAGTTATAGATGATCTTTTCTTTTCATAATCTTAATTGATTTCATTTTTTATATTTTAATTATCATTCATCATGATATGATCATCCTCTTCATCTATTTTGTATTCTCTATTATTTACTATTTGTACAACTACCAATGGTTAAAGTTCACTATCATCTAATTATTCTTAAATAAAAGGATCAGTGTTAAAAATCTAATTATATTATTCCGATGATCTTTTGATATCTCTTGATGTTTGAGGAGTATTCTTCTATAATTTATTTTATTAAATTTATTAATTCATATAACGAAAAGCTTCTAATTTTTGAAGTTCCCTTTACTTCTAATCTTAAATTAATTTTAATTCTTCCTATTCTTTTTATGCTAACTAAATATATTTATATTAAATTTACTATTTTGAGATTTTCAATGTCTTATTATAAAGTATTAGCCTTTTCAGCAATTTCAGTATCAATCTTTAAATTCTCTTAATTCATTTCATATATATTTCTAGTTGTAACTGAAATCTTATTTTTTATAGTAAATGTTTCCTTTTTGGTAATTTCTAATGCTTTTTATTTTGGTGCTTATGTTTGGGTCATAATAGCTGATTATGGTCTTAATGGATGTCCCAATCTTCTCGTTTCTGATAAAAATAACCTATCAGTTACTTTTTTTGTATTGTCTGTATATGGATTTCTTAAGGCTCTCTATCCATATTGACTAGTGATATTGGGTCTTATTTAAAATTTATGATTTAATGATGTAATGGCAATCTTTTATGCTTCAGCAATAGCCAATTATCGAGCAAATTCTTCGTAGATAGCTTTCAATTAGATTGTCAAATAATGATGAATACCAAGATTATCTTCAGCTACTTTAAAAGCTGATGCATATGCTTACAGTGCAAATTAATATTTTTAAAAATATTACTCTTGAACTCCTACATTATAAAATGATATTGCCAATGCACTCACACAACGTTAAAATTTAAAGTTCTACATTGAAATGTGATTCTTTATATAATATTAATATTCTTTATGACTTTCAGTAACAGCTTTCTTAGCATTCTCTAAAGCTCCTTCATGTCTATTTGATAATATAAAAATATATGTACTCCTCGACTAAGGACAATACTACACATAAATTTAAATGAGTAACTGCAACCTCTTTTAAGTTATATTTTCGAATAACTGCTAAAGAACATTCCAATTCCTTTAATGCTTTTTCCATTTAACCAATTCTTCTATAATAGCACCCTAATCCATTGAGAATCTGAACTCTCAAATACCCTTATTGTTTTGGGGTTAACCCTTTAAACATTTAATCACATCCCAAGAGTAACAATAAGGCAGATGCAGGATCATTTTCAAGAGTAGAGATAGCACTAGAAACTATTAGTAAAGTCACTTTTGTAATTACTTAAACCTATGATTGCTATCCTAGATATTTCTTTCCATCTGCTATCACTAAAATATAATATAGTATTGTAAATATACTTTAATTTAAAAGGTATATTGCTTAATTTACTTGACTATTAGCAATCAAATCTAAAGCTTCATTAAATATTGGATGATCATGACAATTTAATTCTTATCCTATTTAATTGATATCCCATATTGCATTAATTATATTATTTTACATACAATATATGTCTGGCATTCTCCCATTTAAATGTACTGATATATTTGATATTGATCTTGCTTGTAATTGTTATTAATGCTATTTGATAAACATTTAATTATGTATTTATATTTCAGACAAAATTAAAAAAAGTAAATGATAATCAAGAAAATTTTATTTTGAAATTAAAAAATCACTTTAAAAACTTATTAATTTACTACTTAAGAATAAATCAAAATATTTAATAGGAAATTTACATATGTATTTTAAATAAAAAATGAAACAATCTGTTATTTAAATTAATTTTTTTCGATTTATTAGATAGTTGTTAATTATCGGAATAAAATAATTTGTTTTATTAATAATAGAATTCCTATATTTAAATTTAATTCTCTTATTTTTGTTAAACTTGTTCTTTTAATCTATATTTTTTATATAAAGAAATTATTAGTATTTTAGTGATTGTATACACTAATTAATTCCTTGTATTAATTGAAATTAAAATACTTAAATGATTCTATTAATATCCATCATAAAACTTACTTCTATTATTTAAAAATATTTTATATATATACTAAAAATAGAAATAAATTAAAAAAAATAAAACTTCAAATTGTTTCATGATAATTGCAACATTATTTCTAAAAATTCTTCTTAAGTAATTTAACCATCTCCATTTTAATCTAATTATTTTGATAAATTATCTAATTTGTCTTTTGGTATTTACATATCTCTTAACAGTTTCTTTACTTCTTAATTATTTAATTATCCACTGTGATCTCTATCAATTTGTTAAAAAAGCATAAGCAATTTTTCTTTATTAAAATATTTCTTTTAATCTATAGTAGCTAAGATAAATTCTATTTTTGTTAATTTATAATATTTACCCTAATAATCAATTCTACCACTACAATTCTAATCAATCTTTTTAAAAATAGTATCTACTTCTTAAATTGCTTTTTCAGATGAAAACATTGTTTTATATACTTTGAGTAATTCCTCTTTAGTTAACAATCCATCTTTATTTAAATCAAATTTTTAAAATTCATCCATTAATTTTTTCTTATCTTAATCCGACATCATATTTTCAGCAATATAATTTAACATTGCATTTTACATTTAAGATTATTACTAAATTAACTAAATTTATTTATATACTTTAAAATCTTTCATATGTTTTGATAATTATTTATTAGGTTTTGTTACTATTCGATTTCTATTTAAAAATACTGGATTATTTATAACTTCAGTAGCTGTAGGTCTTAATTAAGGATTTGAACTGAGCATTTTAGAAACTAATTATTTCATATCAGTGTTTATACTAGCCCATTCTTATCCTTCAAAATTTACTACACCTCTTTAAATGGCTGTTTTGATTGCCTAACTATCACGACCTTAAAATGGCATATGAGATGTAAGAAAAAAGTAAAGCAAACATCCACATGACCAAATATCTGCTTTCTAAGTTTAATAATAACTATTTATTGTTTATTTAAAAAATTCTGGTGGTTTAACAGATATATCCTAAATGCTATTACTTGGTTTCCATGACATACATATAGATTTTATTGTATTTGGAATGCCAAAATCAATTAGTTTAATGTTCTCCAATGATTTATTTGTGAATACTATACTGTCTAACTAAATATTCCTAATTTTTTAATTTCAAATCATACCCATGGACTATTCCTTAATTATGTAAATATTACAATCCTGCCATAATCTAAAGGAATACATCTATCATTGTGTGATACTATAACTAACCAAACTTATCTAATTAAGACAGCAAATTTCCACAATCACAAAATTCCTATACTAAATATAAGTGATCGTCATTATAATAATATGGTAAAGTGTTAACTAAATTTAAATGTTTCTTTCTATAACATAATAGATCTTACAATTTATATCATTTGGTTGATAATTCTTATCAATTCCTACCTTTCAGAAGTAGTAAGAATTTTAAAACTAAAAACTTTTACTATTCTAGATGAATTGTTGCTTTTAGACACAATTTTTTTTATATAATTTCTCTAGGCTATCATAGTTATTTAATCATTTTTACTAATTAAAGGGTCTAAAGCATGAAAAATATAATCAGATTCTATTTTTTCAGTCTCTTAAATTATGAATGCTGGTACTAAATTATCTCTCTCATTAGTCTTATTTGAACTATCATTTAATGGAGAGTTTGGTTTGCTATCAGATTTGGCTTATTTTGTGGCTGTACAACCCATTATGTAATGAAAATATTTAATATTAATTGAAAAAAAATCTTGTATCTTTTTTATATTTTAAATTCAACCTAACAAGATTTCAAACATATTATATACTATTTAATTAATATAGATACTCATCTTATATATGAATAGACATTTAAAGTAAAGAAAAATTATAAATCAATAGATTTATTTTTGGTTGATTTTAAAAGCAAATAGACTCATAAATAATAGAAAAATAACATAGTTACTAATTAATTATTTATTATATTGATAATTTATTGAATTCAGTACGGATACTTAAATTATTAATCTGAAAAACTACTTATTTATTTGAAATCTTCAAGTTATTAGAGAAAAATTAAACAATTTAAAACAACATCAAAAATTTATCAAATATAAGGGTAATGAAAAATTGAATTAATTTATAATTATCGAATTATTAGAAATATGACAATCCATTAATTTTTAAGTCAGGTTATTAAATTATAAAAAATTTATAAATTAGATATTGATTATATTTAATAAAAATTGAAAAGAATAAACATATATTCAATTATGAAGAGCATTTTTAAGACTTTTATTAACATATATAATTGATAATCTTAAGTGAATTTTATAAAGAATACTAAACACAATTTTACTATCAATTAAAATTATTAAAAAATCAAAATAGAAGGATAGGTTACATATAAATGAGAAATATATGGTTACCTAAATAAAGTGTTGAAATCATAATTTTAGATGAAATATTATATGTTTGAATTATTCTTTTTTCAATATAAGTAGAGTTAGTAAATTTATAGATTATAGATCTTTTTAATTAGCAAGTTAAGTGATTTAATACTCTTTAAAACTATTTTATATTTTTTAGAATATATAGAATTCATCCAACAAAGTTAATTTGGTTTTTTGGAAAGGGAGTTTTCGTGCTTCTATTATATTCACTCTTTGGATCTCCATTGGTAATTGGATTACGATATAAATTTTCTCTATTTGGAAGATTGGAAGTTTTTAATTATTACTTATAAACTAAATCTGAGTTATTTCCAGGCTCAGTAACTTTGATACAGTGTGGTTTAAAATTCTATTCTTTACGATTATCAGTAAACTAGAGTATTATAATTTGATACATCAAAAACACTAGTTGGTTAATTGCTATATTGAGTAGTCTTTACAGTAGGTTTATGGAGAGGTGCTGCATTTGTAATTAATGTAGTAACTTAAAATAAAGGTGAAGATAATTTTTCATTTTATTTATTAGCACATTTATCTCTTGCAGCTTAATACAAAGCAAGATCAGATTCCTTCAAAGGTTTATCATTAGATTTAATAGGTTTGCTAAGCTAGTATTCTGAACGGTTAGATTAAATAGAAGTAACAGTCTTGAAATAACTTTCGTTTTCCATTTATTTGATCGTTAATTATTAATAATTTAATTAAATAAATAAATTTGTACTTTTCTAATAAAATTAATTAATATTTAAACAAATTGAATTTAGATGAGGGATTTAGACATAAAAAAATAATAAAATTTACATAAATTACTTAAAATTATTGTTTATATCCATTTATTATTTTGGACTATACTTATTCAAATATTCTTATATTATTCTAAATGAACAAAAAATATATTTATAGATTTGAGATCAAGACTGNCATTTTTAAGACTTTTATTAACATATATAATTGATAATCTTAAGTGAATTTTATAAAGAATACTAAACACAATTTTACTATCAATTAAAATTATTAAAAAATCAAAATAGAAGGATAGGTTACATATAAATGAGAAATATATGGTTACCTAAATAAAGTGTTGAAATCATAATTTTAGATGAAATATTATATGTTTGAATTATTCTTTTTTCAATATAAGTAGAGTTAGTAAATTTATAGATTATAGATCTTTTTAATTAGCAAGTTAAGTGATTTAATACTCTTTAAAACTATTTTATATTTTTTAGAATATATAGAATTCATCCAACAAAGTTAATTTGGTTTTTTGGAAAGGGAGTTTTCGTGCTTCTATTATATTCACTCTTTGGATCTCCATTGGTAATTGGATTACGATATAAATTTTCTCTATTTGGAAGATTGGAAGTTTTTAATTATTACTTATAAACTAAATCTGAGTTATTTCCAGGCTCAGTAACTTTGATACAGTGTGGTTTAAAATTCTATTCTTTACGATTATCAGTAAACTAGAGTATTATAATTTGATACATCAAAAACACTAGTTGGTTAATTGCTATATTGAGTAGTCTTTACAGTAGGTTTATGGAGAGGTGCTGCATTTGTAATTAATGTAGTAACTTAAAATAAAGGTGAAGATAATTTTTCATTTTATTTATTAGCACATTTATCTCTTGCAGCTTAATACAAAGCAAGATCAGATTCCTTCAAAGGTTTATCATTAGATTTAATAGGTTTGCTAAGCTAGTATTCTGAACGGTTAGATTAAATAGAAGTAACAGTCTTGAAATAACTTTCGTTTTCCATTTATTTGATCGTTAATTATTAATAATTTAATTAAATAAATAAATTTGTACTTTTCTAATAAAATTAATTAATATTTAAACAAATTGAATTTAGATGAGGGATTTAGACATAAAAAAATAATAAAATTTACATAAATTACTTAAAATTATTGTTTATATCCATTTATTATTTTGGACTATACTTATTCAAATATTCTTATATTATTCTAAATGAACAAAAAATATATTTATAGATTTGAGATCAAGACTGTATAAATAAAAAAAAAGATAAAATATTATAAAATAAAGTTGAATTAATTTATATTTTTTAATTTCTATCATAAAGGTTCTGTCATTTTGATTAACCAATCTTTAGCTATTTATTCTTCCATCAAAGGCAATAATGTTTTTCTTACCACGGCATGATATTAATCAATGTAATTTCTATCTCTAGGACTCAATAAATCTAGATTGATGAGGTTTCTGTCATATGGACAATAAGTCAAATTCTCAAATCCCAAGAATTGATTATTGACTTTAACACAGAGAATAAGATTCTCAATCCTTATGCCAAACTTACCTTCTTCATAATATCCAGGCTCTAAAGATTGATAATAATTACATTTTACCATTAGATACGATCATACCAGGTTAAAATACTTCAGTTCTATATTTACTTATTCCATGAGGTCCTTCATGAACATTCAAAAAATATCCAACTCCATGTCCAGTACCATGTCCATAATCTAAATTAGCTTCCCATAACCATCTTCTTGCTAATACATCCATATCTCCTCCATGAATCTTACTCTTCTAAGGCCATTTCAATCTTTCTATATCCAAATTACCTAAAAGCACTCTAGT
This sequence comes from Paramecium pentaurelia, assembly GCA_905183005.1. Lineage (NCBI taxonomy): Eukaryota > Ciliophora > Oligohymenophorea > Peniculida > Parameciidae > Paramecium > Paramecium pentaurelia. Next base: position 458,006 of record CAJJDO010000038.1, on the reverse strand, counting down.
GTAAGCATTCCTTTCTTCTACTGTAGGTTATGTGAAATGATAAGTTCTTGTTACATCAGTAGTTCCATCTAAGTATTAACCACCTGAATCAATCAAATAGATGTGATTAGGATTTATGATAGATTTATTATTCTCAGTTGGATGATAATGAACAATGGCAGCATTGGCTCCACTGCTTGAAATAGAATCAAATGATAATCCCATATTACGACTTTATTTAAAACGATATTATGCCAATTTTGTAGCTGCTTAGAATTCATCCAAAACTTCACCATCAAGTAATTATTTTTCAAGCCATCCTAAATAATGTACTAAGGCAGCACCATCTCTTATATGTGATTCCTTAAATCCTTATATTTCTCTTTCATTTTTAATAGCTTTTAATAGTTCAATTGGACATGCATTTAAAACAATTGGATCTTCAACCTATTAAATTAATCTATGATTTATTTCAGCAGGAGTTACTGCTGTATTAATGAATTTCTCATTAAATACATCTTAAATTGATTTAATTTCAATATTGTTTTCAGTTAAGTACTATTTGACTTATTAATTGATCTTTGTTGGATTAATAAACAAAGTTCCAGTATTATCATCCTTTAGATATAAATAACTCTTAAATAGAGGATTAAATTTAATATCATTTCCTCTCAAATTTAATACCCATGCTATTTAATCTAATTTGGAAATAAGAATAGATTTTGCTTATTTTTATTTTAGATTTTCAAATATTTAAGAAATCTTTTTAGTTGTTGGATATTGATGATACTCTAATTCATGTATAATGACCTCAGATAATGAATCTTAAGGCTTATTTGTCCAAATCAAATCAATCAAATTTTCATTGATTGCTTTGAATTCTACATCTTCCAAAGAGGCTCCCCTTGTTTTTTTAAGCTCTTTAATATAATATGATAATAATACAATGACTAATCAATAAGGGATCATAACCTATAGCTTATCCTTTCAAATTAGCCTTTGCATGTTCAACCCATGTTGGCACACCAGGTTCCAATTTCTATAATTCCCATCCATGCTCCAATTATTTTGTAGCTTATAAATAGTATCTTGAATCTGTCCACAAATAAGCTATTGTATTTGTGATTAATCCTATTCCTGCAGATCCATCAAATCCTGATATAAAAGCTAATCGTTCATCTGAGTCAGATGTATATTCAGACTATAATTTTAAGACTTAATTATACATCATGAGCATCGCTATGAGGCACTAAATATGCTTAGATGGACCTTTAAGCCATCAACTCTCTTAAAAGATTGAGCTTATTATTTATCTTTTACATATAAAATGTAATAAAATAAGTTATTGCAGACCATATAGCATATTTATAATTTGAAGAATCCTCTTTTTAGAGAAAAAATAATTATGCTTTGTTTGGTTTATGTATCTGAAAATAAATTAGAATTCCCAGTCAAAGTACTACTTGAATAATTACCATTTCAATTTGATGAATTACTATATGATTACATTAAGAATTTGAACTCAGAGGATCCCTTCACATTATCAAAGGCTTTTGATTTATTGACACACAAATCCATGTAAAACATATTAGATAGAAATACATATATTAAATACGAAATACAGTTGCTAAAATATATTGCTTAACAATATAAGGTCTAATAAAATTATCATGTGGCTGTTAAAACAATTAAATATGTTTTAGAATTAGAATACAAATTAGAACCCAGAGATTCTATTAGTATTGTCTCTAGTCAAATGAGTTTAGTAACAATTTTATCTAACTCTGGTCAACATACATAAGCTTTAAATGAATTGAATTCAATACAACATTTCATCAATCAAATTCATGATTAAAAGCCATTTCTTAAACTAATTTGCATTATGTACTATAATTATGGTGTAGAGTGGGAACATTTAGGATAATTATTTTAATCTCAAATTAATCTCTCTTAAGCACTTGAAATTGCTAAGACTAATAAATTCGATGAACTCCTACGAATTATAGAATAAGCCATAGAAAACATAAAAAAATCTAAATGATCTTAACTAATTTCAATCCTGAATCATTTACATTCTTATTATATTCAATATATTTTATAAATAAATATATTAATCATCCTTCTTTTTATATGATATTAATCTTTAATAAGACTTTTTTCTTTACTAAAACATGTAAGGTAATCTAAATCTTTTTCAATTAGTAGAAAATGACAATATAATTAAATAATATAATTTGATAATAAATATTAGATAACAGATTAACATATTTAAATTCATCTCAATTTTAATTTAGTAGTCTTTATTTTTAATATATATATTGATTTATCCCTTCGTCGAGACTATATTACATATTGATTATTTCATTACAATTATAATAGATTTCTAAAATAATAGAGAATATTTACTTAAGTATCTTTGAAAGTCTTCATCTTCTATTTTCTATTGATAATATACATAATCTTCCAAATAATATTATAGTATTGAATATAAATAGACTGATTCTGACTAATTATTAAATTAAGCAAATATTTTGTTAAGTATTTCATTAGGATTATTCATTAAATTAATTAGAATTTAATAGATCTCTAAGACTTAATATTACAATAGCACTTAACGTTTATGTAAGGAAAATTTTAACTATTGAAGAGCAAATCTTTAGTGACTTAAAATTTCATTTGAAGTCATAGGATCTAATAAATAATTATTAAATGATTTAATAAAGTGTTTATAGTTCATTTTATTTTTTATGATATAATATTTTTAACCTTTTCTAATCAAATTTTCATGAAATGTAAATAATATTTTAAGTAATTCAATATAATTCTAGGCATCTGTATCTGTTAATGTATTCAAATCTTTGTAAATTAAATTTCTTCTTTCTTTTCTGTTATTAATCATGAATTCTTCATATTACTTCAATACAATCAATGGGACTGCATCAATAATTTATAATATTTTTGATAATTATAAATATGATTCTAGCCTCTTTTCTTAAGTTTGATTCAAATCTTTCATTTAATAACTATTAGAATAAGTATGAAAGATTTTGGAATTTAAAGTTATGGACTTTCTTTCTGTATCATAACAATTATTATGGGAGATATAACTTAAACTATTTAAGACTAAATCATTATTCTATTTATCATTTTATTATAAAAGAAACTGCTAAGTATTCTCTAATTAGTAATATTTATTATCCTAAAAATGATCAGTTAATATATTTTAATTGATATCTGCTTAGATTTGATCTTAACCTACTTCTTTTAAATCTCCTTTATTATCTTATGTAACCATCACATAATTGTAATATGTATCAAAATCTGTTTAAACAAATTCTTCCTTTTTACTTACTTGGTGATCTTAATTGTAATTTTTATTTTTATGTTGTTTCAAGATTTCTACTTTATTAAGATATGAACTCTTTAACATTTGTCCATTATTGTCAGTTCTTGTTTTATAAGTAAAGATTGGTAACAACAAAGCTCTAAATTCAATAATTTAATTACAAGAAAGGAATTAGGATTATCCATAATCCATAATTAATTTATTTATGATATTCCAATTCATTATCAATTAATTCTCTATCCCTTATTATAGTTACTCCACATCTATTTAATTCTAGATATATACATAATTAAAAAAAGTAAAGAATACTTAATAATCCAAAACATTAATAAATTTAATTTAATTTTCCATAAATTAACAATTTCGCTAAATAAACTTGATATATTAAATATATAATTTGCTTTATTTAAAGAAATAAAGATTTTATTTAGAAAATCAGTAATACTAAATTCACTTTAAAGAAATTACTAAGATTTTTAATAAATAAGTGTTCAATGAATTGAATCATATAAAGTACCAAAAATTAAAGTTAAATTTATCATAAAATTATTGCCATATAAAAAATGATAAAATATTGATGATTTTTTTTAGACATCTAATGATCTTAGAAAATAGAATTTTATGAAAATATTTCTAAATAAAAAGAAAATTACATTTTATTCATAAAAATTATACAAATAATATACATAAATATATTTATATATATAATAAAATGAATTACAAGAAAGAAACTTTAGAACTACTTGGATATGAGAACATTGAATGTTTAATACCAAAAAACTTACTAAATAACTTTCCAGAATACTTTACTAATGAACAATAGACTCCTTTAGCTACTAACTTATCTGAAAGTAATATTAGAGTTATTTCAATAATAGTGACTGAAAATGGATTGATTATTATGTCAGCTCTGAGCCAAAATAACACTCCTTAACTTTCTGCATAATTATTGAGGTCTGGGTAATCTAAGAATTCGAAAGGAAAAATTAGAACTTTTTTCCCTCAAAGTATTTACAATATTTATATCTTTTAAGAATGGCCTGTAGCAAAAACTAATATGAGTCCTTTTTCTTTTTCAAGATATTCTCATTTTCAATCTTTAATTATACGAAATTGGTATTATCTAGACAATATTAATAATATTTAAGGTATATATAGTTATATTAAATAATTTAAGGACCCTTTTCTTGTGTAGAAATGGATAATTGGTATAGGAAGAATCTTCTTAATGCAGATTTACTAATAAGTTATAAATCTAGAGACTTAACTTCGTTTGTGAGAGTATAAGATATTCTTAAAGATTCTGAAAATCCAAAATGCAGCAAAATTCTAAAATAAATGTATAAAAGACCATCTAGTGCAATTAGAAATTGTAAATACTTAAAAAATTTTAGAATAAAGAGTTTCAAATGATTCTCCAATTAGTAAAGCATCAACTGAACTCTCTTTAAGTAACAACAATAGTTGTTAAAAATAGAGATAACCAATTTGGGGTGTTGATACAGAATATTTATTAAGTTTTTGATGAAATATATAATATATATAAATCACATTAATTTATTAATAAAAATGTAATCGAAAATGAATATTGAATAAATGGAATATAATATCCTTTAAGAGAGAAGAGTTTGAGCTCTAAGTTAATATTAGAAGTAAGAATTTAGTGTTAGATATAATATCACCTAAATATATTAGACTTAGGGATAAATTATATTAGTTCAATATTTTAATTATAAAAAAACTACAGAAATAATATTAATAGAATTTTTGAATACCAACTATTAAATTCATCATTCTAAGAAAGCATATTTCTAGTATTAATAGTCAATTAATTCTCAAATAATGTTAAAAATCAATGAAATGTCATAAATCACTTAAGAATAGAGTGAAAAAAATAAAGGGTTTGTGATGTAAAGAGTATATATTCCTCATCATTTAAGTGTTGATATTGCAATCATTTAAATAATAAATAAAATAATTATTTATTCTATTGTAATGAAAATAAATACTATAACGGTAACATAATTATTAATCGAAAATATGAAACATCCTCCTGATTGTAGATTCAATTAATAAAATTTATTCAGAGCTTTTAAGTTATTAATTTTCTTTTCACTTTTTATATTTTTAAATTTGATCTTTTAATCGCAATTTCATATTTGATTTAAACATCTCCTTGATTTTAATTAAATTCTTCAAATAATTGATTATAAAACAAATGATTATAGATATAATATATTAAGAAAATATCTTTAATTAATATCAAACAATTAAGAATTTATTATATATATATTGATATCATTCTTATTACTTAATTTATGATTAACTTACCTATTATTTTATTTGAGAAATAACATAAACAAATAATTTTATTAAAAAGATTTTTATTTTTATTTAAAATGGTTATAAAGACTGATTTGTGTTCATTTAGTGAATGGCGTATTTACCCTGGACATGGAAGAAGATTTGTGGCTAAGGATGGTAGATTATTTTATTATTTAAACTAAAAGAGTAGAGCCTTCTCTGCTAGAAAAGTATAATATGCAACAAATATTTAGATTAAAAGCCAAGAAATTTAATGGACTGTTGCTTGGAGAAGATTAAACAAGAAAATAAAAACTGATGAAGGTGCAAAAAAACGAAGAATTAGAAATCTTAAAGTTTAAAGAGCTATTGTTGGTATATCATTAGAAGAAATTCGTAGAAGAAGAAAAGAAGATGATAGTAAAATTTTGTTATTAAACTTAGAAACTAGAAAGGCTTAAGCTGAATAAGCAGCTAGGGAGATTAAAGATAGAAAATAAAAATAAATTGATGCCTAAAAAACATAAAGAAAAGGAGTAACTAGTACATAAAAAGTTGCATAAAAAGCTGAAACTAAGGCAGCTTAAAAGGCAGCTGCTAAAACTGCTGGTAAATAAAAAGGGAAAAAATGATAGATATATCATATGTACATTAATTATATAACATTTATTGGGTTGGGTTAAATAAATCCTTAATCAATTCTATTCAAATATTTAAAAATTATAATTAAATATTGATATAATTCTTGAGATAAAGAAAACCTTCATAATTTTCCTTTTGATTACTAAAACTTATGTAATATTTAAAGACTATTAGATAATCAATTAGTATAATTATCATTCATAATACAGATAAATTTATTATGAATTGTAAGATCATGATTATATTTGATTTAGCATTACATAATTCTTGAAATCCTAGAGCCATTTAAATAATGATGATATATTAAGCTTTATTAATTACTTCACGAATCTTTTTATCATGATGTATTTGTGAGAGTGTATTATGAATATTTATACAAAGTATAAATTACATTTTACATCACAAAATTCTATTTGAAATCCAATAATTTTAATTTTTAATTTAAGAAATTAAATGTTGTGTGATTATCTATAAAAATCATATGAATAAAATCATTTTAGATAGTTCATAAAAAAACAAATATTTATATTTGAATATAAATCCAATCAGAAACTTTAAATGAATTTCTCCTATGCTAATGATATTGTTTATAAGTTGCCTAATGTTCAAAGATTTATGATTTTCTTTTGAATACTTTTTAGAACTCTAATAATAATTATTTAAATTAATCCTTATTTTATTACATATTTATAAAATAACAAATCAGGAAAACCTCTTTAAATCATATAATATGTTTTAATTTATAATAATAACATTTTAATTCATTTTCATTCAACTTGCTGGTAGTGGAGCTTTTGAATCCAATGTAACTTAAACTTCTCCATAAAACATACTCAAAGCAGGGTAAAATGTTCCTGTTAAATTGTTAAATGCTTCTCCACATTTTACACCATTTCGATAAAATGATAAAGTTCCAATACCACTTCTAAATTCAAGTAGCACACCTATTGTATCATTCTATACAGCCGAATATCCATAATCTGATATCTATCCATCTGCTCCAAATTTTCTTGCACATAAGCAAATATACCCATAAAAATGTCCAGTTGTAGTAGGTTAAGTATACAAGTCAATCTCCTTTCTAATTTATAAATATTATGATATATACCTTGCAATTCCTATGAAGATGTCTTCCTCGTCTACATACTTTTCTATCTTAATTTCCCAATAATGTCTTCCTGAATTCAAAGCCAATGTTCCTAGAACAGTTTGATAATCAGACTATCCTTTTTTGTTTGCCGTTAAATTATTATTTGATAATATCACACTTTTTCCTTTTTTAATAGGATCCCATGTGAAAGTCATCTCTGCTAAAAATATGAGTTAGGAAAAATCTTTTAAACCTACTTCTGATAGTTTAATTTAAGAATCCTTTAATTCTTTTAATTAAATCATAGGATGGATTAGCTTAATATTATGAAACATTTTTTAATTCTAACCAATCCCATCTATTATAAAAGACCTTAATTATTCCAATGTAAAAGTAACAGGGACAATTACTAAGTAGTAATTCCTTTAACCAAAAAAAGTTTTAACTAATAGAAATATCACATTACTAATATGCTTTACCATAGTTGTAATCTAACCTAGTTAAAAATCAACAGTGATTAATCTTTCATCATTAGAATAAGGGTATTTATATTTAATTTCTAATTTCTTGGCTAAAGCTAAAGACTCTTTTAAATCACAAGTTAATCTCTTTAAAATAGGGGCTTTTTTATTTTATGGCTAACCTTCAACTGAACTTTATTATTAAAAAGGAAGAGAATTTGAAAAAGGTAAAGGATCCTCAGCCATTGATATTTATTTTTCTAAAGAAGGTTATTAAGAAGATTATCGACTGCAATTTAAAGGAGGTGGTAAATTAGCTTAATTTTCAGGTACTTCTTTTTGTGGAGCAACAATCTTAGAAGGTTGACCCTAAGGTTGATTTTGTTTTTCCTATTGATTATCTGGTTATTTCTCTATTTATTTTTCATTTTTTTTTTCTATAAGTTCATCTGGTTGTTAGGCATTTTCATTTCCTTATTCCTTTATTTCTGGTGGTGCTGGAGAACTTGGACAAGAAATAATTGGCTTCTCTGCTGATTGCTAGTGATTTAATTGAAGCTCTTCTTCTGCTATTAATTATTCTGGAGCAGGTCCTTCAGGAAGTTTAATCACTTGTCCAAATCCCGCAATTGTATTCACTATCATTTTCTCTGTAATTTCGAAAGACATTTATGATAAATATAATGATATTAATAAATAATATAAGAAATATATTTGCACTCTAAATTAAACAGCAATTAGATTTGAATAAATCTAAATCTAGTATTCTTTCATCATAACATACAATAGTTTAGTCTAAAGATTATTGAGAATTATAAACTAATTCATTTTCATAATTTTATCTGTGAATACATTCAAATATTCCATAAATTTAATTAATGAATTAGTTAAATATTTTTGCCTTTATCTTAAGCCCCAAAAGTAATAACTTATTTTTCTTACTAAATTTATTATTCTTATTAGCTAGCAAGCTAATTATAAATTACATCTTCAAATAGTTTTATCCAGCTGTTTCATAAACTGCTAAAGATTATTTTTATTAGAATAAGCTCAAAGGTGCTGTCAAATTAGTTTAAAAAATCTTGGTGCTATTATTAAAGAGAGTTTTGCAACACTCAATTAGATATAATTGGTGAGAAAATTGATGGATTTTTACTTGTTTAGATAATGCTACAATCTATAAAACATCAATATATGATAATTTTTTATTCAAAATTTTTACCTCTCTTATTAATTTTAGCTTTTTGGGGCTATAAATAAACAAAAATAGCAAAACTTTACTACAGCAGATTTAATTTTAATATTTCTTTCTCTTAGGGTTTGAATAGGCATTTATTAGCATTTATAATCAAATAGAAGTAAAATGTATTTGATAAAAAAGCCTTAAAACAAGCTTAAATTTTTAGATCAATACTACTTGATTAATTTATTTATCATACTTTTAATTTTTATTATTTTTTAGTCTTATTAATTGGAATTGATATGTGTTATAAAAAATAATTATAATTTATTCTTTATTCGGTTAGAGCAAAAAGTATGTAAATACTCCGCTTAATATTAAAAGAATTTCATAAAGTCATTAACATTTCCGGTATAGTCTAGTGGTTAGGATATCAGGTTTTCACCCTGGGGACCCGGGTTCAATCCCCGGTATCGGAAAAATTTTTTTTTTATTCATTAAACTATATTTTTATCATTTACTATGCTTTTTAAATAGATTTCAAGTCTATGATATAGAACTAGAGACTGAAGCATTGTTTTAAAATTATTTATGGAATATTAACTAAATATTGAGGACTCTTATAAAATATATTTTCTTCTATTGAATGGCTATTATGTTATTTAATAATTCAATACTAAATCTTAATTAAAAATGAATTAAACTAATGATTTGAATATATTAAATTATTCACTCTTCTAATCATTTTTGATAAAAAGAATAGTTCATTAAATTATTTATTTTATTTGGTTGTATCATCAAAATTAATCTTCCAATAAGACTTAATTGAGTAAAACCTTTATTATTAATTTTTTGTAATATAAATAATTTTCACCAAAAATTAATAAAATAATGATATTTTAACTTATACACTAAAATTATAATATTAAATTATAAGATTAATTTTCTCTATTAGATTATACTATTAATATTTATCAAATGCCTAGAATACTATTTTCGTATGTATAAATTTGTAAAATATACAATTAAAGCATTCTATTATTAACATAATATTGTGTTATAAGTTATAATACAGCAATAATCATGAAACAAATTAGAATAAATAATTAGCTTTACACATTATTTTAATTATCCTTGATTTGAATTCATTTTAGACCAATCATAGAAATAAACAATGCTTATAAAAAGTATCTATTTGAAATAAGAATTGAGATTGTAATTTTTGGGGGAAATTTTATTGAAATTCCAAATTTACAAATTTCTGATTTTCTATGCTAGTGTTATTATTATATAAGATAGAAAGATCTGAAATTAAATTAGAAGCTACCATCCTTTTTATTAATAAACCTGCTTATTTCTTTGATTTCTAATCCCTATCTGAAATTTTCTATTCTACTATTATATTTATTACTCTTATTTCATAAAATAATTTAATTTATGGCACAAGAAACAGTTGATTTGTGTTGCAACATAAACTTTGAAATTGATATACATCCACTTGTTATAGTCTAAATATTAGACTTGCATTACAGAAAATTTGGTGCCTCAAGATAAGAGGAGACAATAGTGGGTGGTGCATTATTAGGAACAGTATATACTAATAAGGTTCATATAACTGAATGTTTTGCTCTATTAGTTGACCCAGGTGATGAAATTAATGTATTTTTTTGCATCAATCTTTTAGGAGTATACATTTGATTTTAGTGATGCAAAAGATTTATACTTAAGTCATTTATAAGCAAATCCATAAGAAGTCTTATTAGGAGGATTTGTTACAACAAAAAATTTATCATTAGATATAGGTGTTGCTTATCTTTCAACTGAATTTAGTAAAAAGGAGAATGGGTTCAATGCTACTGCAGTATTAGGTTAACCTATAATTCTTAAAATTAATCCAACATTAAATACTAACAAGATAGAAATGAAAGTACTTTCACTAAAATAGCTAGGCTTTTAAATTGAATCAATCCTTAAAGCACTACGCAGCAGTGGCATCCTTTAATACTATGCCAATAAAGATTTCATTTTCAGATGAAAATTTATAATAAGCTTGGCCATTTTTAGCACCTAATTTATAATAAAAGGATTTCAAAATTGTAAATACATCAAATCCATCATAACTAGTCTAAGAAAATATCAAAAATATTGAAAAAATACTTTCTTATTTAGAAAAAGTTATTGTAATAAAATCTATAATCTTAGGCTGGAAATGAACCCGGTGATTAAGAATTTGGTAGAAAACTCTTATCTACATTGAATCAAATAGATTTGATAAGAAGTGAGTCAGAAGTTGTATTTAGTCAAGTTGAGGAAGCATAATTATTTTAATACATTGGAAATTTTGCTTAAGGTTAAGCATTTATTAATGAAAAATTGTAAAAGATATGATATGATGTTTTTATAAAATATATCAATAAATAAATCAAATAAAGTAATTAACTATTAATTCATAATGATTCATATCATTATCTTCTTTTAGACTTTTAAATAGTTTATTTTTTTTTTTTTTATAAATGAAATCAAATAGCTTTATATTTTTCCTCTTTTATCGATATTAAATTCTGATTTACTTTAAGTTTTTCTTTCTAAAATTTATCATCCTTTTAAACATTCAATTAAAAAATTAAAAGCCTTTGATAAAAAAATATATTATTAACGCAAATAAGAACTTCAATAATTTATTATTTTATGTTGATAATAGATTGAAATGGCTTTTTATAGCCACCCTATTAATCAATCTATTAATATCAGATTAAATCACCAGATATTACAATATTGATTTTAATTATTAACTTTTAGAATCTGCACTGACATGAAATTTGCTAAAAAATCTTATAAATACTTCTAATTAAAATTAATAATATTATAATATAATAATGTATCTTAAGATGTTAGTTTATTTTGTAAAAAAATATGGAAATCATATCATTATTTTTGAGATTGTAATTCCAAGAAATCTTAACAACAATAATTATTCAAGATTTGATTTTTTCAAGTTGGTTCTAAAATTAACAAAATAAGCTTTTCTTCATAATTTTGTTTTTCTGGTATTAAGAAGTTTTCCAACTTAAATAATACTTATATAATTTTCATTTAAAGAATTTCGAAAAATTAATCTACATATGAATTTGCACAATTCTTCTTTTTCAAATATATTAAATAAAAAAGATTTTATTTGGAATGAAGATTAAAATTTTTTAATATCACATTTTAATAAATTTAAATAATAATTATTTCTTAAAAATTTCATTCAATTTACAAATCATCTTGCTGAAGCTTTTCTATCACTTAGGTTTCAAGTTATAAAATATTGTTCAAAGCAGATTAATACTTATATTTAACTTCATCTAATTCTTATAATTTTAAATTTATGTCTCTATTTTCCTATTTAGGAGATATAAATTAGGATTGCTGGAATGGAATTTTGTGCATTGGTGAACTTTAATGTTAATAAGGGGATGGTTATTAAATATTAGAAGGTCTTAAAAAGTCTTTTGGATACCTATCCCAAGATGTTCTTCTTTAACTTTGTCTCATTTATCTATAAGGAGATTTGAAAGAATCTCTTTCAGCAGCTCTTTCTCTTTTCATTTCTTCTATAGCTTCCAGTACTTCAGCTCTTTATCTTTTTCTATGATCTTATTATATTTAGAATTTTGAAATATTATCCTTTAATTGATCAATTTACTAATTTAATTACATAATATGCATTTCTAGATTTGTTCGCTCATTTTATAAAAAGGAAATTTGATTTTCATAATCTAAAATCACTTTTCTTTAATACTCAATGGTATCATAAAGTTCTTGAGGATCTTCTTATGATATTCTAGCTCTTAATTCATTAATTGTGTTTTCGTATGCTCTTCTTTCAGCATAAAATTCTATATCCTTTGTAGATATTTATGATCTCTATAGAATTTCTAAATGTTGTCTTAGTTCGTAGAGCTCATTTTATCTTTATTTTTCATATCTTAATATCAACTCTTTCCAATTTTCTCCTTCAGGATACTTTTATACATTGCTCTGTAATAGTTAATCAATTCTTCTTAAAAATTCTTAAATAAGCTATTCTTTTTCAATTTCATGAGAATCCTTTAATTTTTAAATTAAAATTGATTCACTCTAAGGATAATTTTGCTAGAATTATTGTTCTATTTTTTCTCTTTCTTATGTTCTTATTTTAGTAAGTTCTTCCTTTAATTCATCTTTCAGAATTTGTTAGAATGATTACATATTTAATTCTAACTATTCTTCTTTTTCAGCAATTACTTAAATCAATTGTTGTCTATTCAACTCTACTTGATCATATTTTTATCTCCAAAAAGTTGCAGTTTAGGTTGGATCACCTCCGTACTTTTGAGTTTCAATTTTGATACTCTGTTAAGCTATTTCATTATACTTCTATTCCCAATAAGCACAATTTGAAATAGCTTTCTGAAGGTCTTTTTCGAGTTGAGAAATTTGATATTGTCTCGATTATACAGTGTCTTATTAGCTAGGCTCAATTTTTTATTATTATTCTAATTCATAGACTCTCTTTTTATAAAATGTGACCTCCCCTTAAAATGTTTAATTTTCACTTCTCAATTTTTCGATCAAATCAGATTCAAAATCATGAATAGACTGTGAATCCTTATCAAAATATAAGGTTTAAGCAACCTCTTCCTTTTATTTTAGTATTTCTTAAACATGTTCAGGATCTTTGTATAAAGCTTCTAAAGCCTCTTGGTATTTATCCTTCCAATATTAGACTTAAAGTTCGTTTTCTCCTTACGATATAACTCTTTAGATTGATAATTATTGAGTTTAGTTTTAATAATCTTGCAATTTTTTTTTCAAAATTAAACTTTCCTCTTAAAGATCTTTAATTTACAATTTTAGATTATTAATTTCAGAATCACTTTCTAATTTTGATTAATCTTTTGTTTTTTGTAAAAGCATCAATGCTTCTTCCTGGTCATGAATTAATTTTGTTTACTCCAACATTTTATTTTGAACGCTTGTAGGAGATAATTGTTGACTATATTCACTTAAGACTTACTGATATTTTAGTTTCCAGAAATCGACTTGTTATCCAATTAAATCAATTTATTTCTCTAAATCTGAGACACGTAATCTTGTATTTTCTGCCACAGTAGGATCTTAAAGATCATTAATAGTATTGTTTAGAAGTTAAACTTGCTATTATTATCTTATTAGTTCTTTCTAATCTATTTCTAAGTCAATCAATAGTTTTGCATTATTTAACTTTAGACTGCTGTTAATTTCTAATAGATCAGCTATTTATTTTTACTAATCGCTTCCATTTAGCGCTGTTCTCATTTATTCAATAATACTAAAAATAATTAAAATATATTTACTCTCTATTTTCTTTCTTTAATTCATCAATTTATTTCTCTAAACTCTAAATTTGTTCATTTTGACGGGAGTTTATAAATTCTTATTATTGTTTTGGCTACAATGCAGTATTGGCTTTATTTTAATATTCTATAAGTTATTAAGAGATATTTGCCTTATCCAATTACAATTAATGTATTTAATTCTCTAGTTATTATGTTTGTAGATTTTCTTATAGTGCAGGTTCTTCACTAATTTATTGTTCTTTTTATTCTTATATTTATTTAGATTTCTCTTAAGGATATTTTTCAGATAATAAATCAGTGTATTATTTTTTCCAAAATTCTACTTTTTGTTGATCATTCTAAGCATCTAATATTTTTTATTGTTGTTATTAAATTAGATTTTCTGCTTCTTTCAATTCCTTTTGTTTTTGATTAATTTAAGATTAAAATATGATGTTTTATTCTTAGATTGACAACAATTCTTAACTATCAGTTGCAAATTTTTAAGTGGGCTAATTCATTTCTTTCTTTTATAATTACCCTTTTAAATATTCAATTTATCCATTGCTTATTTGATTTATTTTTTCTAAATTTTCAATTTTTTTTCTTAAGTTCTCAATTTCCTCTTACAAACTATCAATCTATTATTAAGGCTCTTAATATATATCTTAAGCCTAATTTTTTTCTAATTGCTGTTTTAATTAATTAATTTAATCTATAGCTTACAAAAGTTTAGCTTGAGCAGAAGTAGGCGATAATTGCTAATACTATTCTTATAATAAATTATTATATTTTTCCCTCTCCTTTTCTGTATCTTACTAGGATTCTAATAATTTTTTTTGTAAATCTTCAATCTCTAATGTTGGAAGATTTTAACGGTTTTCAAGCAATTCATGATATTTTTTGTTCCATAATTGACTATCAGTTAAGGAATCTTTTAATTTTTATTTAACCTCGCTTAATTCCCCTACCAATGATGATACATCATTCTCATTTTTTTATTAAGAAATTAAACTTTATTCTTCTAAATCATGAATCTGTTTTTATTAAGTTAAAATTTTTTCTCTTTATCCATTTGGTGTTAAATTTTCTGATTGTAACTCAAGTAATTCTTGGTATGATTTTTTGGCTTTTGATAATTCTTGTTGAAGCAAATTATTTTCATCTTGTATTTATTTTATGTTTTATTAACTTACATCATTTTTTAAACTTTCTTATAATTCTACCAGTTAGCTTGTTTTTGAAATTAATTAATTTTAAATTGCAATTTATTCTTATTAATTTTAATCTATCTAAGTTTTTAATTTAATTATTTAAGATTATAATGCTTATTTTTCTTGCATAAGAGTTACCACAGTACTTTCATTGACTCCATTGCCAATCATATCTTTGAATTTTTGTAAATCATCTTTTCTTAACTGTTCAATTTCAGAAATTTATTGACTTAATTACAAATTTTTTTGTTCTAATTAAGAGAGAAGTAAGGCTTTTTATGGATCAGTAGAGAAAGAAATTCCTTCTTCTTAAAATGCTGGCTTTTCTATTTAATCATTTAAAAGTTAAGATATACGATTTTAAGCAATTATTAATTCTTGCTGAAGCTAAAGTTTAATCTATGTTAATTCCTCATATTATTATTTCAAAAGCTATTATTCTTCTTATGGTTTTTAAGCATTAATGACAGATTGATTATCAGAAATTTATTCTTCTTATTATTGTATATCTTATTGAGGAACATTTTAATTTATCTATTTTGTTTCTTCTAATAATTAATAATATGATTATTTCCAAAAAGCAGCATTGTTCTAATCAATTTAGGATTTAAGATCTGAAATTTATTATTTTAACAAATCTATTTATTAAGTGTAATCATCAGTAGTGCTTTATAATTATTGCTTTTATATGTTAGAACATTATGTTATCTAATCAAGTTTGATTTATAAAGATTCTATTTCTTATTATTTTTAAAATAAAGCAAGTGCTTACTCTTTTGAGTTGTATTCTAATTATTAATTCACTTAAACTTTATCTGAATATTACTTGTTCAATTATGTAAGAGCATTTTTGGCTTCTTCAGAAGTTAATTTTTCAATATCTTCTGGAGCAAGAATGTTCTGAACTTAAGTTTATTTGCTCTCTAGCAATTCATGATACTTTTTATTCCACAATTCTGCATCCTTTTGTGCATCCTTCAATTTCTCCTAAGCTTCGGTTAATTGTCCTTAAAGCTGTGGCACTTCAGTTTCCACCTTCTGTTGAAGTTCATTAATCACTTCTTATTAATCATGAATTTCTTTGGTTTATTGTAATATCTTTTCCTTTTATCCTCCAGGAGTTAAGTTCTATTATTGCAAGTCTAAAAGCTCCTAATATTGATCTTTAGCTGTTTGTACTTGTTGTTCTAAAAGTTTTATCTCGTTATCCTTTTCTCGAATTTTTTCTTCTTTCTCGTTTTGTTTGGTTTCATCCTGTAAATCCACAATTTATTTGTTCTTCTAAAGTAATTAATTCTACAATGCGATTTGCTCTTACTACAATTGATCACATTTATTTTGTAATTGTCTTAAATCAGATTAGAGTTACTATTTATCAGAAGTCAAGCCAATAACTTGGGATTCATTGACTCCTTCTCCAAGCATTTTCTCAAAAGATTTTAGATCATCCTTTCTCTACTACTCAACATCCTATATTTGTTTCTTGAGATTCACACATTCTGCCTAGAGTGAGCTGATTTATAAGACTTTTTCAGGATCTGTTTAGAATTGAATCTGTTGCTCAGTACCTTGAGGTTTTTAGATTTATTATTGCAATTATTCATTTAGCTGTTACTAGGTTTAGAGTAATTCATC